>OZ010578.1:22823326-22895826 GCA_963932145.1 Acanthosepion lycidas | reverse complement strand
GTGCACAACACGTATTCGATTTATTAGAGTAATATCTCCATAACAACGTAATAATAAACAAAATAACACATATAAGAATAATAATAAATAATAAATAATAAATAACAAATAATAAATATATGAATAATAACAAAATAAAATAATAAATAGCAAAGTAATAAACATGAATAATAAACCTATAAATCCCTCAAATGTTCAAACTGCTAGCCCACGACATTCATGCACTCCTTACCTGCAAAGCATTCATTATTATTATTATTATTATTATTATTATTATTATTATTATTATTATTATTTTCTTTGATTTCTGGCGTTTACACATTTCTTTCTGCGTCCTTCCCAGGGAACTAAGGTTAGAAATAGCATCATGACAATTTCCTCCGAAAAAAAAAAAAAAAAAAAAGAAATTACATAGATAAAGCCTTTCGTAAATGTTGAATATTAGCTAGTTTGCCAGAGGTTTAGCACACAAGTAGGCAAATGAAGCCAAAGCCAAAACTGACTTGAGTCATTTATGGAGAAATATATAGCTGAACAAAGACCCCTCATGCAAATGTATTGGGAAGGTCCATTCTAGCAAAATGGACCAACCCAACTGGTGTATTAGGCGCTCTCCTATAAAATAAGGTAAAATCAGCTTTTACAAGGAAATAGAAGGAGGCAGCCATGTTGGCAGGTAAGTCACTTGACTTCTACATCTCCCTCCTCTCCCCATTGCGGAAGCATATTGGCCGTTGGGGAGGAATTAATTCCCTATTGCCTGGCTGATTGTACGAGAGTAGTCGGGATAGCGCCCTGGGAATCCTCGTTCTTGATGGCTGTGATTGAGTAGGGCCCTGGGACGCTGGTTTATTTTGTAATGTAATGTCACCATTTTCCAAGTCTTTGGCAGATTGATGTGGTCTGCATGTATCCGTAATTGTCATTTGCACAAATACCTCCCAATCAATTCTGAACTTTCGGAATTGTTGTGATGTCATCTCTGAATGGAGCTGGGGGAGTTTGGCTGCAGGGGCCTTCGTATAGCTGTCTGATGTCAAAGGTTGCTCCTTTGATAGCTTAAGGATAGCTAGGGCATGTCCCATGGTTGTGACACCTAGTTCTTTAAGGATTTCCCGGTCTATCATAGAGAGGCTATCCTGAGTAATATTCTCTTTCACAAACGATTCAGCATAGGTTTTGGCAGAGTCGGTAGGAATGCCAATTTTGATAAGTAGCTCTTGCCAGTCATCGTATCCTGTTCGCAGCGCCATGTTGAATATTAGCTAGTTTGCCAGAGGTTTAGCACACAAGTAGGCAAATGTAGCCAAAGCCAAAACTGACTTGAGTCATTTATGGAGAAATATATAGCTGAACAAAGACCCCTCATGCAAATGTATTGGGAAGGTCCATTCTAGCAAAATGGACCAACCCAACTGGTGTATTAGGCGCTCTCCTATAAAATAAGGTAAAATCAGCTTTTACAAGGAAATAGAAGGAGGCAGCCATGTTGGCAGGTAAGTCACTTGACTTCTACAGTAAAGTGTGGGCTGTACTTGTCAGAACAATCTTTTGTATCTCCTTGAGGCATGGACTTCCAGGAATCCCTTCAATTAGTCTACTGCAATCTTTTCCAACCAGTCCTAGGGCTCCAACTACAACAGGGATTGTTGATTTTCCCATATGCCACATTTTCGAGATTTCTATTTCAAGGTCCTTTTATTTTGACAACTTTTTGAATATCGTCAGAAGAGACTGACATAACAATAAGAAGGCACTTTTTTTGTTTGTGGTCTTTAATAACAATATCTGGGCGGTTGGCTTTGATTGTTCTGTCAGTGTGTATTGTATTTATTATTATTATTATTATTATTATTATTATTATTATTATTATTATTATTATTATAATTATTTATGAAAAAGTAAAAAAAATTATCATAAATATATTATAATAAAAATGATGAAAATAAATATTAAAAATGTTTTTTTTTTAAATTCTAGTATCAAATTAATCTTAAAAGTACTATTATATTAGGTTGGTGCAAAAATAATGACGTAATAATGTCGTTTTTTGACATATTTTTTAACGTCAAAAAACGACATTATTAAGTCATTATTTTTTCACCGACCTAATAATACTGGTATAATAATTCGTGTATACGTATTTTTGCAGGCCTGAATAAATGATCCGAACAATTGAAATGCTAAATAAAAAAGAAACTTAAACTAAGAAATTTCGTTGGTCTTCATTCAAACCGCATGTCTATCAAAATTTATCAAAATATCATAACTCATGTATAGCTATACAAAAATATGATATGGATGTCGTCTTATCGCGCGAAATTCTTTTTGGGATTTTATTGATCTCTGTCCAGAAATGTTGCCAGGTATAGGATAAATCATTTTTCCTATAACATAAATCTGGCGTGCATACAAAGAAGACTTTTAAGTTGTGAGAAAGAATTACATATATGTTGACAGATGGAACAGGTACCAGCCAAGTTGTGGTTACTGATATCAATTGCTGACTGGCCGCCGGTATTCTGATGGATTTTCAAGCGATATTTGAGATGTCATGAATCTTTGAAACTCTTACACCATTCCGGGGACAAATAATTATTTTTTAAAGGGTAATGTATAATGTATTGTCATGTGATCACAAGTATGAAATTAAAACACTACAATTAAATGCAAAGGTAAATGCGATCATAAAGATTACATTAGAACAGGGACTTGACATTTCCTGTAACTTTTAAGGCCAGGTCATTATCCTTTTTTCTCTGTTCCTTTTATTTTCACATGTTAGATGAATCCCGTTCTATATCCATTTCATGCATTACTGATTTGAATCTCCACAGTTTTCTGTCCTAAGCTTCAGATTTTTCGAAAGAATCATCATGATCGTTTCTTTCACGCAGTCCTTACAGCATTTGTTTTTTCGGTTTATGTATGGGCCGCTCGCCAAGCTCTGGTTAACCATCAAAATATTGCTTATGTATACATTTATCATTCAGGAGAATTATATCTTCATCCGTGGAAGACAATTGAGAATAATGGTTACATCGATTGCGGGAAAAATTGCTTTTTCAGAGCGCTTCACTCTCAGCTGTATATGACTGTCATCTTAGGCACCTCGAGGCAGTGTAATGGTTAGAAAGCTTGTCTTGCTAGATCAATTACGACTGAGTAGTGAGTTCGATCCTCACTGGGTACCCCATACTTTCGGCCTTGTGCCACATCTGAACCGGGCTTAGAAAATCACTATATGACTGTCATATTATATGCGTTATTGGTGAAAGAGTTCCATTGACTTTATGTAACGAGGATATATCAGTCATATTTCTCTTGCAAATGAGACAAGATAGCGCGTAAAGTAAACGATTTTTTTTAATGGAGAGTTTGATTCCTCTTTGTGACATCATCTCCTTTTTAATATTTAATCCAAATGTACTCGCAGCTTTGACAATTCTATTTAAAATTCTATTTTGAAATTTGAAAAAAAAACAAAAAAAAACACGTCCGTGAAAGGCAACTCCAAAGATAAAGGAACTTTAACAAAGAAATCCGGGGAATACTAATCTTTAACAGATACAGTTTGATAGAAAACAATCGCATTCTTATTGCTGACGAGTCTGAAAGTGTCACCTTACTAATACAAACACACACAGACACACACTCAAAGACACACACACGCATATACACTCAAACACACACATATATAGTTTAATAAATAGCATGGATCGGACTTTTACGCACAATGCGGTCTTCAGGTGCCAAGTAAAAACTGACCATTACATAATTTAAATTTTAATAAAATTATCTTGTTAGCGCAATGCTGGTGCGGTCCATATATTATACGGGGATTACTGGTTTAAAGAAATAATATGTTTTATATTGAAAATAAACGTGTATTAATGGTTAACATTTTCTATTTAAATTATTCGTGGATTAATGTTATTTAAAAAAAATGAATTAAAATAAACGGACCTAACACTATAAAGAAAAATTATTTAAAGTAGGCGATGATTAATGGGTTTTGTTAATCTTATGTATTAAAATAAACGAACGTAAAACTATATTTTGTATTAAAGATAGACGGTATTTATGTTTTATATTTAAAACTAGCAGCATGGCCCGGCGTTGCCCGGGCTTGATTCAAAAATCGTACGACTCATACAGCAATCGCTATCTCTTGACTTAAAATATTTTTGCCCTTCCTTGCCTTTAAAGGAGTGCCCTTTGCCTTAATTCTTGCCTATCTCACACTGCGAATTTTTTAGAAGCTCTAAACTAAACATTAAATCTGTTACGAAAAAAGAACTAAACAAAATGAACACAAAACGATCAGCTTTAAAAAAAGGACTCGTAACTGGAAAAACCGAATGAAAAAAGAATGTTAACAAATACTTTTTCATACCCAACCCAGTTCTGCGGAATCAGAATCAACGTTGAGATTAACAAGCGAATGAGCCAATTGGAGTAAAGTGCCATGCAGATTTAAATTTTTCCCACTTGTGACGAATGCAGCTATCGATTTTTTTACTAATAGCATGCTAGTTAACATTCGTGTCAGTCAGCTGTTGGCTATCACGCTGGCCAATAGAATCTTCCTACCTATTCGTGGCAGCCAACTATTGGCCATCACTCTGGCCAGTAGAAAATGGCTGCAAACTACATGAAAACTGCCGTAGAAGCATGAAACAATCGATTATTTCCACTATCGATGAGAGTTGGGAAATGCAAAGTCGGTCTTGACCTTCCCGGTAACTCGGAGCATGTGCATGTAAATTTTGGTGCAAATCCTTCGAAAATTGCGGTCATGCATTCGTTACACACACACACACACACACACACACACACACACACACACACACACACACACACACACACACATATCCTGCGCCTCCTGCCTTTTATAGATAGAGATAACGGACATTAATGGCTTTATTTTATATTAAAATAAACGGGTATTTAAAAAAAATGTATTAAAATAAGTGAACCTAAAACTATATCAAAACTATATTTAAATAGATGCATTTTATATTTTATATTTAAAATAAAGGGGGTGTATTTTTTAAAATTTTTATTACAATAAACGAACTCTAAAAAATTAAATATGCACGGTATACGGAAATAAAAAAAATAGGCAAGGTTATTATCTACAGAAGAAATTATTCTGGATCAACATGTTTCAATATGTATTTAATTTTTATGCCTACATGAAGGTATCAATTCATTTCACTTGTTAATTTTCATACAAGGCATAATTTTCATCTATCGCCTTTCCCATTGTAAAATTTGCTATTAGTTACAATACCCAATGTGATAATAATGTGTATTATCACTATTCTTTAATTGTCAAAAATATTTGTAGAGAGCAGTGCTATTCATGTATCTTACATTTGTCTAAATCATTCGAGGAAGACAGAAATTAAATTTCCAAGGATTTTCAGTGGACACAATAAAAATTGACATCGTTATCGGAATACAATATTATCAGTTATACAATGGCCGTTTAAGGGACAGATCGTACTTTTTCGGCAGTTGCGTTTATTTTTATCGATTAATGTTGTTGTTTTGGTTGGAAATATATTTATTCAGTATAATATTTTCATGCTAGGATATCGATTTGTCGATATTTCTAACGGATTCAAGACAAAGATGTTCCCCCAGAGGACGAAACGCGCCAGTTAAGAATGGTTTTCCGTTTTGTCTTTTGAGTCATTTTATTTATTTCCTGACAAATAATATAGATCCGTTTTTTCTCGGTTTACCGCTGATGTGCTTACAGCTTTAACTGAATATGTATATCAATCTCATGATAATAACGGCCAAGCTCGAGCTGTGGCTCTAGATATCTCGACGTTTGGCATGTTGGTCTTCTCCTTAAACTTCAGTGTTTACGGTATCACAGGACACTTATTTGGTTTAATGCAATCATTCTTATCAAATAGTGAAATGAAGGTCATTCTAAACGGTTTTTCCCCAGTTCCTTTCATACTAATGCAGGAGCTCCCTATGACTCTCTGCTGGGTCGCACAGTGATTCTGATCTTCATCAGTGATCTCCCTGGTGACATCAACTCTCACGTTGGCATTTACATAGACAACATTCCAATTTACCCATGTTTCATTAGTAAGTCCGGCACCGCTGACTAAGTTAACCTGGCCGCTGCTCTCCACAATTAAACCCCCAGAAAAAAAAAACTTCCCTGCCCACTATCAACATCGTTGATGCTCAACACTGTGAGAGTGTCTCCCTGTGCCTTCTTGATCTCACATTTTCCTATAGCTGTATCTCCAGTCACTCTCTCATAGACGTGATGTGGCTTTCTTCTGCCTTTTCTACAAATATTTTCATGACAACTCTCCTGTAGAGGTATTTTCCCTGATGTTTCGACTACATGTGGAAGGTGTTACTATGACTGTCAGTCTGGTTTGGAGTGAACTAGTATCGGCTCGACTCGATTCGATATTTACTTGCCCCCACCCCAACGAGGGAAAGATGTGGCACAAGGCCGAGTTTAACGTGAGTTTCCCGAGCCCGTATGCTCGGCCCAAAAATGCCCGTAGAAACTGTAAAAACAGAATTGGGTTGGTCAACTTCCCGAACGAGACTCTGCCCCTTTGGCGGAGCCTCGTACGGGTTCCTCTATTCTCAGAGGCAGAGAGTTCGACCGTCAAGCCGAAACGGCTCGACTCGATTCGGTATCTAGCTCCCACCCCCACGTGGGTTGCATGTGGCACAAGGCCGAGTTTAACATGGGTTTCCCGAGCCCGTAGGCTCAGTCAAAAATGCCTGTTGAACCCGTATAAACGGGTTCAGGTTGGTCAACCTCCCCGAACGAGACTCTGCCCTTCGGCGGAGCCTCGTTCGGGTTCCTCTCTGCTCAGAGGCAGAGAGTTCGACCGTTAAGCCGAGCTTCTCGGCTTGATTCGGTATCTAGCCACCATCCCACGAGGGTTGCATGTGGCACAAGGACGAGTTTAACGTGGGTTTCCCGAGCCCGTAGGCCCGACCAAAAAATGCCCGTAGAACCCGTATAAACGGGATCGGGTCGGTCAACCTCCCCGAACGAGACTCTGCCCTTCGGCGGAGCCTCGTCCGGATTCCTCTCTGCTCAGGGGCAGAGAGTTCGACCTTCAAGCCGAGAAGCTCGGCTTGATTCGAACCCCTCTCTTGAGAGGCGTAGTATACATAGTGTTAGGGAGAGTTCATTCTGTAGTTATAGGTAAGGAGCCATGCCGGTATGTAAATATAAGATGAGATCGCCTTTATCTGGATTAAAGTATACTTTTTGGTGATCTGTATTTCGGCATTCGGAAATTAAGATTTTTACAACGTAAGAAGAATAGTCTTGCTGATTGCAGCCATATATCATTTATCAGTATGATAGTGATCACATGGAGATTGGACAAGTTTGGTTCTTGGCGTTTTTATATGCGTACCAAGCCTGAAGCAGACGATGGTCTATCTTACTACCGTGCATTGCTGAAATTAGATATATAAAGGCTCAGAGTTCAATACCTGAGCGCCTTGCGAATAGCGTTACAAAAATATATCTGAATACACTGGCTTACGGCCATATTGCATTCAGACTCGTCATTAAACAACGTTGAGACTGGTCAGTACTTAATGGGTGACTGTTTGGGAATACGAGGCCTTCAAAGCCTGGATGTGCGTGTGATGTGATGGATAATGGGTCGGAATTTGAAATCAGAAAGCCGAGTTCTAATTCCAGTTTTATTCGTTATATTCACTTTCGCCAAATACTCTTGGAAAAGTATGAATCCATCTCTCCGCCAGCTATGGGTTAATTATTAGGACTTGCATTAGTAAGTTATCTCCAAAATATTCTTACATTTGAACATATTTTCTAGCTTCAAATAGCTTGCAAAGGGTTGATAAACTATAAAAGACAACCCAATCAACCAATATGCGTACCGACTGTGTTTTATTTACCTGTAGCGTGTACAATTGAGTGATCACTTAACGTTAACTATTGTTTAATAAATACACACTTTAAAGCATTTGATTGATTTATTTTCGATTTTATTTTTGTTTATTTTTTCAGTGTCTTTTCATATTCTACGATCATTAATCAAGTGATTTGGATTGGAAATATTGACCTGTTTATAACCACATTTGAACTCTCTTCTCGTAACCTTGAAAACCGAACTAATCAAGACGGCTCCCAATCGATTAGTTTAAGAAAATAGCTAACCAGTAGCTGTTGTTTGAATTCATCCATATAGTGATATTCTTTGTTTAGTTAATTTTCCGTCACTCGATAATGAACTTTTACTGCTCATAGTAGTAGCTGTGGTAATTTTTAATTCTCCAAAATTTGTAATTAAAAGTTGACTCACTAATTTATGGTTAATTTTTCATTTTTTTTTAACATTTTATCATAATTCTCAGGTTGGATTTTCAAATCTACGACCTCGTCTTGGGTATGATGATAAACTACATCCGCGTCCTGGGTAAGACGATAAATTACGTCCAACAGCAAGGCCTCTGATCAGAAGGTTTTGAGGAGCATGGAACCACCTCTTAATTGCTGGTGTTCCCAGGTTCACCCTGAGCTGGGATGGTAGCACCTGTTAGGGTCCCAGCTATGGGCAAATAGTTAACACGCAAACCTGTGTAAAAATATGTTTTAATACCAAATATACTTTGTAATAAAAAAAAATTATTACCAGCAATAATTTTTGATGTAAACATTATTATCAGCAATACTTAAAAAGATACCAGCAATAAAAACAGCTATATATTCTTTGGAAAAAATTTGAACAGCTATAGATTCCTTCAACGAAATATATTCCCAGAAATAGATTTTTGAAGAAAAACATTACCAGCAATTAAAATTTTATCGGCATTAAATAATCCATTGAGGTTGATATACCGTAAAACAAACCGTAAGAAACCAAACCAAACCAATCTACGGCCGTTGCATAGAATAGATGGGAAATGGTGAAATAACTCAGATTCTTGTGGATTTTTGAACGCTGGGAATCGTGATACAAAGAAATAAAAATAAAAGAAAAACTAGTAAAAAATGAATTGTTTCTACTTGATAGTCACAAGAGTTCTCTATATTCAAAGGTTAGAAATAGACTCGATATGTAGACCCCAAAATAGCGATATCAAGATACCAGTTTTAAATAACTCCTAATGTAAAAATATTCGAAAAGCATTTCATCGCTATTAAAGGATACAGATCAATTTGAAATGCTTAGTATCTTGTAGCTTATAAAAAACACTGAAATAGGTTAGCAGAAGGAATTTTAAAGAGTGGTCGCTATATTTTCACAGGAAAGAATGCTTCTATCCTTGAGAAAGTTATGAATAAGTCGCTTACCCCTCCCAGCCCAACTATTGGTAATTAGAAGGGCAAACTGGGACCTATAGCCTTGGTTGGCAACTAGTCTTGAAAAAGACAATTCTGAATTAAAAATCAGTTAAGAGAGTTGGGCTCAGTTGGTAAAGACACAATGTTATTCATATGGCTGCAGTACATGGGATGCCCCAGTGAGCTTCAGGTTTTATGGGTCACTTGATCTGGATCTAAAAGAAAAACGTCTGGGAGTTGATGAATACCTATTGTAGGAATTATGAACACGTATAAAACATTTTCACAGTCACTGAAATATGTATTTCTCAGAATTAAAAAAAAATTACAAAGATTATAGCTAGACATATTACCAACAAATATTACACAGAGCCTAGTGTCGTTATTAAACGGTACTATATAAACAAAACTCGTAGTCTCGCTGACAATGTTCTCCCCGAAAGAAAAGCAACTTTTATTCAAAATATTTGAATGCGGCTACCATTCGTCGTTGTGCAAAAAAAAAAAAAAAAAAAAAATACAAGCTGCAGATCAAGAGTTGACAAGAGAACGAGTTAGTACTAGATAACACACGAGATATATGTTTGCCTTGCATTACAACACTGTCCATACAGTCTTGTTTTTTGTGGAACTGCGGGCTTCATTGTTGAATTTGTTTTATACAACATAACGGGCTTTTGGAAAATTTTTAATAACTTCACAGTAGCTTTGAGATTATTTTATTCTTGAAAGAAATTAAAGTATTTAACCAAAAAGAAGCACGGTTCCCGCAGCTTCTGACTACTTTTGAAAATTCAAATCAACATTCAAAGAAAAAGGTGAAAATAAATTTCATCTGACGTGCCAAAAGTTATGACTAGTCAATTTTTAAAATATTTAAATAATACGGCAACTACCTACCGTGAAATCATAGAAAATAACAGACTTATATCAGCCAGGCTCTGATGTGTTGTTATTTGGAATCTTGGTTAGCCATTACATGGCAAATCATCATGTATTATTTCTAACGAAGTTAACGGTAGGTGGAAATAGCCTACATTACTTTCACAGAATCACCAACAGCTATATCAGCAGGACCCTAATATTTATCTATTTAGTTTGAACACAAGGTAAACTGTACATCATATAAATAAGGTACCGTACCAACTGCTGGCTGTTCAATTATAGTGTGAGGTTTGTTCAACTGACATGGTCAACTGATCTGCGGTGAACTGTTGTCTTTCAGGTTCTCTCTTCTTTTAGTTCTTCAGGCCAAAAAACTTATATCACAGAAGCCGTCAACCACGGGTAATTTTTGATCTCACATTAATATACGAGGGAGAGAAGTTGTAACATTATTTATAGGTGGAGGCAAAGAAGAAGGCATGTTTTAACCGGTTGGCTAAAATATGGTTCGCCACGTACTGGTACTATTCGCTAAAGGATCTCCGTGTAGGTATTATGTTGACGCTTCAATGTTTTGAATATCTCCGTGTATTCTTGGCTTTTTTGACTTAAAACATTAGAAGCATAGAAAAAGAAATACGTAGGAATCCCACGTCTCAAATTTCAAACCGACCTCAGTTTTTATCACCAGTGTTCTGAGGAGTGGTTTGCCAGTCTACATATAGTCTAACAAAAACCTATGTTTTACAGTTTCTTAAGGATTTGCACGCATTACTGAAATCTATGACCCCAACAACCATGAATTATTCCAGATAGATAATAAATCAAATACCGTTTATCCAGAGTTGATTCATGTAGTATTCTCGGGCAATGTCGAGTGGGAAGCTCCAGTCCAGATATTGCAGCAATATTCCACTTCTGGCCTAATTTGGCTCTTGTAAAGATTCTTTAGAAAGGTGGTTTTATTTTATTCTTGAAAGAAATGAAAGTATTTAACCAAAAAGAAGCATATACTTCTTGGGGAGGTACAATAGACCAAAACAATTTCAAGCATCTTTAAAAATAGATCGGATAGATAAGTTCCAATTTAGGTCTAGTGAGGGCTTGAGTTTCAATATACCTTCAAGACAAGGCGCACATCCATCATGATGGTGAAGGTTTGGGGTCTGCTCAGTGTTGGTGCAACGTTACTAGTTTGGTTTTGGTTTTATTGGTTTTTGCAAGGGCCACTATTAGGCAGATCATGAATCTACAGTAGAAAGAGTGTACCATGTGGAAGGGCGGTATTGATTTTATGGGTTTTCAATGACTGGATGTACATTGAACCCCCAAATAGCAAAGAACAGATTAACATCAGTTAGGAGCCGTGAAACCTTAGGGCGTTTACGATCATGTATCTATACAATTACCTATTATTTGTAGTTTAAAGTAACGTTTGTCTCTTTCCTAGTCCTTGGTATGAAACCCATTTACAAAAATTTGTTGAGTGGATTGGTCGATGTATCTCTATGCTTTGCTTTACTTAAGTATGTCCTGTGATTGGCAAATTCTTCAATCCGTCTTTTCTCATTATGTGTCCCAAAAGTTTCAACTTTCTGATTCCATTTATAAATACCATTTTTCTTCCCGTTTTCCTTAAAACTTCCTTATTCTGTAGAACCTCATCTATGTTATCTCTCGTCCGCTCTTCATTTGCGAGTGAATTCTTTTGGATTCACTGATTAATAAGAAGATTGATATTACATCACAAAGGAAAGGGTACATTAGGATATTTTTATGTGCCGTATCGTCTTAGGGTGTAGACGATCATGACTCTCCACAACTCCCTATTCTAATTAGCTTGAAGAAAACTTCGTCTAATTACCATCTCTCCTAGTACTTAGTTTGCGATACATTTGCAAAAGCTCGTTAAATGTTTTTGTTGGCTTATATCTTGGCTGTATGTCCTGTGAGTATTACATTCTACCATTTATAGGTGAAAACTGCCTGTTGATTCAAATATCCCGTCAATAATATTCTAAACCTTGTTCTGTAACACCTTACCTATCTGGCTTCTTGTATGCTCTTTATTTGTAATTCATTTCTCCAGCATTAATTGCTATATAGGAAGATTGGTAATAAATGATTCAGAATTGGTTTCTTGGCTTTAAGAAAAATTTTCTTCTTAGCTTATTATTTTTTTTTTAGTTCTGGGATATGACTTTTCTATATTACACATTTTGACTCACATTTTCCATAGCCAGTTATAACATTATCATTATAGTTACATTTTTGTACTTGTTTCAATTTGACGTCATCAATTCGTAACTCAATTCGTAGTAGCCCTCTTCATCTACTGGTACCCTTCTAGATGTTGAGTGCACTCGGGTCGGAGTTGAGATACGTCTTGGGCTCAAATTATGTGAGCGTCACAGATGCAGATGTGGAGCTTCCACTGGTGAGTTTGATTTGCATTCTGTCTCCTTTCGTCGTGGTTCCGGCCGCTTTCCACAGCATGCAGCAATAAACGACATCATCAGAAGAGGTTTGGATGCAGTTGGGTTCCTTCCTCAAATCTAACCCGTAGGCCTCGACCGTGGTGATGGAAAGGCCGAGGTCCGTCGCCCGGAATGAAGAGGTAAAAAAAAAATAGTTAAATATTCTTCTCTTGATAGATTTTTTTTGTACTCCAGTGACAGTGTGGACGTCTGGGTTTATTGACCCTCGTTTGATGGCGTTACTTCGGGGGATTGGCGCGATGGCATCTCGATTAGTCGATGAACCTCGCGAAACGGAGTGGCTCTTGCAGCATGTCTCACTGGCAATGGTTCGAGTTAATGTTTCTCCATCATTGTGGCTGGCAGAGGATAGCAAAAAAATTATTTATAGTTACTTTGTTTAAACTTTTTTCAATAAATTCCTAAATATGATCTCCATTCGTAACTCGTATCTTAGAATATTCTTCTAGCTAATGACCTTACATTCTGACTTATTACATTCAATGCTTAATCATTTCCCCTGACATTCCTGCGGTTCTCCTTCTGCATCTTTCATCAACACGTTGTCATCTTCGTATCTTATGCTGATAGGATTAGGCTCACCAATAATAAATCTTCATAGAATTTGCAGGTAAGATAAATACCCTATTTATACATGTAAAGGTCTATTTACGCATATTTTAAGGTTACATATCAGCAAAAGAAGTTTGCAATAATAATAATTTATGATTTTGAATGTTTTGTGTGAATCTAAATTGCGTTAACATAAAACGGCATTCTTAAAAAACGCACGCAGTGTTTTTTTTATTTATAGTTGCATCAATAATTCCGTAGCCTAATGATGACAAAATATTTGTTTTACACAATAAATATTTATTTTTCAACGTAATCACTTTTATTATCAATGCATTTAAACAACTGCTACGTAGTTAATTGCATAGATCAGACATTGTATAAATCAGATCAGATTTCAGCTAATGACAGTGTCAGGCTACAGACATATTTATATATGCTCGTAAATAATATATTTGCATTTTTATCTGTTTCCAAATGAACTTAATTACTGAAATAAATATATTCATTATTCTACGTATAACTCTCTTTAGTGGTGATCATTGCGTTGCGGTTGGACATTGTTGCATTTTCGTTGACATCCCATGCATCATCGTTCGTTTTTTATATTACTGTTTCATTGAGGTCACATGCTTCTCCATTGGCACTTGTGTATTTTCCTTGATGCCCCACGTTTTCCCGTTGACTGGTTTTGTGATTTCGTTGAGAGTCCATGTTTCGCTGTTGGCTGTTGTTGTGGTTTCTTTGAGATACCATAAATCAGCGCTGGCAATTGTTGACGTTTCGTTGATGTACCCATTTCACCGTTTGGCCCATATATTTTCGTTGATGTTCCTCGTTTCACCGTTCACCGTTCACCGTTGGTGTGGTTCTGTTGAGATCACACGCTTCCTCGTTGTTTTTTTTTGTTGAGGTTTCGTTGTGGTTCCGTTGTTGTGATTTCAATGAGGTCCCACTTTTCACCCTTGGTGATTGTTGTTGTATGTCATTGGGCGCCGTTGAATAATTTTTTTTCATAAATTCATTTCATTTTAGTAGTTGGCGGTAAATTAACATATTTTGTCTAACCTTTAATTTTTCTCCGTATTTTGCTTTGAAAAACCTCAGATTAAAATGTGTCATTTAGACATTTAAGCAAAGAACTATATTTTAACATAATCAAAATTTTATGCGTTATACATACAAAAATATTGTCAATAAAAAATTATCTCTATATTCAAAAGCATTCTAGGAGTAATCTTGAAAATAATGCTCTGGGTTAAAGGTATAAACCTATTTCAGCCTTTCCAGTAATTGGTAACGTATCAAGACAGAGATATTTTCTACGCTAGAGGTAGTTTCACACAACACTGAATATTACTGCAAATCCCAAACAACCTGAAAATTCGAGTTATGTTCTTAAACCGTTCCTTGAAACCAAGTGAATGTCATATATGTCAACAAACCCGTTCAGAAATATCTAAAATGATATCAGTATACAATCGCATTCAACAGTTAAAAATGTCTTTGAGCGATTGAAGCCTGTGGTTGTTGGCGAAGAAGACATTACTTCGAACTTTGTAGAATTGTGCCAAACAATAGAAATCACATCATTTGAAGAATTCCATCTGTAAGCACAGCTAAAATTGATACCACATGTAACTCAAGGAGAAACTAATATAATTATGATGGCTTTCTATACTACTTCAAACGAAAGGTTAGCAAGAAAACTCCCATTAATACTTTGAAAGAGCGATAACAGCATAAAGAAATTATTTTAAGAGAAAGATTTTATGAATTTCAACTGAAAGTAGTAATGATAGCACCCTCGCTGAATGTTTAAAACCGATTAGATTACCGTTAATATTTCGTCTGATTTCTTTAGTCTAGGCGATGGCAACATTGAATTCAAAATCGTGGGGAAGACATAGGAATAAACAATTTATAAATTTTATATAAGTGGATTTTCAGGCTTCTACAGAATTGAAGGCAATGATTAGTTTTGTTTCAGCCATGAATGCAAATGCAAGGAACCCGGCGAGGCTCGATTTCACTTCATTTGGAAAGTGTATGGGCAAGTCAAAATGTTTATCAAATGAATAAAACCAAAATCTATTTAATGCATGGAATCTGTCATTCCAAAGTGATATAAGGAATATAAACTCCTCTTGCTTATTTGGGGTGCGCTTTAAATTCTATTTGATACTCGTTCTGCACTGCACTATATTTCCAAAGAATAGTCATGGTAATATATAATTTACTTTGTGGAGGGCCATTATCGTAACGAACCGAACCGTCTTAGAAAATAAAAAGGAATATTCAGTTTTAAAAAACAACAGGGACAACAAAAAACAAAACAAAACATATTTTTATATTTTTGTAACTTTTGATATAAAATTTTATTTCAGAAATAACTAATTCTTTTCTGTTTTTTTATTTTACCACACACACACACACACACACACACACACACACACATATATATATATATATATATATATATATATATATATATATATATATATATATATATCGAGTATGATGACTGTCAGTACAGAAAAAATAATTCAGCAAACAAATTTCGACTAAACCGGCTTTTGTTTATTTGACACCATACTCCCAGAAAAAGGTATGAGTACGTATTAGTACTCTTTTGACACTTTGGTAGAAATATTACGCTGTTAGTATGCTAAGATGAGTAAGGCTGAAGAATGTGAGATGTACAAAACACTCCACTGTTGCCCAAATAATTAGTAAATATTAGTAAACAGTTCAAATAATTAACTTTATTGCTCTTTATCAGATTCAACAGGAGTTAGCTTTGAAAGCCCGTAAAGTATTGTGAAGGTTCAATAGAAGTATCTATCGCAATTATTTGACATTTGTCTTAGATTGTATTTTCAATCAGAATTTATAGAATTTACGACATTTGGCCGAACCGTAATTTTAATTGTAATATTTGAATGTATTTGGAAACGCCTATGTAAATGAGAATAGGTTTGGTCAACTAAGGTGGTTCGATGTTCCATAAAATATATTTCCTGGAGAGCTGATGTCACATGACAGCGGTCGGCCTCATGACATCGCACTGTTATTACATTATTATCGTCACTTATAATTTTGGAGACTTTGCGCCACGCTTTTGTCAATTGGCAATTGTCAGGGTAACAATATTAACCCAGGAGGAAACATGACTCTGCCATTTTCCATTAGATTTAATTTTCAGGTTAATTGATATTATTGCATGTTAAAGGCTCACCTTGTAATCACTTAGAATTACAATTCCGTGAGGTAAACTGCTTGGGTCACTGAAGAAAAGGTACTCCATGGAATTTCGTCATCTTGTGAAATTTAACACGTCAAAGAAAAATTACGCCTCTTCTTAGTCACTCGATGCTGGATCGAGTCATTTGATAATATATGGATCGTATATAGAGACTGGAATATCCTTGACTTCTTTTTATTTACTGAAAACTGAAAATTATAAGCCGTTAAATATTCTAAGATAATATTCCAGAGAAATGTATATTTACTGAAATCAACTGTTTCTCTAGTAAGTTTCTGGTTATACTTTTTGTAGACTCCACGGTTCATAACAAAAAAGGTTGTGCAAAAGAACAAAAGAACAAGACGATTAAATATTGGTTTGAATCATAAGAAATTCCTGAATTGGTGAACCAATTGTAATAACGAATGTGTCATCTTAACTACCAATCATAAGTAGCAGTTAGTACTAGAGATGAGGTGCATTAACATAACTTATTTTTTGAACAGAAGTGGTAACGTACACAGAATCCATTTTCTAACCGGATCAATGGATGAATTTGAAATGCATTTTTGCCGCATACTGTTATATGAGATCAAGCAAGGGAATAACGTTATGGAAAAATCTAGAAAAAATGTATAATTTTAATGTTCAAAAAGTTGTAACGAAGCGATAAGCACGAAATATGTTTAGAAAGTTTGGTTCTAGCGAAAAATCGTTGAACGATGAACACAGGTACGTTCATCAGACATTAGTGTTAAAGCTCTAAAGTCATTGGTAGTCGTCATATTAGCACCAGTAGTATTGATAGTATTAATATTAGCCGTTTCGCTACAAGGAATCATTTGGCTTTCATTGATCAAGCAGTTAATACTGCTTTCGTTTGTGTTGCCCCTCCCCTTTTATAGGCAGAAGCACACAAATGCATGTTTAGATTTTTTTCCAAGCCAATAAAATACGCCGGTTTGCAATTTTATACGACTTAGTCCCGATCTGTCTTGTCTTGAATTCTGAACACTACGATGTCTTGTTAATTTTTTCCATTTTACTGTTAATTTGCCTTGCATGTATTTTTTCTTCAATGCTAGGTATTATTTTTTGTCTTTTTTTTATTATAAACTTTCTTCATTCCATTTGTTCGATAATTCTGTTATTTATTTTTGTATTTGACTATGAAAAAAAAAAATTCTCTTTCAACACTCAAGACCAGTAGCTGTTATCCTTATTTCGAATATTAATGGGATCTTCTTTCCTAATCTTCTATTTGAAACGGTAGTTAATGTTTGTTATGTCTTTATTTTCTCTCTAATTACATGTACTCTGCTATTGTGATTTGGTACATTTCTCTGTTTGTGTTAATGAAAATCAATCTCGATCAAAGTACTCAGGAATTGTTAAATACATTGCAATCTGCCATATGCACATCTCGCTAATGAAGGGGAGAGTCCAGAAGTTGGGTGTTTTCGTACCACACGCTCTCAACGCAAAGAAGAAAGATAATGATTCATAAACAAAAAGCAGAAGGTATTTATGACTCCATCTAATAATATACCGCTAATACAGCAAAGACAAATATAATGTTTACTTCATTTACTTATATATTAAGTTGGTGCAAAAATAATGACGTAATAATGTCGTTTTTTTGACGTTAAAAATACGTCAAAAAACGACATTATTACGTCATTATTTTTGCACCAACCTAAAAGTTTGTTTTTTGCTGTTGAGATCTTTACAGTCAGTCTGAAGTTATTATGCAGATCAAATAAACGTTAATAAAAGTTCTGAATCAATATGCCAAACTTAAACTCATCCATTTCCACACTAAAACATTTAACTAAATTTTCTGCCAATTTTAATGTTACGTATTTGAGATATTTGTAATTTACGAAAATGAACTGACTGAATTTAGTATACACATTAAACTTATATTAATTCAAGGCCTATGAAATCTAATAAAAACTATTTTTCTTTTTGTTCATAATATATATTTAAACATGGGTAAAAAGAAAGAATCTAACAAATCCTGAAAAACAGAAAATAACAAAGTTATTGTGTTAGGGAATATCCACATCGAAAATATAAAAAATCTTTACAGAAGCAAAGGAAAAGCCTTTAGGAATTTGCTTCCTCGAGATAAACGTAAACTAGGTACCTCCATTAGGTCACGTAAAAAAGCAGCATACCACGATTAAAAAACGCTCGATTGTGACGAGGTGATGGAAGATTACTATGGATGATCAAAATTGACAATTTTTGCAAAGTAAGCGAACGCGGTTTTTCGTTTTTAACTAGTACTTTTTAGATATTAACATTTTTATTCAGCAATTATGTAATATCTATTTTTTTTATACTTTCTTAATTAGGTAATTATTTAAAGTTTTTTTATTAATTAGATAATTGTTTAAATTTTTTTAAGTATTATGTCGTGTATAAATTTCCATACGTAGAAATTATGAACGTTTTTTTTCAATATAATTTTTTTTGAAATTATTTAAAAAATATTTGTGGTTAAATGACTGTTATGTGCTTTTCAAATTTCGATTCGTAAATTTACTTTTTCATTAACGTTATCATTGTATTATGTGCTTGAAAGCAATAAAGAATTTTAAATGATTTTTGAAGTATTAAGAAGTTAATGAAAAACATTTTTTAAATTTGTAAAAAATACATTATTCATTGAAAATTTTTTATTTCTTCACAGAATAATGTCCTTAGTATAACGTATTTATAAAAATAGGTGAAAGCTTTTCTAATTAATTAATGTCATAGATTTTTACATTTTTTTTAATAATTCAGAGCAGATTTTCTATGATATGGGGTACTTTTTTACAAAAAAAACTGGTGATTTACTTTCTACAAAGAGTCCTATTTATAACTAATAAAACAAATCCCGCGCTTGAAGATTTAATTTCTCGAAATTTCATGAAAATATGTAAGTGGGTGGAAACATGTTAAAAAAAATCTCTTTTTAACAAAATTTTCTAAAAAAAAAAAAAAATTTCCAAAATAATTTCATTCATTTGTGAATAAGTCCTGAAAGTTTCATTAAAATCCGACAATAATTTGATTTTTGCAAGAATTTTTAAACTTAGGTATCGAAAGTTTATGCCAAAAGTGAAGGTACCTTAAGTAAACAAAAGTGAGTTATAGTGAAACAACCACTTTTGACCAGCGCTCAGATCTTTGAAAAGACTGGAATTGAGGTAGTGAAGAAGAGCAAAAGGTATAGAATACATTATGAATTGGGGTTAGTAAAAATGTCTTCTAGGCAACTTCGTCTGATTAAACTATTTTAAAGTATCAAAATTGGTTCAAGGAATACATAAAATTTTACCTTTTGTGACATGTAATGAACCTGATGTTTGGATCAAAGCATTGATTTTATCCAATTCCACCGTGCCTGTGACTAAAAAAAGGCAACAAGGAGGGGGTAGTGTTACGATATAGGTTGGAATTGTCGACCAAACCATTAATAGACCATTCAATGTTGATGAGGGATTTAAACTGAACAATGCTAACTACTGCGGTCTTTGCATGGTACAATCCCAGTCTCTCAGATTCAAGCTGAAGTGTGTATTTATACACAACAGTGTTGCCTGTCATGTATCTAAGCTTACCCGTGGATTCTGTGAGCATAAACAAGAAGCATTTACAAGAGAGAAGATAATCTAAAATATATAACTAAATTTTCTGCCAATTTTAATGTTACTCCCAGAAAAAGGTATGAGTACGTATTAGTAATCTCTTTCCCATCACGTGACACTTTGGTAGAAATATAACACTGTTAGTATGCTAAGATGATTAAGGCTGAAGAATGTGAGATGTACAAAACACTCCACTGTAATTATCTCATTGCCCAAATAATTAGTAAATATTAGTAAACAGTTCAAATAATAAACTTTATTGCTCTTTATCAGATTCAACAGGAGTTAGCTTTGAAAGCCCGTAAAGTATTGTGAAGGTTCAATAGAAGTATCTATCGCAATTATTTGACATTTGTCTTAGATTGTATTTTCAATATATATATATATATATATATATATATATATATATATATATATATATATATATATATAACTAAATAGATCACCATGAAGTCTTGATTTGAATCCGACCTAAAATCTATTGTCATTTGTAAAGATAAAATTAAATGATATAACATCAAAGCAGACTAATAGAAAACTACCATGTTGGAAAGTGAACAAAAATTGGGAAAATCAATGGATAATAGATTACTCAATGTTAGCGAGAAGAAGGGTCACTATATTAAAATGTAAAGGATTCGAAGACTTATAAGTGTTTGTTATTTGTTCTATTACGGACGTTGACCAATTTTTGTTTTATTATTTTAATACCATTTTATTGAAGTAAAATCTGATTATTTGGTTTTGCTTAAAAAGTTGAGCCAGCAGTTTTCAGAATAAATCAAATAACTTCAATAGAACATATTGATACGACTAGATATTTAACCCAGGCTTTGTCTTGGCATCCAAATTGATTGTTTAAAATTTTACAATTTTTTCAAAGTAAATTTTAATTGCTGAAATGTATATATCTTACTTAATAACTTCAGACGGTAGTTTGTTATTCTTTCAAAATTTTTTAAAATATAACAAAAATGTAATAAAAACATTATTAGCATTAATTAATTAGTGAATTGAAGAAACATTTTAGGTTCGACCACTTCAGTCAATATTTAGAGCAAAAACAAGTAATGTTTCTTTAGAAGCAGAAAACACAGATGCTGATGATATAGGTGACGAAAAAACCCCCAAATGAATACGCTACAGATATGGACACATAAAGTACATTTCAAAAGGAATATTACAAGAGAAAGAATTTCTGTCTGAATTTGTTGGATGAGGAATTTTCATTGATTACGCTTATTAAGATATGGACTTTTTTTTTTTTACTCGGCAGTATTTTCCCGCCAGGCTTCATCAGGTGTACGTCGATGCGAATTCCGAAAACTTAAACTTTATTATCTGTCTATATTTCTGAGATGATTTATGTACACTATTTATTATTGTCTTGCTTGCGATGAAATGTTTATATATATATATATATATATATATATATATATATATATATATATATATATAATCATTCCTAAAGAGCCAGGAAAACCTACCTAGGTATTATCTAAACGGCTCTTCAGGTTAACCTTACACTGAAGATCCGTTTATTTTAGTTATTCGCGCTAAACTTAGGGTATTGAGCCCTCTACGTTTTAGTCTGACTATTTGCTTGGGTTTTATTTTCTTTGGATTTAAGACTTGAGGCTCTGGATGATTTATTTCGCCCTATTCGGATGTTTTTAGTTCTTTATTATTTATTTCCAATTTTTTGCTCGGTTACCGATTTGTTTTGACATGTCTACAAGTTGAGCTATCTGAGGTTTTTTCCAAACGAATATTAATATTAGTATATATATATATATATATATATATATACTAATATTAATATTCGTATATATATATATATATATATATATATATATATATATATGTGTGTGTGTGTGTGTGTGTGCGCGCGTGTGTGTGTGTGTGGCACAATGTAACGTTGATCATTTTAAAGTAATATCATCAATATCAAACAGTTTACCTGACCGTGGAGCATCTTGACAGCGCCATCTTTTGAATTTCAGCTTAGAAAAAAATTTCTTAGAAACATTTACAATAGCTTAGTGCTGTGGAATTTTTGTGTGTGTGCGGATATATGATTTCCGGGTTTCGTAAAAAGATATAACTTCAAAAGAGCAGACAAATAGCATGAGAGACGCACAACTTTGAAAATTGTGAGAAAGTTGAAAAGAGATCAAAAAACAATAAAATAATTCAATTGAAAACAGAAGTAAGATAAGAAGAACAGATCAAGCCATTTTGAAGAACATCACAAGAAGAGATTTGATAAAATGTTGAATAGTAGTAAGATAGGAAATTTGTTTTAGCAGAAGAAATCTTTGAAGAAATGCTATTGCGAATATAGACAGACACGAAACTATTAAAAATATTTCCTAAATACTCGAACGCAAGAAAACTAAGTCTTTAGGTGGGCAGGTTAGGTTAAAAATCACATAAAAAATCATTTAAGAAGGTCATGTAAACTGAATTCTCAAAGTCATATTTAGTGATGAATGTAGAGCTATATTAGATGGATGGTTAACTCACAATAGAAAAGGAAACTAAATTCAAACAAATAGAAATGAGAATCAATATAATCATTTGTAAATAATGTTAAATTTCAAGCAGTAGAAAAGTGTAGACAATAATGAAGCTTCCTTGCATTATTTACATTATTCTGACTGTTATCCTCATCTTCATTGCCATATTAAAGTTTTGGCCGTAGTACATCCGGCCTTCTTCAGGTGACTAGTCTTTTGAACCGAACACTTAGTCCACCGGGTTAGATAGTTCTAGTTCCACGTGCCATACCTCTTCTAGATGTCTCAATTATTTTCCTTCGATTCAACTCTGCTGTGGCTTTGTATGGAACTTATAACTCTTTGAGCCTTGAGAAAAGCAATGAATAACAACAAAAATTACAATATAAGCTCAGATAAAAAATGCAATTATAATAACTGAAAAAATTGCAATATAAGCACTTGTATAAAAGGCATTAGGTTTTTAAGTCCCCAAAATTTATACATTGATGTCCTTGAGAACACCCGGCCCAGTGGATAAAGACGTTGGTTAGATTGAAACGTTGTGAATATGGCAATGAAACTGAGGATAACAGTCCGAATAATGTAATAATGCAAGTAATCATGATACTTAATTCCAGAGATATAGTCAAATAATGAAAGTTATCGAATATCAAAGAATCACTATTAACATGTCACTATAATAATGCTTTATTCATACTATTTCCATTATTCAGACTATTATCCTCATCTTTGTCACCACATTTATTACAAAGTTTCGGCCTTTGTACGCCCCGGCCATCATCAAGTGGTTGGAATGTCGAATTCAACCCTTTATTTCGCTCTCTGGGGTAGACTGTTCTAGTTCCACATGCCATGTCTAATGGATGTCAGTTATCAGTTACATCCTTTTAATTATACTCTCCAAGTTCTCCACCGCCTTAACCAGGTATTGAACTCACACTCTTTGTGTCCTGTCACTAGATCTAACCAAGGCCTTTATCCATGGTGCCATGTTTTCTTGTTGACATCTGTGTATGAATTCAGCAACCTTTTTTTTACCAGTGTTCATATTGCAATTTCTGCTGTTATCAATACATGTTTTTACCAGAGCTCATATTGCAACTTTTGTTGTTATTCTCATTTTTATCTGAGACTCCTTATTACTGGTTCCCATATTGTATACATTTCTATGCTTGGTCGACTCATGGGATTTTTGTGGCCTAGCATATGTGCTTATTCCTTAAGTTTACGAATATTCCAATGATGTTCGTTAAATGATGTCGTCTATGATCTCAACCTGATCCCACAGAGGACAGTGATCTCACTTTTCTCTTCATATGTGGTCAGCCACTGATTTTTTCACTTCCCCTCGTGTTACTGCTTTCTGGTGTTCTTCAAGCCTTACCTTAAGGGAGCGGCCTATCTCCCCTTTATATTTCTTTCTGCAGCTTCACGGGATAGCGTACACACGGTCTTTATTCATGCTCTCCTATATCGGGGGGGGGGGTCTTACTCGGAAAAATATCTGCGAAGTGTCGTCAACCTTTTGAAGGTTGTCCTGATGTTATATGTACCGCAGATACTTTGCATTTTCTCTGATAACCACTTCACATAAGGCAGGCAAACTGTTTTCTGAAGAGGGTCGGAGCGTACAACGGCCGAAACGTTGTAATAAATATGGCGACAAAGATGAGGACAATAGTCCGAATAATGTACATAATACCTCGTCTCAGAAATATAGACAGATAATGATTTATTCAACGAGTGTTATTGTGTTAAAATATATCATTTGCGGCCTGTTTAAAGCTTTTGAAAATAAACGTTTTTGCTTTACTTTGCAAAATAAAATCTGACAAGCTAACAAAACAACTTATCAATTTCTGTAATAAGGCTGCTTATTATAATCTGAGTCTCCATTGCTTATATAAATATAAAAAATATCCTGGAAATTATAACAATAATGGTTTGTTAATACGAATAGTATTGTGAAAATATTGAGTTGCATAATATTGGTTTTTCAGAAAAATTCTTCGTTTTTTCTACTTATACTGATCCTATTATTCTTCAGCAACTTTGACAAATCAATCAAAAATATATTCTCATTGTTCACAACTTAGAATCTTTCCACCAGCTTGTCAATGCCTTGACGTTAGATATCCTGACTCGAAGAATTCATCGAACCACGTTTTCAACTGCATCTAGTTGGTGAACGAAATGCTTCACAGACTGTTAGAAAGTGATTTAAAAAGCTAATAATCTGAAGGCACCGAACCATTAGAATACGGTGGGTGCGGTAGAAATATCTAACCAAGCGTTTGAATTGCATTTAACCAAGTGGTAATATGTTAAAGATTCCGGTGTCGAAAATGAACCTTTTCTATATTTCGCACTCTATCAATATATGTTTCAAAAGAGGAAAAAAAAAAACTTTTAAAAATTCGAAAATAATAAAACAAAAAAGTTGTAGAAAAGAGCAAGAAAATAAATCATAAAACACTACGCCAAAAATATTTTGAGCGTTAATTGAAATAACATTGAAAAAATGGAACGGATTTAATTGACAACTCAATGAAACCTGGCACTATCAAAAAACCAAACATAGTTGTGTATGGATTTTTCCATCCTTTTCTCATAATAAAACGATTATTTTATAATTTTACATATAATTTTACATGTTTTACATAGGATCATATTTGTTGATATAATTTTTATAGTATTGAAAATATAAGTGTTTTTTTATAAACATGATTTTCTTTGAAAACCCATGCAAACGATCAGCGCATTTACTGATTATGTAACCTTAAAAAACCAGTCGATCAAAGCTCCGATCCTCGGAATAAGAAAAAAAAAACAGTAAATGGAAAAAAATATACAGGGAGCTCTGAACGAAGAAAGGTTTTATCTTTAGCATTTTACAGAGAACAGCTAAGGACAAAAACTGTGAAATTGTTAGAATAATGGCATTGCTTTCAAAATCTGTTTAGAACGAAGGGACTTTTGATGGTAATGAAAAGTTTCAAGAGTTTTTTCTCCAATTGTTTTGTGTGCATGTTTTTTTTATCATTTGTAATTCTCTCAGCGAATCTAGCAGGGAAACTAATGTTGCAAAAGCATCACTGTTCCAAGTTTGGTAAAAGATAGATAGATAGATAAATAAATAAATAAAGTGTGTGTGTGTTTGTGTGTGTGTGTGTGTGTGTGTGTGTGAGAGAGAGAGAGAGAGAGATAGATAGATATAGAGAGAGCGCGAGTGGGGTGATTTGAACGAACATCAGGTGGTCTTTGACTACTTCCTCTGATTATCTACCTTTTCTATTTTCTCTTTTGGAAGATTACCAAAGGCGGTCCTGACGTACAAAATGAGATTCTGGGCGTTCTTAATTTAATAAATTCCTGTGAGCAATTAGGAGAAGGAGAAGGAATAGTAAAAGGTGTCAAGAAACTATTTTCGGTGAGAAAGCGGAGTTGGAGAGAAAGCAAGAAATGGAAGAAAAATCCTGTTCCTGTTTCCTTCAATTAATTATTTTCATTTGTCGCATTCAGATCTCTGCTCATTCGAGATCCCATGGTCATATTTACCAATTTTAGTAATAGTACGGCACAAGGTCAAGGTAACAAGCTTGAGGGATATGAAGATTGTATTACACTAATCATTTTACGTAAGACTTGATGAACATGAATAAATAAATCCTAACTGAATATTGATCTCACGTAACGAAAATGTAATTTTTGAGTGATACTGAAAGTTCATAGCGTTTTTAAATGAAATTAAAAAAACAAAATTTAGACATTGATACATAGATTTATTCGACAACATATGAGCCATTTTGTTTCACTGCCTTTTATATATTTTGAAGCACCCTACACTTTCTGTAAGATAAGTCGTGTATTTTTAGCAAGTTTGTCTCGCGAGATTAATTTCAACTCAGTAGTGAGTTTGATCCGCCTTGGGTGACCCATCTTTTCAGTCTCTTGCCATTTCTAAATTACTCTTAGAAAATCATAATTAGAATGATTGATTCTTCTTTGACTTTATGTGCCATGTCGACTGTGGGCGATCCTGGCTTTCTGCAATTTCCCCTGCTTTGTAGCTCTAAATAGATTTTGCCTTTCCTTATACCTTCTAAACTCTTTTCCATATGTTTAGTTAAACTTATCAAATATGTTATACGTTGTTTTACTCTGTCCTTCATGCCCTCAATCTGTGAGTATCAGATTTTCAAAGCCCCCTTTCCTCATTATATAGACCAGAAGTTTTAACTCTCTCATCTTGATTTATAAGTTTCGTTTTATTTCTCCAAAACTTGCTGTTACTCACATTTTCGGTTCATGGTATCCTCAACATCCTTCTGAAGAAACACATTTCTGTTCCTTTAAGACACTTTTACATGTACGAGGAGATTGTCTAGAATTCACTGCCATAGAGTAGGATATATATTATATAACAGTTTAGTACTTCTTTATAAGGTTCTCACGGTCTCTTAATTCTCCATTTAGTTTTTGGAATGCATCTTTGGCTATCCCAATAGTTCCGATTTCATTGTCTCCCTTTCTGTCCTCTGTTAAAACACTTCCCAGATATTTGAACTTTAGTAATTGTTTGATTTTGTTATTTCCCATTTGTAATTTGCATTTTAGACTTATTCTTTTGCTAACAACCATTCATTTTGTCTTCTTGCATTTTGCTCAGTCCTTTTATCTCGCTTTCCTTCACTAAAATGTGTATGAGCTTTTGTAGTTTTCTTTATGTGTCGGATATCATCACTGTGTCATCTGCATATGTTGTGTTGTTAACATTCTGGCCGCCAATAATGAATCTTAGTAGAGCGTCTAATTCTGTCCGAAATGCTTCGGCGTACAGGTTGAATAAGTTTTGGTAAAAAGAGACACCCTTGCTTTACACCAATTTCTATTTTTGTATATCTGATGAACTCATTTGCCATCCGTATGCACACAGTTTGCCGCCAGTACAGGTTCTTGATTATTTGAATATCTTTTCCAAATATCTCAAAGTTGCTGAGAAGCTCCAACAGATCTTTGTAGCGTACTTATCGAATGCCTTTGCGTAATCAATAAATTACTCATCCTTCTGCATTTGTATTGCTCATTCTGATAATATTTTGATCATAAATATTGTGTTCCTTGTTCCATTGTCTTCGAGGATCCCGGAATTTTCTTGTCTCCGATCTGATTCTGCTGATTGATCTATTCTTCAGAATTCGGATGATGAGTTTCGTTATGTGGCTCATTAGGCTAAAATTCGTTTGCCCCTAATTTCTTAGGCAATTCTATGGAAATAGATTTACTTAAGTCTTCCGGTATATCGCTACTGTTGCAGATTTAATTTTATATTTCTGTAAACTTGTCTCTATCGAACTCGTCTAAGGGAGCAAAGATCTCTATTATAATTCCGTCTGATCCCACCGCTTTGTTACTGGCCAGTGAAGATTTCACTTCGTTTTTTTAATAATTCCGGTCCGTCAACATTTCTGTGTATTGCCGGTTGTTCTTTTCGCTGTAGAAGAGTTCTCCAATATATTTCTTCCATGGAGCTCAAAAGTCTAGGAAGGCAGTTCATCTAGGAGAAAGAAAACCCTGATTTTAAACCTTCGCTGCCTTTCGTTCATATCCAAACTCGGAAAAGGCTATGGAAGTAAAACCAGACAGAAAAACTGGGGCATGTAGTCTAGGCTACCATATATCATGAAATGGCTTAATTTTGACCCAACTTTTTATTTTGAAATATAAAAGGATGGATACTATTTTAAATCCAAAAGAAAATTAAAAGATGTCTCGGAGCGACAGTTTAGAAGAAAAAAAATAATTCCAATATTATTAAGGAAAGGATTATGTTGTGTGTCTTACATTTTATTATTCTGTACGTCGTTGAAACAAATAAACCGTATATAGATATGCCATATACTAACGCATATAGTCTGACACACAGATATATACACGCACATCTCTGCGTGGATATATAAAGTGTTGATAAAGAAGGGTACAACATTAGAGAATCTGAAGGTCAAAGCGTTTGTAGATCATTGACTTTTATATTATAAATTTGAGTAAAATTATATGGACAGAAATGTTCTGATGCCGTCAATGGCAGTGCTACTAAGATTTCACAAAGGTTTGAGAGTATAATGGCCCTGTTCAAATTATTGATCATCCGATATGATGCGTTATCTCCTAGAAACTATCACAAACCCCGCTTCGCATACGTGCGGTATATAGCACCGAGAGGTTCTAGGTGTTGAATAAACTCAAATTCGCCATCTGAAAAAGGGATTGGCTATCCGCCTTTTTCTCACGCTTCCTTGAAGTAACGCCTATCACAGACAATGGCCGTAGGACAACTAATCGAGAGTCGAGACAATAGTGTCTGGGTGTGATAAAAATCTGATGCAATTATGGATGACGCAATATTATTCAAGGCTAAATAAATTTCAAATTGCAAATGACCTAATCTGAGGAAAAAATAGAAATTGATTACACCCTGCTACTCCAGTAGGTCAAAAACTGACCGTATGGGGAAAGAAAGGAAACTAATGCAGTTGTTTCAATTAATTTGCACAAGGATGTACTTGCTTGGTTTTGTACTCTAATTTTTAGGTTGCATAATCAGGTTAAAACTTATTTTTAGTCATTACTTATTGTTTTCCTCTAATAGCTTCTTTTAACAGCAGCTGCAACTAAAATATGTGCTGCATGTAAATATAAGTAATGACATAATGAAGATGTTGACATTCCACATTGCCTAATACAAAAGGTAAGGAAGGAAACATCCATCAATACTGGAAAGAGCGATAACAGCTACTTGACATGAGAAATCTCTATAATATATAGATTTTATAAAATTAACACTAGCAACAGCAATGGATGTTCGGTCAATGAATGATGAATGTTTCCTTATAAGGAAACGACAAATATTAGCATTGTCATTATCTTAGTGTCTATTCGTTAGGACCGGCCATTCGTCGAAACATGTCATTGACTGGTAACCATTGGAAGATAGACATATCTCAACAAAGACGGCTTATCCCAGAAGGACACCCTTGTTGCTCAGACCTGCTTTAAGGAGCATTGTAATGGATCATTGGAAAGGAGTATTCACAGGAAGCAAGATACTGTAGGGCTATATTAGAGGAATCTAACGGTCTACTGACCACCTGCGGAATCGATGCTATGTATTTGTCTCAACGTTTGTCGGGATGCAGAGAGTCCTGTACATCTGCTACGCATACTTTTGTCACGTTAGTACACACACACACACATACACACACACACACACACATATATATATATATATATATATATATGTGTATATATAAATAAAAAGAAAGAACAGTAAGATATATAATCTGGTGTTCTTATAGATATTTTTATTTTTACAAAATAGTGCTCAATGTAAATTTACAGAGCATTAATATTATAAATTGATTGATTTAAAATATGTTTTTTTTCGCTACACAGTTCTAACCATGTTTCAAAAATGGAAGCTACGAATTTAAATTTGTAATTAAATTAAAGACATTTGTTCCATTTCATCCTCAAGCGAATTTTGGAGTAACTTTTTAAAATTACTGGGTTTTAAAGACACAGCTAAAATCATAATTCACGTTTCCAAGGTTACAGATAAATCTACTTCAACTAGACAAGGGGTGTCTGGGTGTTTATTATGTCTGTAATTTGATGTAATTTTAAAAAGTTACTCCAAAATTCGCTTGGGGATGAAATGGAACTAATGTCTTTAATTTAATTACAAAATTAAATTCGTAGCTTTTAACTTCCATTTTTGAAACATGGTTAGAACTGTGTAACGAAAAAACATATATTAATTCAATCAATTTATAATGAGGTATACAAGATTTCACATTTTTCCTTAGGAACTATTTAGCCCAACTGCGTAAGATCCGCTCAGCAGAGGTGAAGTGTAAACAACTCTGTGGTTGTTGAACAAATGTGCCTGAGAAGTCGTCTGCTACAAGGATGGGCTAGCCACCCTCAAGCATATTCAGAAACAAGCAGCCAGTCTTTATATGTACATAAGTTCTATCTGCTGCCATAGCAAACGCCGAACAGGCTATTATATGAAGGTCGTTCTGATTTCATATGGACCACGGATCAAGACAACCTTATAATATTTATGAAATAAACGTCCTGACAAATCGATCATAATGAGATTCGAAGCCTTGTCTCGTTATCGAGAGGCAACTTTTCAAACTTTTATTTTAATGAAGGCGTTTACCATTTCTCTGAAACCATAGGAATAATGAGGTTCTGTAGACAAGACTTTTAATCCGAAAATTTACTAAAAGCTTTTATTTATATTTTCGATTTGTGTTTCTAACAGTCAATTCAACAGATATCAAAGATTTTGCTGTTTCCTTCTTTCTACTGGACAAAGGAAATCTTGTCAATTCTTATAATGTCGATTAAAGTAAATCTAATAATTTTTTAATGTTCTCCAAAATTCTGATGTATTTCTTATCATTAAAGAAAATAACTCAGACATTTACATAACAAAATGATTCTGTAATAAATATATGTCGCTAACGAAAGTCAGTTGTCCTTATTACCCAGCATCACTATGGAAATTATGTCAAAATGCTTACTGAAATCATAGCTTTTCTGACAATATATCACCCCTATCTTTCAAAATTTGCACTATTTCTGATATACGCTAAAATTCTTGGTCGAAATACAACTATTTTAAAAATTTTCAGATTACTCTTGCGGTTATATGCCAAGAATCTCTTTGTAGTTTCTAATGATGACAACGTACAAATTGAATTAATTATTTCAATATTGATATATGTGGGTGTCGCACTTGAAATATAAGGAATCTATCTTTCGGATAAAGAGGGATAATTTGTCTTCAGAATGAGTGGATCTTGTCGAATACGATTAGTAGGTAACGGATGTTGTGTAGGGATCAATTGCCAATAAAATATGGAATTAACTTTTGATAACATTTGAGTCGTTTGGAAGTGTCTAAGATTTAATGTCGACTGCCTCCTTGAATGGGAACGAATGGCAGCCATTTTAAATGTCTGTTGTCTTCAAATGCATTTGTATGTAATGTTGCTTGCGGAAGATGAAGTGTTCCACAAAGGTTTTCTAGATGGAACAAATTATATAAATCTGATTTTATATTAGTATTCAAAACCAAGTTCTCCCATATCATTTTCCATTTCAAATCTTTCTTTTCAATTGTTGTCGTTTTTAATGGATACTATGCAAGGCCTCAAATTTGGTGCTAAATTCTTAGCAAGACTCTAAAATGATCTCCTCGGAAAAGCCGTTTTAAGATATCGGTAAATACAAGTAAATTTCTGTCTGGGTAATTTTTAACTGTAAATTTAACTAAAACAATATTAATAAAAACGATTGATTTAATTTAGGGTATATTCCATTGTCGGTCGGCTATTTAATGCCGAATTCTGTTAGGTTGAGTTACAAAGGCAGACGTATTCCTGACCTGCACAAGAGTGACAAATATAGATATAGGTTTGACTTGCATGAGAATCAAAGGCATAATTTTGTTTTCTAGGAGTGTCAGATGAGGTAGGTATTAGTCTAGTGTGTACGAAAGTCAAGACAAATATACATAGAGCAGTAAAAAGATGGCGCCTGTTTTGGGTAGGGATGTAGATCGCATACTTTTAACTACAACTGACAGGGTGAAGTCAAAAATTAATAACAAAGCCTGAAATATATATATATATATATATATATACATATATATATATATATATATATATATATATATATATATATATATATGGCGCGGCTGGTATTTGAGGACAGATATGGATTAGTAAAAAATCTTGTTGAACAAATGAATATAATTACATTTGATTGCAATCAAGTAAACATAAAATTTAGCTAACTATTATTTAATTTTATTCAATAAAACCACTACTAGTATGAATAACTGCCTCCACACGAGGTCAAAATCGGCTGCAAATCCTGATTATTTGGTCTTTATTTATATCTGACATTACTCGAACTATTGCAGTCTTTGGTGTTATGAGGCTGGAGATTAAGCTCCTTCTCAACAACGTTCCACGCATAATAGTCTAGTGGATTGAGACCTGGAGAGTTAGGAGTCCAAATGTTGGCTGTGATGTGGTCGTACAAATGGTCAGACATCCATTCTTGTGTTCGTAGCGCCTTTTGGGATTGAGCCGAGTCTTGCTGCAATATGTAAGGCCTGCCGTCGCATATGTTGTCAAACCAGGGCTTGACAACTGTTTCTAGAACCTCAATATAAGCAGCAGCATTTACTCTAAGACCTTGTGGAAAAAAGTGTGGTGGCATAGTATGTCCTTCATTGCTAAAAATACCCAATACCATAAAACCTTTATGCGTATCACCCTTTGCACCTCAGAAGGATCTGAACAAAGCCATCTGTCATTTCTTCTGTTTTTGATCTTGATCAAAGTTTTTCTTATCTGTGAAAAACCAAATCACACCAGATTCTGAAGGTTTTTTAAGTTTGTTTAAAAGCCTTTTGGAACTGTTTAAACAGATTTCTTTTGTTTTTTCAGACATAAATTGACCTCTCTTTTCTTGTATCGAAGGTCTTTATGAACACTCCTTCTGGTTGTTTTTTCAGATACATGCAGCTTTTTGGCAATTGACCTCATTGATTGACCTCGGTTTTCATCAATTGTCTGCTTGACTTCCTGAATAAATTCGGATGTTCTCACTTTATCAGAACGTGCAGAATGTCTTTTACGTTTTGATACAGATTTTGGGGAACTGTCAGCGTCTTCTAACTCTTTTCGTATCTTGTGGACAAACGATCTTGCAAATCTGATGAAACGTGCAATTTCTAAATCGCTATGATCAGCCTTTAATGCCACAACCACAGCATGCCTTTTCATTTCATTTGTTATAGGGTTTGCCATTCTTGATTTCTGAAAAATAAAAGCATTAGAAGTTATTGGGAAGCAGCATTATTTTTTTAATCTGTATGTCCTCAAATACCAGCCGCACCCAGTATATAAACCTTATAAAAAAATCTCCCACGATACCCGGTTTTCGATCGCTAGATCTCCTCAGGCAGGCTGAAAAAGCTGTAGTATAGTGAACTCCGCAACAAAGAACACCGGAAGGTGGGTGATACTAGTGGGAGTGAAACTTAGAAGGTTGGGGGTTGAACACCAGTAGGTGGATGGGATTAGTGGGAGTATGACTAAGAAAATAAAAAAAATCAGGGGGAAAACACTCATCCGAGCCAGCAATTGTTGAATAAATATTTGCACCCGATAAACCATTACATTCTTTTCATTGAGCATCACTTGTTTGTCTGGATAAGTTGCTATTGCCAGCTTTTCTTCCTGACATAGTCGGCAGGCTTTACCACAGGCTCTGCCGGGGTTGACTGGTCTAATTATCTTCCACTTCACACAGGGATCTCTACCGTTCTCTTGTTTCTAGCTCCAGAATCAATCCGCCAGTTTTGTATCACTTTTGTGAGTCTCCAGTCTAAATGAGGTAGTATGATTGTAAAACCTCTTGTTAAAGGGGCCGACTGTGTAACCTTTGGACACTTTTCTGAAGCTGCTACCGACACTAACTTCTGGTGAATAGACTATACCCGTCTTATGGCACCCAGCGTTTAAAGGACAAATGTTTTTGTTCCTTTGTTCCTTTTCTTTATTGCCATCAGAATCCTCCAGAATTTTTGAATTTTGGCTTTTTACAATGTTTTGTAAGTTGCTCGTGCAGCTGTAGTTTAGTTTGACTTCCACCAATACCATGCATTTCCTAATGTTCTGACCATCCCACTTCTAAGTCCCAATTCCACCGATACCATCCACCTTCCGGTGTTCTTTAAGTTTGTTGCTGGGTTCGCTATACTACATCGTTTTCAACCTACCTGAGGAGATCTACCAATCTAAACCCGGGTAGCGTGGTCGTGAGAGATTTTTTCCAAGGAATCCCGCTCTTCATTTTATATCATATAGTTTATATTTTATAGCATGCATCGGACACTTTTTTGGTGTTTACGTCTTTCTAGGCGGCCCCTCTTTTTTGTTTATTTTTTATTTATTTTTTGGCCTCCTATTATAATATAATATTTTATATTTTAAATAATTGTATATATATATATATATATATATATATATATATATATATATATATATATATATATTGTGTATCTTTAGGCACAATGTTTCATTGATGCATGTTTCATTAAATAATATAGACAAGTTTTGTCGATTTTAAGTAAGTTTCTTTCATATAGTATAATAAGCGTAATAACATAATCATTGAAACACAAAAGGAAATCACCATATTGATACATGTTTAAATCCAATCGAGGCTTTCAGCTTACATAAGCCATTATCAAATATACCAATTACTTTTCAATATATCAATCTATGCACGGACGAAACAATCATGATAGTCTGTTTTTATTGCATGAAAAATTTCAAAGCAACGACTAACTTATACACAAGTTAGTCGTTGCTTTGAAATTTTTCATGCAACAAAAACAGACTATAAATATTGTTCCGTGTATTATTTGAAATATTGAAAAGTAATTGTCATCTTTCAATGATAATATTATTAGACAATATGAAAGGAACTTACTTAAAATAAATAGACAAAACTTGTCTATATTATTTAATGAAACATGCATCAATTATATATATATATATATATATATATATATATATATATATATCTTAGTTACCTCCCTTAGAGTAGATAATACAATAACAAGCAGATATCAGCGAAAGAGCAGACACATTGGTACTTGGCCGATACATTGTGCTCACAACACCCTGGAGAATATCTAAAAAAAAAATACATTCACTGTTTCTTATTTTATCAATCCATTCTTCCGGTACAATTCCTCGAGTCCAACTTTCTTTTAATCTAACCAATCCTTGATCAATATATTTCATTAACATTTATCTTTTATTTTTCTTTCTATCCATTTTACAGGTACAAGGTCTTATCGTTCGACTTTATGTTAATCCGATCAATATTTGATCAAAACGTCTTATTCACTTTCAGGCACCAGAACGGTCGAAGATAATCGTCTGAAAATTCTTGTGATGAAAATAATTCCGGACGCACGGCTGTATGAAAATTCCATTACTTCAGTTGAGAATGTTTTAAAAATAAATTTTAATTCAGTAGTCAAGGTTAAATTCTAACGCAATGATCTTTCCTTTACTTATAGAAATAGAGAGTGATGAGTCATTTTGTTGTGAATAAAGTCCGTATTATAGATAATGATACTTGCGCATTATGTGCTGTAAATATTATTATGTACGGTGATTGTTAATAATTAAATATAACTCAAAACTTTAATATTAATTAAAACTGTATAACTAATTAATTAAAATTAATTAAAACTGTATATTTACAACCGCAAATAAATACTTAACAAGAATAAAGAAGTAAAAGTCAATAAAAGATAATTAACCATTTCAGTGAGTTAATTCCTTGTTAGTAGCGCGGCTCGGCTCGGCTTAACGTCTGGTAAATCCTAAATCAAAACCCAAATCATCGACGCACAATAATTCACACTAATTCGACTGGATAGTTCCACTCAATAATCACTACAGTCAGTAGTCTGACACTGCTGTTTATACACCTGGTGGAAAACATATATTCATTAATCCAGAGTATCACGCTCGAAGCTTAGTGTCTGTAGTTACTCTTTTTTTTTCCTATATGATAATCATGTAAGGGCTATCGTCTCTCTCTCTCTCTCTCTGTGTTGAGAGATGCCTACAGTAAAGATGTGTAAATACCATTATTTATATATGCTTGGCGGCTAAAATGCTTGCCTATTTTTGTTTCCGCGATTTTAGTTCTATCCCGAATGCTTCGATTTCTTTGTACTTAAAAGATCTTTACGCCCTTTAAAGCCTTGGGAAAATTCTTCTACTATGAAGATGATTTTTCCACGATGTTATGGAAACGGAAACCGTCAACGCTTGGTAGATCGTCGTTTTCTTTTCGTTCAACACAGGCGAAAAAAAATCACTTTTATCACAATGAGAGATAAATTTAAATTGATGAGAATCATGCAAGTCTTCAGGATAGCTTTCGGTATTCTAGTTAAGGACACTTTTTTTTCTGATTTCGCTTATTCTTCGCTTATTCTTCATTATAAATTGCAAAAGCACTCGGTACAAAATGACACTGCTGAACAGAGATTTGCTTATTTTAATGACAAATTAAAGAACCTTTCTTTTCTGGACAAGGAAACGTACCTACCGTATATAAGTGAACGTCCTCATTTTACAAATACAATGCAGCACACAATCGGATGGGATGTCCTTCCACAAGAATATATTCTTCAGATTTGTATCTTTTACAACATCATTTATTTCCTTCTGTGCAACATTTCTTTTCAGCATTTCTTACAGATATATTCACTCAGTACAGGGCCCGCGAGCCACTCGGGGTAGAGGGTTACATAGAAGCACTAATTATATGGATATGTGGGTAAGAAAACAGTTGTTAAGATTGAAGTGATCGGGGAAGCATCCTCTTGGGAGTTGGTTCCACAAAGCAGCCATTCGTGCGGAGTAAATGCTCGAGAAATGCATTTAATGAATGGAACACGAACGAAATGTGATTAAAAACAATGTGCTTGACATAGATGGGGTCTTAGCTGTGAAAGTTAGAAGTGGGGTAACTAAGGAATGTATTTTGTCTGAACTCTTTCCGTTGATATATACCGATAGAGCAACTGAAGACTTGTGACATTTGGTCTGTGGGATAAGGGGTTGTAGGCAGGTAAATAATTCGTCACCTACAAGGACGTGAAAATCCTTTTGGACTCTGTCGAGCGTGGCAGATTCAGCCCATATATCTCAGCAGTACTCCATTTTTGGCATCATTTGTCTCTTGTAAACGTAGGAAAAGTGAGTTTACATACTGGAGCAGTACGGGGAATCGACCATTTTCCCAAGCATCTTTTGGTCACTTGAGGTCAGGGTTGAGTTTTAGTCACAAGAGGCGTTCAAGACACGGAGTCATCAATATTTACATATCGGAGAGTTCGTAGAAACCATTTTATAAAACAACGGTATCCTTCATTGTTAATGGTAGATGCAATTCAGGTTAAATTTAGAGTAAAGCCATCAAAAATGAGCGAAACACGTTGATTAAATAAGAATGCTATGAATTAATATAAATAAGATATGTTTAAAAATACTAAAAACATTGTTGTCTCTAAAATCATTTTAATTCAAACTTTAATTTATTCCTACATAAGGTAAAAAAACAAAACCCGTCAAACGCCAGCTAAGTGTACTAGTGTTTATTAATTCTTACCTATAATAGTTTAGTGTTAGGTAGTTATCTAGTATCTTTGCAAAACGTATTTACTTCGTGTGTGAGTTTCGTTAACGGCATATCAACTCTTTATGGGTCATTTAACGCCAAAAATTTTCTTGGGAGCATTAGTAATTTCTTTTACAAGTATGAAACTTTTATACTTCCATCGTGTATTGACGCCATTTTGTGGGTTAACTATTTACTCATAGGCGAGACCCTAGCAACTCGAATCGGGATGAACCTGGGAACAACAGTAATTAAGAAGTAGTTCCACGATCCTCAAAGTATCCTGATTAGAGGCCTTGCTGCTGGATATAGTTTATCGTCATACCCAGGAATTTTACTTTGTATAGTTTGTGAAATAATTACTATTACGTTGACTGCTTTGATTTGGTCTAATTCTAAATAAAGAAGCAGTTAAGTAAAACAAAATAGGTACAAGTTTGCATTTTTACTTAGATATTTCCTGAAAATAATAATGCCTTTTATTGGCATGGATAATATTTGAAATATCGAATGGATATTTCGATTTTTGTTTGGAAAAGAAAACCGAGAAAAGCGAAAAGCAAACAAACAAAGGCATTAGATTTGACGTGGCTTTATTTTTAGCATATGAGATTTTATTAATGATTTATTTTGTAAATTGCATTCTGATTTAAAGTTCGCATTTATTCGATTTAAACTCAGTTTAAGAGACATTTTTTTCGATTTATTTTCTGGTCTGTATTTTCTTTTTATAGATTTATGAAAATCCGGTCCGATAGAAATCTTTGCTTCTCTTCGTAAAGTTCGACAAATAAAAAGAAATATTTTGTTTACATTTAATACCCGAGGGGGTGGGGAAATATACACGAAATATTTTGTATTTGGGAAAGCTGGGGAAAAAATTGGAATTATTTGAAAAAAGATGTAGATAATCCGGGAAGGAAACAAGTTTTTCACTCGAAAGAAAGAAGAGACAATAGGAAACAAAGAACATAAAAAATACACTTATCAACATTACAGCAGAAAAGCGAAGACAAAAGTCAAAAACAAAGATTATGAAGAAAATTTGAGAAATCTATAACAATAACATCGAATGTATTTGTCTGTAGGTTCAGAATAAATTGAAAATTTCGGCGTAATGCCTATCTGAAGATTTGGGATGAGGATTTATCATGATTTACGTTATTTACATACAGATCATTGTCCTCATCTTTTTGTTGTTATAAACAACGTTTCGGACTTCATCAGTTGTATGTCGATCTGTGTAACATAAGTTTGAACTGAACACTTTGTTTAATATACAGGGGTAGATTTTTCTTGTTTCGCTACCCAGGAAACTAGACGAGATATTCCTTAATGAGAAAGAAACTTGAGGCCTTATAAATTTAATTAGTCAGTAGGATTTTGAGAATACTATGAACTGAACATGTGAGCAATAAGGAAGTTTTAGAGAAAACGGAAATGTATACTCCACATAAAAAAAAAACGGTCGAAATCTCTAGCAAACATAATCAGGAAAGAGAACTTGGAAAAGTAGGCACTAACAGGAAGTGTCTACGCAAGTGTGACAGGTGAATAACCTTCCCAATGTACAATTTGTAAATGAATGTCGAACCGGGTAATTTCGAACTGAACACTTTATTTAATTTACGGGATAGGCTGTTCTCGTTCGAATGCCCAAGTCTAGGGAACTAGAAGAGATATTCCCAGAAATAGGCAGTACATAAGTTTAGAAACCCTCGCCAACACAAGAGAGCGTTAATAGTGACATTGAGAAAACCGGTTTTCTGAGAAAAGATATTTCGAGTGAGAGTAACGGTAACTGTTCGATCACACTACTTTAAACAAAAGATTGGAAAGGAAACCCCAATCATTACTGAAAAGATCAATAACAGTTATTGGACTTGAGAAACTTATTTTTCTGAAAAAAATGTTTAAAGAGAAAGATTTAAAAAAAATTAGTCGACACGACACGAAATGCTAAAAACTAAAAAGCCGAATGTTTTCTCATAAAGAAACAACTAATATTAACATTATCATTACCATCCTCTCATTGTGCCATATCTCTTAAGCCATTCAGAGACAGTCTGATTAAATTGTGTAATAATAGTATTAGTTCGATGTTCCAATGACATCAAGTTTCTCTATGCTCTCCTCATAATCACGAAATAGATTAGGATAAAAGTGGCGTCACGTATTCTGCAACTATAGCCGAAGTGATTTTTCTATTCTCTGAGACTGACTGCCAAGCAAGGCTATATTTACACATAGCTGGGAAGCGACAAAGATACATTCATATATTTCCTAAGGATATTAGAACGTGAGTGAGTGTACTGTATTCGACTGGGATTCGAACTCAATTCCAGCCTCTCTTCATTACTCTGCTGTGACTCCGGTGTCTTACAAGCAATTATTTATAGCCAGCTGCAGCAGAAAGTCACAAATAAACCAGGCTTACCAAGAGATTTAACAATTCTTAATAAATATTGAAAAAGCCTCAATATGCCGTCATGGAGAGATGTTTCTAGTTTTGAGTGAGGATGACTTTCAAAACACCTAGCCTCTTTTCATTAGAATTAATAGCATCAATGAAACCTAGTTACTTTTCAATATTTATTTCCTGTTTCATCTTTTACATTTTAAATTTTGCAAATTGGTCACGGGCGTTTTTTTTGAGTTAGTCTGCTGGCCCTTAGGAGTTGTCAGGAACTTGCACGGGGCACATGTCATATATGAAGCCATAATAGAGGAAATCATAGCTGTAATACTTTTCATTAATTCTCCTGAGGCTCCACAGCCTTCAAGAAGAATGGTTATTCGGATCTAATTAAAGATTACTAATTAGATTCAATTGCTATTATTGCATCCGGAGATTCAAAATAATTACAGAAACTTATTTAGTTAGGACTGCCAATACAAGTCACGCCAAAAATGTTTAAATTAATAAATAGCGAGTCTCAGGTCAGGAGTAAATTTGCATGACAATGTGAAGTAGAAAGACTATGCAGAATTCATTGTTTGATCAGCTGATAAGAAAGGGGGTTTACTGTTAAGTGCAATGCAATCTTTCTCTGCAGAGCGTTACGTATCTATATGTCTACCATTCGTCCATGTTTACAATATTGCATCCACGGTGCTCCTGCAAAATATTTAGAGATTCTTGATAATATCCAAAGAATAATCAGCAATATTATTGGTACTGACATGATGGCGTCACGGCTTCAATCACTCTCCAACCGCCGTAAAGTTTCTTCTATGTACCTTTTCTATAAATAATTTCATGGTAATTGTTTACCTTCACTATAGTACCTAGTCTTCATAAATTTAAAAGCGCAGTATTAGACTGTCAGTAGGTCTCATCAAATTGCAGTTGAGTTGGATGGGTGTAGACGTATGTTCTATGCCAGGGATGGTCAAACACTAGCTCTTTGATCCGTAATATGCGGCTCGTGGAATTATGTTGGCTAAGGTCCTTTCTTCATCGCAATTAACATAAAAGGTAAATAAGAAAAGTTTCAAGCTTTATAATTATTTACTGGGTAAGAATTGGGACCCAGTTTGATCGAAATGTAAGTTTAATATTAATAAATTATTAAAAAATAATATTTTTTAAAATTTCTTACAGCTCTCAAATATTTGAACTTTATCTCATGTGGTTCTTATATGAAGCAAGTTTGGCAACCCCTATTCTATGCTAACAGTTTCTTATCTCGCATGTTCTCTTATAGAAGTCTCTTCCCGTTCCATGCTTTCCAGCCAATCTTTAATCTTCAAAAATTTAAATGTAATGTCAGTCGCTCTGTACTCTCCCCTGATTACAATTCTTTTGTTCTCATGTCCAATAACACTTTTGGTCTTAGTGGCTTTACCGCCTTGCTTGCGGTGAATTCGATTAATAATATAATTTAATGAAACACACACACGCGCGCGCACACACACACATATATATATATGTATTATATATATATATATATACACACACACACACACACACACATATATATATATATATATATATATATATATATATATATATATATATATATATGTTTCATTAAATGATATAGACAAAATAAAAAAAAATCTTGAAGCTTTATACATAAAACAGTTGAAACCTAAACTGAACAAAATAAACTATGAAATATAATTTATAACAGAAGCCACTGGTATATACCAACGGCTTCCCATACTTAATACGTCTCGTTTTTCACTCTCACGTGATCATGTGTGACGTCACGAGCTGCGACGCGATTCTCGCTTCCGCGTCTCGTATATACGAGTTTGTCCTTAATTGAAATTTTCATGCCGCAAGGGCGGACTACCATTGTTGTTTCGTCCGTTGTTGTTTGATTTATTGATATTGTCATCTTGTCATAATGGCTTGTGTAAGCCGAAAACTTAGACTGGATTTAAACATGTATCAATATGGTCATTCACTTTGGTCTTTCAACGATAATGTGATTAAGCTTATCAGATAATATGAAAGTAACTTACTTAAATAAATAGACAAAACTTGTCTATATTATTTAATGAAACATGCATTAATGAAAAATCGCTGCCTAAATATGCACAATATACATACATATATATATATATATATATATATATATATATATATATATATATATATATATTCGAATGCAACTTGTATTCAATATATTCCTCTTTTATGTATCATACTTCTTCAGAATATCGGCGGTAATGACTCTCCAACTTCCTGTCCTTTGTATTCCTAAGCGGCATTTATACTTTTAACATTCATCTTTGTCCGCACAATATAACGACGGCCGAAAAGTCATCAAGACCGCCCTTTACGAATCCTGCGTTTAACTGTTAGATCATTAGTATATTTCCTAAAGTTCTGAGAATGCATATCGTTAATATAAAATAGAACGAAGTTAGGATCACATAGAGAGCGCACTGGTGTCACCTGCATTGATCTGTTTAGAAACTGCACGTCTTCAAGGATCTAACTTACAGGAAGGACTTATTAACTGAGAAAACTCTTCTATAACTAGGGTATTTCTATAGCAAACTCTTCTTCCAAACTATAATCAGTTCAAAGTAGTCTCTGTTATTTCTCTACTAGCTGCATCTTCAACGTTAGGAACAATTTAGCCTCCGGCTGTATTAACTGCTTATTATATGGGAGAGAAGTGCATGTGAATGCAACATTCTCACTCAAAATTTTTTACCATGCAATTTTTGAATACTTTATGTCAGAAAAAAAAGAAAAGGTATGCACTTTAAAAAAATTGACCAAATTACTTTTTTTAGTGTTCGATCCCTTCCCGAGTAGTTGAGGTTCTTGGTGATACGCTTAGAGAATTGGGGTGAGATTTTTTCAGTTTGGGTTGGAGGAGTTACAAGTTCCTGGTTCAGCCCCTTCAAATGGATTTAAGTATATTCAGAGTATAAAATATCAATTGACTTTCAAATAAGGACTTACGAATTTCCCGTCAAAGCTGTTTAATTAATCTAGGAAGGAATGTATTGTCAGGGGTCATAGATTACTATGAGCGTTATTTACGGAACAGTGTTATTTTATGTACATTATTTACATTATTCAGAATATTGTCCTAATCTTTGTCGCTATGTTTATTACACAAAAATCTTCTGAGCCGACCAAGCATAGAAATGAATACAATATGGGAATCAGTAATAAGGAGTGCCAGAAAAAAGTGATAATAACAACAAAAGTTGCAATATGAGCTCTGGTAAAACATGCAAAAAATTGCAATATGAGCACTGGTAAAAATGGTTGCTGAAGAAATTAGATTTATAATACCCAGAAATTCATACACAGATGCCCTCAAGGACACATGGCGTTGGTTAGATCTAGTGACAGGACCCTAAGAGTTCAATACCCGGTTAAGGCAGTGGAGAACTTTCAGAGGGAAATTAAGAGGAACTGACATCCATTAAACATGGCACGTGGAACTAGAACAGTCTACCCCAGTGAGAGAAATAAAGGTTTCTGTTCGACATTCCAACCACCTGAAGAAGTCCGGAGCGTACAACGGCCGAAATGTTGTAATAAATATGGCGACAAAGATGAGAACAATAGTCCGAATAATGTAAATAATGTACATAATACCTCATGTCAGAAATATAAACAGTTATTTTATGTATACTATAAATGCATTGCAAATGATTTTACAAAATAGTTGAATTGAAAACGAGGTAGATTTGATTGACAGATTACGGTTTGGATATATATGTTTAACATGCATATAAACTCCTTATGGCTCATTTAGTGCTGAAATTTAATTTGCTTGGGAGCTTTGAAATACTAAATATATGATGTTATTCTGCTTTCACAATGGAGTACATGGTAAAATATTGTTTGTTTGTTGGTTTGTATAGAAGCATATCAACTTATGGGTCATTTAATGCCAAACTTTAATTTTTAAATTATTTTTCAAAAATGTATCTCTGGTAATATTTCTTTTTTCTAAAATGTAATCTTTCATTTGGTGATACTTTTTTTACTATAAAAAAATATTTCTATAATTTCATTGTTTTTTTTCTTCTTAGCCCAGTCTTGAATTCAACAAATTTTCACATAGTTGGAACTCTAACAGATGCTACCATCTCATATCAGGATGGACATGAGAGCAGCAGGAATTAAAATGTGCTTCTACGCCCCTCAAAACTTTACGATTAGACGCCTTGCTGTCGGATGGAGTTTATCGTCATACCTAGAACGTTTACATATGTATAACATGAATGCATTGCTAATGGTTTTACAATAGAAATGTATTTAACATTGATATTAAAAGAACTGAGGCATGTTTTATTGTACGACCTGTGCAATTATAAGTATATTACATTAAGCTTCGTCTCGATGTAATTGTTAGCAGGATTGTGTCTCTAGATCAATTTACGACAGATTAATGACTTCGACCTTCCTCACTGCTCGATAGTTTGCGTCTTGTGCCTCAAGTATTCTATACCTAGTAAATCACAGCAGTTAAAGCATTGCTATTTTTTTTCTAGAGAAATGCACCACAAATAATTTTACTATATATTCCTGGGAACCCTTGGTGTTTATTTTGCCATAGGGTGATCCATTAAAAATGTGGGAAAAAATGTTGGCAGTGATCACGAATTAAGGCAAGTATCATACTCACTCTCGCACACACACACACAAACACACACACACACAAACACACACACAGATATATATATATATATATATATATATTTGAACTTGGTTCTCCGATTCCTCAATCCAATCCGCTATCCATTACTTTATCTTGTCTCCAGTCGAATCCATTAAATTCACTTACGTGCTAATACACCTGGGATAGGTGTGAATCCTCTTCCTCTCCCTCCAGCTAAATAGCAGGACAGACGAGGTTCTATAGCCTTGGGTGGCCACTGGTCTAAGAGAAGGACAACTCTAAATTCAAAACCTGCGGAGGGTCGTTTGGCAACCTTGTAGCACATAGTGCATCATGTCTCTGTATTCGGCCCTTCAAAAAGTGTGGATGGTCATGCACGAAACCTTCACCACTATAATCAAATCCCATGTGCTGTTGTCGGGCTGTCGGTTTCCTGGGAATTGATCTGCTTGACCCTCTGACGTCGAATTCGACGTCAGAGTCGAATATATATATATATATATATATATATATATATATATATATATATATATATATATATATATATATATATATATATATATATATACTAGCTTAAAAGCTGCCTTATCCGGCGACATTAAAGTTAGCATCTGCGGAGGGATCTTGTTACATATGAAATTTTATTAAACAATGTTTTTTCAAACAGCAGTTTTCATCAAAACAATGATAGAATTTGTCTATTTACAAAGCTGCATGATAAACAGTATTTTGGATTTTCCCATTCGGGGTCAGTACAAATAGCTTGTTTCCATTACCAACACTTGAACAACCAACATATAGCTGGCCGTGAGAAAAGAAGGTTACTATCAGATGCAGTACAGTTACTTTCAATGATTGTCCTTGGGACTTATTGATTGAAACTGCGTAACTCACTTTCACTGGAAATTGAAGTCTTTTGAAACCGAAAGGAAGATCTGGAGGGAAATAATGGAGATTCTTCGAATTAAAACTCTATCCTCTTTTCCTGGATCAGTAAGATCTCTGCTTTCAAGAGATGAGGAAGTACCTCCTTGATAATTAACCTTATCCATTAGAAAGATTTGCAGAATTTCTGAATATCATAACTGGCATATTTTTTTAATTCCAACGTTTGTGATGGCAGTCCAGGAAGATTTAATGAATTCAAAAAAATCTATTGGGTAACTCATTGCCTGCTCTTGTCCAACCACATTGTCAATGAAAATGTACTTCATTCTTCTTTTTGGAATTTCTTGGAGAAGTTTCCAGTTGATTCTTGGGAACTAATATGGACCTCTCACAGAGCTAGTTTGAATCCATGAAATGGTATATAATGTTTGGAAAAACATGGTTAATCAAGTCTTGTATACTTAAATCTGAACCCCCACAAAGATTTGGGAGTGAAATATCTCCATTTTGGTTCATTTTGAGGGTTCCATTGCCAAGCTGCAACAACAAAGCAATAAATCTTGCTGCTTCAAGATCACCTGTGACTCTGACACTCATGTTTGTTTTCAGTTTGAGTCTTTGAACATGGCTTCAGATGTAAGAATTTTTGAGGCAAGCATTGATTTCATCAGCAGGAGTTCCTCTTGCAAAGACTGGTAATAGAGAGTAGCACTATGATAACTCCCATGATATGAGTATTCTTTCAAATGTCTTTGAGTATTTTGCCAAGGGCCTCAAATGCTCGCTTGTGTTTACATTCATTCCAAAACAATGAAGCTTGTCTCTTCCAGTAGCTTGGCCAAGTTGGTTTCCTCTTTTGATGTTACAAATAGTGGTTTAATTGTAGTTCATATCGATTGGAATTTGAAGGTGCTGTGTGCTGTACGCCCTCCAGGCAAGATAGTAGCAGCAATTACAGATGATGCTACTGCTAGAGTTACTTTTCTCTGGAGTTTCACTGCAGATAAATGAAGGTTAGTTACAAAGGTTTTACCAGTAGCTCAAGGTGCATTCATGAAGGAAATCCCGTCATTGTTGTTGCTGCTTCCATTAAGAACTTTCTGATACACTTGCTGTTGGATTTGGTTCAACAAGGACTTATTGTTTTGAACACATTCCCGCAGTACTTCAATGTTCTATACTATTTCTCTCAAAATGTGTGTGTGTGTGCATAAATACAAAATTGGACACTGAAGCCAGTACCAAGTGACGACGGTCTGTTTTATGCTTGAACGCAAACGTTAGGTCTTGTGTGTTGGGTTTTGGTTCGACTATTACTATATGCTTGTGTTTATGTCTCCATTCATAGTTTGGCAATTTGTTTGTTATTTACTTAATTTGTTTATTTAATGGTTTATACATTTTATTTATTTATATTTTGTCTTGTGGCTTTGTTATCTTAGTTGTTTAATTTAAACTATTGTGTTTGTCTGAACTATGTTACATTATCATCGTTGTATACAGTGCTTATATTGGCACTTTTTACGATGGTATTATACACGGTATAGGTTTTTAGATATCGTTATTTAAGTAAAAATGTTGTTGATTTCAGTGAGCCCTTCTCTATTTACATACGCTATATCCTTGATATTGAGAAATTTCAGGCTATATTTTTATCACACACAAACAAACACACACACATATATATATATATATATATATATATATATATATATATATATATGTATGTATGTATTTGCATTAATACGTCCAAGACGAAATGATCATCGTTTGGATCTCATTAATTGTAATTCACTTATATGGTCAATAATATATATATATATATATATATATATATATATATATATATATATATATATATATATATTTATTGATCTCTCTTTTGTGGATCAGTTTTAATATTTTATTTTAATATGGTTTCATTGCATTGCTTACCCACAGATATTTTTTACCTGTTATATATATATATATATATATATATATATATATATATATATATATATATATACTCTCGACTCTCCCGTCGAATTCGACGTATGAGGATCAAACAGATCAGTTCCTAGGAAACCGACAGCCCGACAACAGCACATGAGATTTGATTATAGTAGTGAAGGTTTCGTGCAGGATCATCCACACTTTTTGAAGGCCCAACATAGAGACCTGGTCCCCAAACTACCCTCCGCAGTGTGTCTGTATGTGTGTGTGATATATATATATATATATATATATATATATATATATATATATATATGTATATATATGTGCGTGTGTGTGTGTGTGTGTATGTGTGTGTATGTGTATATATCGGAACATAACAAGACAGGATTTTATCAGAGATAAACGTAATTGAGAAAAGGTAATATGAATTGAAGCTACATATATAAATATGTTTTTATTTTAATTTTAAATCGAGTTCAACCCCAAGCAAGGCAGTAAAGCCACTAAGACACTAGGAGTTTCTGGCTGTGGAAGAATTAGAAACTGAAACATTACTAAGGAAAGAGAACAAAAAGAAGAATAATCAGCAGGACAGTAGATAGAGATTGACATTGCTTTTAATTTGGGAAGATTAAAGTTGGCTGGAAAACATGGAACGGAGTTTCCCAAGCGAGAAATGCGATAAAAGAGATTAATAGCATAGAACTTACGGTAACATCTAGCCAACGTTACTGTAAAGTGTTGAGACCTTCTGGCTCTCTGGTACTGCGTTTAAATTCAAAAAGTCTAGGTACCAAAACGAAGAGCGATCCCCCGAATGCTTTCTATGAAAATATTGATAGAAAAGTCAGAGAGAGGCAATCTTACGGCGGTGAGAAAGTCAATGAAAAAATGTTTCGCGCGACACAATGAAGTAACGTTCTTAGCAGTTGGCCTAGCAGTGGATTCAATTTTGTCTTTCCACTTCAGGTCAGCCGACAACCTTTGCCAGAGAAGGTGCAGTGAGTCATTTTCCTGGAGGTTAGCATCAGTCATGCTGATGGAAAGCAGAGTGGGATCACTCAGATGATTAATGGAGAAGCGTTTAGTTTTGGAGGTGTTAAAATTAACAAGCCCTCGTTTGTACGAGTTAACAACAGACTGAACCTTGTTTTGGATATCAGCTGACAATTTGACTTTTAAAAAATTGCCAACTAATGTTTCATGGATGTCTTCCTGAAACTTCATCACGAACTCATAATACATCTTCGGGAGTGGAGAATACATATTACCACTCTGTAAAAACTTTATTTCCGCATTCATATTACATTAATTTTAAATCAAATATTCATTGACTTTAAATGGCGTCTTCAAGCTTACCAAGAGAATTGACTGGTAGGATTGTATGTCAGATGAAAGATTTACTGTTTAATTGGATGTTAGTTTAATTATGGTGGATTTTCTTCAAATTATTATTTCACTAGAAAGTTTATCAAACTCTCAGATAGTTATTATAAGTGGGGAACAATCTACACTACTTATATTGCCCCATCTTTCTTATCAAACTGTCGATCGACGTTACGGCTGTTGTACGCTTCGGCCTTCTTCAAGTGACATTTGTTCTTGAATTTCGAACCGATCACATTATTTAGTCCGTACAATAAATCTCCAACTTGAATAACAGGATCGACTGTTCTAATTCCACGTGCCATGCCTTTGGATATCTCAGTTTTAGTTAATTTCTCTTGATAACTGAACTCTCCAAGTTTTCGTTCTCTCTGTAAAAAAGCAGGGATTCAACCTATAACTATTTGTGTCAAGAAGATTAGATGTTCTGAATTTTTATTTTAAGCAATGGTGAAGTGGAATATCCAGTAATAATGTTTTGTCTTTAGATATCATTTCGTAGTCGTCCATCGCTCTTACCATTAGACTGGACCCGCAAGTGACTTTTACGCTGCTGTTGTTCATCTATCGATTTTGATTTGTTGCGACAACGCCTGGACGTGACGTCTGTGGGACAATTCAAATAATCATTTGTTATTAATTTAAGTCAACTTCAGATTTTCCTTTCTTTCTTATTTGAACTGTTAAAGAATGTTCTTTTCCAACCTATCCGCCTTTGAATCTGCAAGTCCATTTAAATCCATTTATTACAATGGAATCTTCGATTTTACACAGACAGAAAAATATATGAAAGAAAGAAATAAAAGGCAGATAGATAGATAGAGTAAGAGATACAGTTACACACACACACACACACACACACACACACACACACACACGCACACACACACACACAGAGAGAGAGAGAACGAACGGACGCTAAATATCGGGTTAGAATTTAAACACTGTCGATTTGCCGCATTTATCTTTGCTATCGTCAGAGACTAAAGAAGGTGAGGTCGAATACCTAAATCTTTATTTAGCGTTTAATTTACCATGCCATGGCTTCTTTTCTTCGATGTATTCGTTGTCACTGTGTTTCAAAGAATTTTCGAAGATTGATACGTCACCGCATGTGGGCCGAGTATCTGCCTCTTCAACGCTTCCGGACTTTATTGTTACGAAAATCAATAGTAAAAGTGTCAGTTTTTCAGACACTCTTCCTTTCTGTCTTAAATTTTTGTTGTTCTGGTGCGAAAGTCCGCATTGTATAATTACAATGATTATTAGGATCATACAAAAGTTGACAGCGCCGTCTTTTCTTCAGTGTTATGGAAATCTCAGAAGTGTTTTTAATAATTACCCGTCATTTTATTGCTTGCACATCAGTCATCTAACACACTGAATTATTCACTACTTTCCTTTCTACTGCATTATTTTTCAAGGCTCTTCTACTGTGTTACTTAATAGCAGTCATGATTATTTTCTGTTGCAATAGCAGGATATGACAACACAACTGCCAAATTCAAACACGCTATATTTCATTCTTCTGGGTTACTTGCAGCATAACAATTTTGCTTATCAAACAAAATCCCCTCCAAAATGTTTTAAAAGCGTCAGCATTTGATCCTTAAAGTAAGAAAATGAGATTCCATATGAAATTACGGAAACAAATATTGACCAACGTTTAAACAATGGCGTTTCTCTTCAAGTTGTATGAGCATCTCAACCTGAAATGCATTTAGTGAGGAGGAGATTTTCATTGCTTTGTGGGATTCAAATTATTACAGATTCCTGAAACTAGAACAGTGTTAATACACACAATTGTCAAGAATTGCTGGTTTGTATGCGCGATAAACCATTTCCTGGACAAGGAAGTCAAATTGTTATTTTGCTATATTACAATAGACGTCAAGTAAATGTTCTGGAATTAGGGCGCCATGTTTTGTAACTTTTACCAGTTCTATGCCTGTCATATTTCGACTGTTAATTCTTTCTCTATATACAATACTCATTCGTTTTTCAGCAATTCCAACAATTTTAAATATCGAAATAATTCTTCGATTCTACACCAGAATCTTTCTTTTTGAATTTAGCACGCAGATTGACCTGAAATGTAGGCTACGTTCATAAAAAAAATCCTTTGAAAATTTTTTGAGGTTTGAATAATGATACATAAGATATATTTTCGAACATTATAATATTTGTCACACTGGTCATATCTGAGTTTTAAACCTGGTATATATTCATTAATGCATAACGTATATTGGACAAGTAGACCTGACGATGATAATTTTTCTTCTGGTCAAACTTCAGCCGCCGTACTCCAACTTGGAGAGTTTTAGCTGATTTAAATATTTTTAAAAGGATTTTAAAAATCTGACCATATCTTTTTAATACTATAAATATTATTTTTAGTGGGTACACAAGTCTGAGTTATTGCCCCTGTTTTTTTCATTTTTTAAACTTTGAAATTAATACCAATCCGCACAGAAATAAATTTCTAAAGAAACATGTGCCTCCTGACGAAAACAGAAACTTTATCCTCTTTTTCCATCTTAAAAAAACACTCCTATAGCCGAAACGTGCCGTTACCAATTAAATTACAGGAGACCGTCATGGCTCAATTACCCATTTCAGAAATACTACCTTTCGTTGGGACTTCTTAGATTTTATATCTGTTAATTTCATTCTCGTACAATCAGCACAGTATCGATATAGGCCGGTTAATATTAATTCCACTGTTTATGAAAAAAAAAAACAAAAAAAACAAACGGAGATTTAAATTTAAACACGTTTACTTACTAAAAATAATGTTTTTCAACGCAACGACTATTCTCAAAATAATTGTATAACTAGGATTAATTATAAGTATTAAACGAATTAAAATACACTTTAAAATTTAATAATAGAAATATTTTATAGAAAAATTTGGATTAATTCAGGTGCAAACTGAGATAAATTTTCGATATTCATAAATAATTCTTCCTGAATCATTTAACAAGTTTTTGCCCCAAAGTCTTTGAGAACTGGTAATGCTTTTTTCTTCTTATCTTATTGGCAGTTCTATCCCATGGTGTCTGGTAAATACACCTCTGAAAAAAGAAGCTCTTTTTTTTCTATAAAGAACGCTTAAAATAAACCAACTGTCAATAAGTTGTGAGATTGACAAGGAAATCCTTAAAATGTCCTTTTTATAGCTATTGATTGAAATAACAGGCCAGAGGTCGATAGTCTGCAAGGTTTAACATTTATTCAATAAACTTGCAACGTTCCAACTATAAATTTAGTTCGGTCTTCATGGAGAGAAAATAAGTGACTGCTTCAGTCAACTTATTTAGTTAACTAGTTTTTCAATATATTAAAGACAATCGATGAACAGTTTGTCGTTATGATGCTGAGGTTGATTTCGAACTGTGCTTGATGTTCGATTTGACTGCAGCCAACGCTCTACTAATGATAGTCATGGACATTTGTAGCCTGAACATTATCGATCGTCTCCAACTTGTACTGGTAAGAAAACAGGAAAATATGATAAAGCCGGTCATTCAGTTCATGGACATTTAATGTAATGAGAGAAGCTGGAGTCCCACCGGATGGAAACATTGAAGTGTTACTTTGCAAACGTCGTTATTCGAATTCACCGAAGATGAAGTGTGGATCGGTGACTCGCGATACGGAACGGCGCTTTTAATGGCGTTAACGGTCGATAAAAAAAGATATCCGAGGACAGCGAAAGTTACGCCCAACGATTGATAACTTTTCCCTCTTATATAGGTTGCGATGGTTAAATTTTCGCCATTTATATTTTTAATTTCGCGTATGTGCGCTGTTTGTTTTTGATTTTGTCAAATGCACAGCATAACAGAGTAAGTTGGGTATCATCTGTGAGAAAAAAGAGTACCAAGACTCAATTCTCTCCACCAGAAATTGATTTTTTAAGCAAATCACCCCAAGCAAGACAGGTGTGCCACAAACACGCAAGGGATTACAGAAGTAAGAGTAACAGTAGAGAGGAGTGTTTTGGGAAAGAGAAGGAGAAGGACAGGGATCAAGGTCAAGGCATCAGAAGATGTTGATTGACATTACATTTGAATATTTGAAGATTATAGCCATCAGGGAAACAAGTGATAGGAAGGGAGTTTCACTGACGGGGTGCGAGATAATCTGTGAGAAATTATAGAAAAAAAAAAAAAAACAGAAGTAGGGAAAAAATAAATTACAGAAATAAATAAATTTCGGGATCAAATATCACTCAGCTGGAAGGTAGGGAATTTCGTTCATGGACTTTTTTAATTAGCCGCGTTCTATATAGATCCAATCAATAACCGATCATCGAGATGTTGAAGGGTGTAATATTAGTGACAGTCGCAGAGATATGCAAAAGGGCAGTTGGAGTTCTCATTGGCCGAACGGAATTGATTGATTCGTTTGCTACGACCTATCAACACGTCGCGGGTTACTTAGACCAGAAAATATTTTTAGATTCTGAGAATAGTTTTTGAAAATAATAATGGTTTATTGATACAGAACTTACTTAAAAGAAGTGGTCTCATATCTTTCCCAAGGTATTTATGCGTGAGTCAATATAAAGAATCTAACTTGAATTGATGCCTTCAAACAGAAAAAGACAGTTCCATCATTGAAATTTTGAGGTTGCAGCATCATAGTTTGGGGATGTTTTTCTGTAAAAGGTACTAGCAACATATTAGTAATTTAAAATGGAAGACACGCATCGGCGTGAAATACGAAACTAATTCTAAGCGCCATTTATATGTTAACTTCACTAACGCCTATTTATTTGGGTAATTCCACTTCTACTGCAGGTTGTGTGGGGATTACTAGTCTTTCCTTTTGCCATACTCTGAGGCCTACTGATGGTAGTTGATACCGCTGTAGATGAGAGTGCTTTTTACAGAACATTTGTTTCTTTTCTGTGGGTCAGACACTAGTTCCTCAAACAGGTTTTCAAAAGCGATAGTCCTGCATATTCACGCCCAGTTGGCTGGGGCTTCAGAATACACTAAATGTAACCCTCCAGAGGGGTACCCGCCAATGAGGGGTCCTGTGTATGATGATTAACTATATCAGGCAGCAAGGTCTTTGACCGGGAAGTTTTGAATAGCGTGGAACAACCTCTTAATTGCTGTTGTTTCCAGGTCCTCCCTGGCCCTTGGTGGTAGCTTCTGTTAGGGTCCCAGCTATAGGTAAAAAAGTTAACTTGTAAACTGGGTTCAAAATATTATTAAAGTATAAAATGATTTTCATAGTAAAAATACCAGCAATACATTTTATAGTAAAAATACCAGCAATATATTTTTGGAAAAAATATTACCATCAATACATATTTGAAAGAAATAAAAGGTTACGCAAAAAAGTTACAGCAAAAGGTTACCAACAATAAATTCGGCTCTCGACTAATTCCCTCTTTACAAAAACAAGTCAAGGAAATCTGGTCTACAAACTGATTTCTTACAAAGAATAGATATTCTATTCATACGAACCTATCCTAAAAATCTTGTCGGCATTAAATAAAAAGTTGAATTTAATATACCATTAAACAAACCAAATTAAACCTGCATATTCATCACATGATATGACGCATGGGGACTCTTGTATCATATCCTCATGAAGGATTGAAACAATACAATTTTCTTATTATTGTAGAATGCGAGAATATCTTCAGCTATGATGACAGCTAAATGAGCCAGAAATCAGTTATGTGCCATACGTGATACACGTTTAGGCGATCAATGTATCTTTCGATACAAGACTGACGAGGCAGATTTTTCCCGCAGTCGGTTGCCATTTCTTTTTGCGGTAGACCAGTTACCATCCAAGGCTACAGAACCCGGTCTGTCCTATTATTTACCCATCACTTACGTGCTAATATCCCGGGGAAAGTTATGAATCCTCTTCTACCACACCGGCTATAAATGATTGTTTATGCCTGTATCACGCATGGTGTATAACTGACTGAGCGAGAAATACTAGGCTCTATCCTTTTATGATTTTTAATAAATATACTTAGGCTACAAGACGAGTAAAGCAAGGGTAGAAAGATGTTTCAAATAGTTATAGCTATCTTGCCTTGTAAATCAAACCTTTAAACATGACACTAACTATTAGCGCCAGTGGAAACTTTAGAAATATGATAGGGATATGTTATGCGAGTATTGATATTGAGTGTTAACATTAAGGATTAATCTAAAGGCTTAATCTTAAGGATTAATCTAAAGGCTTAATCTTAAGGATTAATCTAAAGGATTAATCAAGGATTATCTATGCCGAAAGTTGAATTGGCGAGCCGAGTAAAATTCTTTTCTGTTGCTTTCACTCCCGTGCTAATGCTCTTCAGTAAGACATGTCTAAATATCTTCTCCCCCACCAGATTTGGATTAAATAGTAGTGTAGACTTGGTACTCTGGCTTTGATTTGCAACCGTTCTAAAGAAAGAAGATGAATTCCAAAAGCCTGATAAGACAACGGGACCCTATTTCGCTATCTTTCCAAAGAAAGTATGATAGTTCTCAGAAAACAACCAAAAGGAATCTGTAGAAAGCCATGCGCGTCTGCGTCTTGAAAGGACATCATGACATTTTTCATACTATGGAAGCATAGAATAGCAAACAATTTTACAGACAAAAAAGAGACAGTTGATATTTCTTGGACACATGGTCAAGAACGGCTTGGAGAATTCAACACTCACAGGACATTATGAAGGCAAGATAAACATAGTAAAACCCTATTAAACTGACTAACAAGTTTGTGTAAATTGATTGCAGGACAGGTTCCCGACTGCATTGTAAACATCTATTATTACGAAAGAAAGAAAGGTGTGCTGAGTCATGGATGACTACGAAAGGGTCCACATCAGGTTTTCTATTCAGAAAATATACAATTATTCTACACTAGCAACGAAATACCAAAAGAATTATCTAAAGTTTATTTGGTGATCATTTTTTTCAGCAAATTGGCGTTGCTCAGGCACCGAAATAGATCATATACAATGCGACATAGGCACCTCGACGTGGTGTAATGGTTAACAAGCTTGTATCGCTAGAACAATTACGACTGACTAGGGAGTTCGATCCTCTTTGAGCTCCCCATACTTTCGGCCTTGTGCCACATTTAAGCGTTTGTTAGAAAATCACCATAAACCCCGCGACCCTTGTCAATCATTTTGATACGACGAGATATATTAGAAGCGATTATTATTATGAAATCGATGAGAAATTTTGAAACTTGTGCCATTTAGCTGATATTTCGAGAACGAATTCTATAATGAAAAATAGATGAGATTTTAAAAATAAATTGACCAGTCGTTGAGTTCACGTCATTCAGGCTTTGTCGGAGGCCTAGGTTACTAAGTGGAACAGGTAGCTGAAATGTTGGAAGCTGACTAAGGATAGCTGGGGAGAAGTCAAATCCTTTGTTCTTGAAGGCAGTGACAAATGTCGCGCACTGTATATGAGCTTTTTTTGGTTCCCGTATCTGAGCATTCCAGACTGTTTGCTCACTTTTGCTCCAAAAGTAATTTGAGCTTCAAAGTAATTTGGAGATTGGGTGCGTGCCATAAAATGGATAGTTTTTTACTTTCCTTCTTCGAAAAAAAAAATTACTGAATACAAAGAAAACAGATTAAATCTATAACATAATGAGAAACAAATATCGTTTGTATGACCTATCAGAAAATTAATTAACATCATCTTATGTCGAAACAAACACAGAGGACGAAAAGAGAGAAAAGAAAAGAAATCTCCAAATTTACCCTTCGTCCAGGCTTAGAATATTGCTGCCCATTATGGTCCGGTGTCCCTGCTATTTACCTTGTTCTTGTTGATAAAATCCAAAGAAGAATCAGCAATATTATTGGATTCTGATATGGCATCTCGGCTTCAGTCACTTTCCTCTCGCGTAACGTTGCTTCTCTGTGTCTTTTTTTAAACATTACTTTCATGGTAATTATTTGGATGACTTTTCATTATGGTAACCAGACTTCATGAATTTAAGCGCAGTACTAGACTGGCGTCGAGATCTCATCAAATTAAAATTTAGCTGGCTATATGTAGCGGAAAGTTCTATGCTAATAGTTTCTTTTCTCGCACTTCCCGCTTGTGGAACTCTCTTCCGCCTCCATGCTTTCTAGCCAACTTTAATCTGCAAAAATTTAAATGCATTTTCATATTCAGCAGTCAGAAATTAGCGAAAAAAAGGGTTTAGTTTCTGGATACCATTTCATTTTTTTTTATTGAGCACTTTAATTCGTGAGAAAAAGTGTGAGTATCGTATTTATGAACTACTAGTCCATCAAATTCTTTCAGAACAAATGGAAACCATTTATAAAAAGAAATATTGTTATATCAAATTAAAATTCTTTTGTTAAATATTATGGTTTGATTATAATCTGATAAGACTGAAAATGAAGAATTTGCGATGCGTTCTTCTTAAAGTTATCAATCTGGGGAGGCGGTCTGAGGGCACGGTAGATTTGGAAAGTGATTGCAAACGGTTGTCACAAGAGTGAAATTGGGTAGAAGGGACCGTAGAAGCAGCCGATGGTTGTGCTAGGACTAAGACACAAGTACCAGTACACTCTAAGTTTCGTTTCGGGCGACTTTTGAAGTTCGGCAAACACACTATAAAAACAAAGGATATGTAAATAAATTTATGGATGTGTTGCAGTTGATTAGTTCGAGGATTTTGGTGTGGGGGGTGGGAATAATGCAAGGAATTAAAATATAAACAACAAATGAAAACACATTCTTTAGGATCCATTTGTTCTTTTACTTTTGATGAGTGACTTTGTTAACATGTGTTTAAGAAATCGGTGAGGAGATATTGTCAACCACACCTATCAAAATGTAATGGGGTCCGGAAGAATAATTTGGAGGCTAGGATATGTTTATTAATTATCAAAGTATAAGACAAATGCTACCTGAAATTCAAGTATATGACTCCAACCTTGTTACGAAAAGAAGGCCTAAGAATATAAAAAAAGTATAAGAAAATATTTGCACAGCTTGAAACTAATTATTTAATCCAAGAGTTATTTTTCTATTAATATTTCCTTTTGTAGTTACTATCATAGCATTCCAGCAGCGGAATTTTATCCCTTCTTCAGGAACATAATCCATATGATGAGTACAAGGTGATTACCCCTTTAAGATTTATTTCAGGCAATATGTACTTTAATCTTTTTGTTTTTGTTATTAGTATATTGAAGGTAATCTGTTACTTACACTTCCTCGGTGCCATTCTCTTGTATTCACCCAATGTAAAACGTTTTTTTACTTTGTTGTACTTTATAAAATAACTTACTTTTTATGTATAAAGACTGGAGGAGTAAAAGATTTATCAAAATTTAAGTCGGCTTTACAAGTTTAACTGTATGTTTTTTTTCGAATGAATCAAAATGAAATTTATCATTGACTGGATTTCAATCAGAGAATACTAGATTTTAGTTGCAAAATATATGTATGATATAAACCATACACATGCTTGTTATCTGAAATGAGTATATATATATATATATATATATATATATATATATATATATATATTACTATTATTAATTTCCATAACAATTACATTTTAAGCAAATACAATGGGGAAAAAACTAAATCTAACCACCTGTAACTATAGAATTAAGGAAAACATCCCAGTAGAGGGAAAATGAAGATCCACTAGGGTATTATACCAGGCAACCATTACCCACTAAAGAAAATATGACAAACCATAATAGTTACATCAGAATTTCTGCAGGAGAATTTAAAAAGAAAATCAATATACATAGATATTCATTTACCAATCCAAAATTAAAGCACCAAACAGCTCGTTCGAAAGAATTTTGGGAATTGAAGGAAAAGTGTCTGAATCCTCAAATAAATTGGAAAATTCTAGGTTTCACCAACACCCCCAATAGCTTAGGTATAGGTGCAAGCTATCCTTAGAAGAAAAAAATCAGCGTAATAAAATATAAAGATCAATGCAAACTATTCAATCAACGGAGAGAACTAATCATAGAATATAGACATAGAAATAAATTCCAAATTACATAAGAATATATGTTTATATATATGTGTGCGTACAGTGTCATATATGTATCGGCATGTAAATGTACATATATGTATGTATGAAGATCAGTACGCATATAAGTGCTTTGGACAGCATGATTTATTCCAGGATACCTACGCCCCCACCTATCGCTAACATAAATAAATTTTCATTAATAAGCATGTACCAGAGGAGGACTGACATTGAAAATAAATTTAAAACAATGAGACCGACACTTAGTGACTGATGATAGCCGCATAGAGAACGGCTTGAAAATAGGCTATATTCTATGTTGAGGTAATTTTTTGTTGTAAAAATACATATGCTCTGTTATCAAAAATACATCGAGCTCTTTGTGGATCAGTTTTAATAATTAATATTACTGGGATACACCCGGATTATAAACCAACGGATCAATTAACTGTATTATATATATATATATATATATATATATATATATATATATATATATATATTACTAATTTTCACCAATACAAGGCACAAGAGCCGCTCAAGGTATAGGGTTACTATATAGAGTTGTATTGGTATAAGAGAGGACAGGCGTTTGGTGTATAGAATTAACGCAGACTTTAGAAGTAATCGGAAACACAATCCTAAGCAAGAAACAATGGATAAACTTCTATTCCTGTTCGAAAGACAGTGGAGGAGTGTGAACCAGATCATAGGCGAGACTATCTACTCCTATTGGGAGTGGAGAGAAAAGTAAAATAAATAATTAGTGAATAAAATTTCAGAGATCAACCGCAGATTTTAAGACAAAATTAAACTTTAGAAAGAAACGGAAACCCAATCCGAAACAGGAAAATATAGAAAAATATTGTTTCTCTTCTTCTCACCCAATCTTACTTATTATTCAGGTTCTTCGATTTTAGCTTAGATCTGTCATAATACAATTTTTTCAAGCGGCTTATGGATTAGCAGACACTTATTTCAAGTTTTTGTACATTTAAATTTTGCTTGATAATCCAACATCTACAGAAAACAGAAGTAGCAGATAATCTTTATAGAAAGCGACTGGATCAGAAGGATGATAGACCGTAAAATGAAGTAGTAATAAGTGAAGATTATGAAATTATGGAGAATAGGTAAAGATTAATCTTTAATTTGAAGAGTTTAGACATATGTAGTGTTCTTGGAAATATCCATGCAGGAGTCTGTTTCATAAAATGGCAGTTCTTTTGAAGAGGTTTCTAAATCGAACATTGTCTTATCAAAGACGGTAGAGAGGGTGATTCAACTCTATGGACTTAGCAATACGCTTCTTGGCATTAAATGCCTGAGTTAGTTGTAATCAAAATGGATCTCGTCTTAACATCTGCTTAGGAAGTAGCAATAGAAGAGCGTTATGCTTGCGGCGTTGCATCTGAGAAAGAGTTAGCAGAATGGCTAATAATCCCCTCCCACAAGAGCGCATAAACTATTTTGAATTCTCTCAAGATGGGAAAGTGAGGGTTGTAAACGAAAGAAAGAAATGAAGATATGGCAGCAATACTGCATTTTTATGTGATGTGAATCTTGAATAAAATATTAAAGAAGTCAGCATGTTTCTGAAGTGAAAATAGGAGCTATCCATTTCGCAGCATCTGTCGCATTGGATTGCTTATATCAATTCCACTTGAGGTGTGGGGGACCTCCTGTTATAACACACGTGATTAAAAGCTGTCTCTTCATCATGACTGGTGAAAATTCAGTGCCAAAACTATCCCCAAACCAATTTTGAAATCAAAATTTCTCTTCTAGAGCGTTTGACAACTAATTCAAGAAACCCCAGTCTGTTCTGCTAATAATCCTTAACTACAAATAGAAGTGACAGGTTCATAGCTTTCCAAGAATATTGGTGTGAAAATGAACGCAAAGAACTCCGAATGAATTAGAATTAGGGTGCTAAGAACACCGATTACTCTTTACGTGTCGATGACTGGGACACAACACGCAAACCCAAACGATTATTAAGTCCAGCTTAATCTATTGTACTAATTCATTGTTATGACACTTGCATTTAATCACACGGATTAACATAAATAACAATAAGCTAGCAATAACAATAATAATTAGTATGAAAAATAATTAGGACCAAAGAACATGTATATGTGTCATAGGGTCAAGATACGAAGACATTGGCAAGGAACTGAAAAATATAATGAAAAAGGTGTCGCTTATTTCTGCGCACTTTAGCATTCTTCACCAAGTTTTCAGTTAACTAGAAGGTAATCGTATATTTACAACTTTTCTCTCAATTTCAGTTACAACCTGTTGTTTGCTATACCATATATACGTTAAATGTCGCACTTTCCGACAATGGCACTGTTTTCTCTAGTGACTGAAGTGTTTATCGTCTCTGAGTCTTACGATGAAAAGAAATATTAACTGAGAGAAATTATTCATAAAATGACCAAAGGAAAATTTGCTAAATAGTAATTGTTGGCGCAAAACGAAATCAATAAAAATATAAATAATGTTAAGAACATTACTCAGAAGCCTCAAAAAATTCTAACGAAAATATATATACTGTTAATAATCACTTAAATAATAGGAGACATTTATATGCCCACTACAATGAAATTTCAATGAGGTGTCTTCAAAGTTCCAGCTGACCTTCCAATATTTACGATTCCATATTTTCTCATGCCCATGTCATTTTGAATTTCCATTGAATATTTTTTCACCATTATACTCCGTAACGAGAGATGCCTTTCAAAAGTTAAGCAAAATGTTATGAAACGGAAAATTTGTTAAAAACAAAGAAAAGAGTACTGAACAGTTACACAATGTTAGTTCTCCTAAATGACAGCGAATGTTGGACAATCTCCTTATATATGAAAAAGAGACTTAAAGCAACACAGAGATTTTATTCTACAGAAGGGTGCGGAGAACACCATGGACCGAATAAGTGAACTACAACGAATATTTAGGGAAAATGGGAAATGTAGGCTTATATTTAACGTCAGTTTGACTTTTAGAAAGCATCTTTCTCTATCCCAATAGCCATTTGGATCTTGGGTTCACACTTTACGACCTCTGCTAAAACGGTTTCCAGATATATAAAAAAAACAAAAACAAATACAGATATTTAAATATCTTACCCAATAAGATGCCATTCATGGCACCCATATGAAAGATATCGCCCACCGTTGGGCGAATTCAACTGCTGGTGAGGCGACGAGCAACTGGACAGAAAATGGTAGGCGATTGGAAATTTTGGTGGGGTATATAGGATTTTGAAGTTAAAAATGTATTTTAACATATGATAAGCAAGAAAAATATTCCAAGGAGGTATTAAAAAACCTTTTTAAATAAACAAGTGGCTAATTGGGAAGAAATGAGTCATATTGCAATTAAGATATAAATATTCCTGTAAACAATGAATATTTGGGAATTTTCTATGGTTGAGAAGGACGATTAAAATTCAAATAGTTCTTCAGACGAAATAACATTTTTTCGGATATAAATTAGATAAAGGAAGACCAAGAACAACAATAACATATTTGTTTAATTTTGATTAGTTGTTAGAAGTGTATATACTTTTTAATTTTATAATCAAGAACGAAAATCGTTTAATTTTTTTTCAAAACATGCAACGCTGACACTAACTATAAAGGTAAATTATATATGTATTTTTAATGGTCAATTTTCCTTTCGTTTTCTAATTGATATGTTTAGTAGCAGTACCAGCAGCCGATTGTCAGCCTTATTTGAACTTCCCTTTGGTCATTTTTTACTACTTCAGAAATTCTGTTTATGAACCCCTAAGAAACTTTTACCAAACAATATTGGTTTACTTTTTTTTTATATTTACTATACAGGTTGGTAGTGGTCATTTGTTCCATGTGAACGTGGGCGGTGATGAAAAAAAAAAAGAAAAATGGTTGGGAAACCCTGGTTTAGAATATTGTTCGGAATTTGAAACTCGCTCTCAATTGGTTACTCGCAAGCAGATAAAGAAAGTCCGAACAAATTAGACACGAATATCTGCCAGATTAACAATGATAGTAAAAAAAAAAGTGAAATCGGAACTGTGTTTTCTATCATTCAAGACATGATTCACCTGTCGACACAGAGCGTAAAGTTTTTATATGTATGAGTACTGATAGAATAGAAGTAAACAAACCTAGCCTAGAGATATTGCAGCAATGGACTTAGCGAATTGACATGAGAACACTGACTGTACAGTTAAGCAAAGGTATTTTGTAGACAAATGAAAATCTCCCGCAGGGATTAATTTTGACAGATGGCTGTATAATTACTAATTCAATATGATTATGTCTCGTTCTGTCATCATATTCTCGTCTGGAACTCTGTTTGTCCACCATATTGCTAATGCCGAAGGTTTTATTTGGGTTAAATAGCCGAAAAGTCAAACAAAGAAAGGAATGATTTTATTTGTTCAATGTTTCATCTTACGTGGCAAACATAGAAAAATCACCAAAAGTTATAAAGTATAGTAGATTTTTTGATGATATACATTAGTTAAATGTTCATAATTAGACCAACGAAGAAAAAGAAAGCGAGAAATAGTAGGTAAGCGTTTTCACTTGATCCCGAGCGATAGTGATGTAAACGAAATTAGGTAACCATGGTCTGCCCAAGGCACTTGAAACGAGAAATATTACCTTAATTAATGACAGTTCAGATCACGTATGTATGAGAATAAATTCGGTTATGGTAAAGAAAAGACGTAGCAGAATTGTAATGATAGCCTGAGTGGAGCCAAAGAAGTAATCCTTCAATGTCTGCTATAATTTCGTACAAAATAATTTCAACGTAGACCTGATTGGATAAGAACAGTTTAACATTCAAACGCTCAACAAATCTAAACGAGATCCAGATATCAATAAATTCTGACATATAAAACATAAGAAAAAATGATGTAATAAAACAATGAATAAAAGATGATACTTGATTCGAACAGTTAACTTAACCAGTGACGTAAACATTTAGACGCCATTTTGTGGCTGGAGGAATTAGGAAAAATTAACTTAATTGTAAGATAAGCTGAACGCACATTATTTCAGGATTACTTGGTGGATTTCAATTGTTGACAGTTTGATCCTAGGTAGAGAGCGTGGATACAAGACTGATCCTAAGCTGAAGAATTAATACTATTCAGATTTTGGTTGTGGTAAATCTCCTGTCATTTTCTCCTTGCGATGACAAGCAATGGAGATACGAAACTGATAATACGTATAAGAGGAAGAATATAGCTTAATTTTTATAATAATAATAATAATAATATTCCATAGGATAAGAAAAGGAAGAAGACATGATCATGATGACTGATAGAAAATCAAATGTGATGATGATGTCTGAAAGAAAGCTAAATTTCGATAGGAAATTAAATTTGATGCCGAGTTTACAGATATGCACTCAAAGTACAAAAATATTAAAAAAAATAATAATATTCAGTTCCATGAAACAAATCTAAAAGATGAAATTATATTCAATATAAAAGTGATTAAATTTTATGCACACATACGCATACATGCATGTGTGTGTGTGTTTATGTGCATGTGCGTATTCAATAAAGTAACACTTGAATGCTTCTATAGTACATTTGTTCGTTCTTTTCATGATATTAGCCTCATCTATCAATACTTATATATAAACACACACGCATACACATATATATAATAATTATGCAATATAAATATATATATATATATATATATAGCTCACATATAACTCTGTGGTTAATAAAACAGTGCTCGATATAATACAATAGAGTATATATTAATAAATATACGTATAATCCTTCACTAATACACGACTCGGAGTTTTATGCACAGCGCAATCTTCAGGTGGTGATTATAACAAGAGACCATATATATATATATATATATATATATATATATATATATATATATGGTAATAAATTAATTCATAACACTGTTCAAGTCTACTTATGCAACTTAACTTGGTGCTAATGGTAAACTTCTCAGAAGTGGGGGGGTGAGGAAAGAGTGGGAAGAACCGAAAGAGAAAGAATGAAAAACATAAAAAACGTAAATATTTTCATCCGACTTGTCCCTGTCTGGGTATGTTACAATAGACAGCTTTATTTCTAGACATAACCTACAAACACAGCTATTAGAACTGCAAGACTTTACTTTTTTTCAGAACACTCCATCTTATACCCGTGTTTGTATTACATGTCTTTTTGAACACGCGCATAGCTGGTCAGCTTGGTAGAACGCACGTGCCTCTCCAGTTTAAAAGACTTATGATTATACATCCTTTTCTTGAATGTGCCTAGGGTGCAGACCCTGTAGACTTTGTCCTGTCCTGTGAAATCTTCAACCGCCGCCTTATAGATCACACTCGCTGTATAACAGTTACTGTGTAAAGGTCACTTGTGTTTTATCCCTGCAGTTGTAGGGGCTGATATCGCTATCGTTGCTAAGTGCGTCCGTCTTGAACTTCCTCTTGTTGTGTTTCCTAATTATATTATCAAGATTGTTGGTGCAGCAATTTAACTTAATTTTACAGTATTTCTCTTAACAGTTTTGTGTAGATTGGAAGTCCAGATAATATGTTTTTTTCTATGTCTATTCCTCAATTGCTGGTGAGTTTGGAGATTAAAATTCAATTTGTTTTTGTGTCCCTCTTCTCTCTCAATATCGATTCATATGCTTTTTCTTGGATTCAAAGATATCTTTAGATGAGGAATTTCTTGAAAGTCCGCACTCGATATCTATTGGGATGTGCTTAATAATGTTGGAGTATAATTTGGTTTTGGAATTCATAACTTTATCTATCGTCTTAAGCTTCATACATGGAGAGACATTGCCGACTGAGATGTTAAATTCAACATCTAGATATTGTACAATCTTTTTCTTCGTTTCCACCGTAATTTCGAATTTAAGATGAAAAAATGGAAGAGCTTAAAAAACATTTTTCTTATTTCATCGTTAGAATTTCTATTGTCAAGTTCAGTAATTAAACCACCGTCTCTGTAGAGGTCATGATTGTCAATGTGAACAATTTCGTTGATTTTATTTAATATAAACAATTCCATGAGCTCCAAAACTTCAGCTCCATCAAAGGATCCTTGTAGGACATCAAAACCATCCTTACTTGTTTTCTTTACCCAAGCATCGCCATTGTGGTAGAGAATGGATTTGCGAAAATGTAAAATTATATCAATATGTTCAAGTGGAATGTCGATGAAATAATTTTCATAATTCAGTGACTCAATTGGGCTTTTCTCCGATTTGGTGGGTTAGAAGTTTGTAATGTCTTGGTGAAAACATGCTTACTTTTACTGTCAATGCCATGAAACCAAGAGATACATTCATTATTACGCTTCCATTGGTTCGATTGTGTAGCTACTCGAAAGTTGCATATATTTTGTAAAATATTCCAGTTAATTATGCCAACTTCGGCTTTCGTTGGATTTATTAGGCGAAACGCTGGGTTTTCAAGGAAGTCGTTTTTCTGATCCTTTACTGCTAGGAAAACTTACCGTATAATTGATGGACCCTGTTGATAATAACGAACCTGGTCGTGATGTCTTTATCATCTTTATTGATATTATCCTATAGGATTCGGGTACTTTTTTGAAATGTCTGGTGACTTAAATAAGTTATCTTCTTTTTCTATGTCACCGGGCTTTTTTTGTTTTATCGCCTTTAATATATATCTTTGGTGACTTTTTAATATTTTTGCTCCTCAGTAGCGAAAGTCTCTTGAAAACTGTTACATAATTTACACACTTTTGTTCATGTGACATTACATGAGGTCACATAGTATCCTCTTTAATGTGCACGGAATTTTCAGCTAACCAGATGGATATTTATGAGTGTCTCTAAAATTTAAATATTTTGAAAACTCACTTTTACTTTTGTCTATAAATACTTGATGCAAACTAAAACCTTACATTTGCTGTCACAAACAAGCACACCACGCACCAGCACACACATACACACACATATAGACACACATACACTGATATATAAAATGATAAATAAAGATAAATCGATAATGATTAAAGACAAAAGGAAAAGTTAGCCGACATATTTTATCCTCTGATAACATTATCAAGACAAGTGTAAGCATTTAATTTTGTAACAAAAAATTATAATATATATATATATATATATATATATATATATATATATATATATATATATATATATATATATATATATAGCGAGAGAGAGGGAGAGTCATGGAAATATAAATATAAAGGGGTTATGGTGAAATAATTTATTACATGGAACCTTAACGTGGTCTGTTTTTATTCAAATATATATATATATATATATATATATATATATATATATATATATATGCGTCTAGCATGAAACAGGCTGTCGTCTCTATGTGTTGACTTCAATGTTCAGTTTTATATTTACACACGCTCTATCTCTGATATTGAGCACTTTATCCCATAAATAGAGCACACCTTAAGACTATATTTCTTCATATATATATATATATATATATATATATATATATATATATTTATTTATAGGTGTGGGTGCGTATGTGTATTTATATATATATATATATATATATATATATATATATATATATATATATAAAGAAATATAGTCTTAAGGTGTGCTATATTTATGGAATAAAGTGCTCAATATCAGAGATAGAGTGTGTGTAAATATAAAAGTTCACATAGAAGTCAACACTTAGAGGCGACAGTCTGTTTCATGCTATATGCAATCTTCAGGCCACGTGTGCTGACGATTGCATATAGCATGAAACAGACTGTCGCCTCTAAGTGTTGACTTCTATGTGAACTTTTATATATATATATATATATATATATATATATATATATATATATATATATCCAAATGAGAGAAACAACAGATGGAGTAAAAATCCACAGTTTGTAGTGTTTAATTTTTTAAATAGTGCTTAGTACACAGTAGAGCAAAATATTATAATAATATTTTTATTATAATAAATTACAATAAAAACATTTTACTTCGTTACGCAAACACTTTCATATTTCAGTACTAAGATTGTACCTCTTCAGGCGATGGTAGATAACTTGTGATAAAACTGATTCCTTAGTGAAATTTAAAAACAAATCTTTACCTCTTTTCGTAAGTTAAATTGGGGGATAAGGTCAGAATTAAAAATATACTTATGGGTATCTCTAGATTAAACAATCAACGCTAGGTCTACCTTAGAATATAAAAATTAAGTCAGAGTGTAGCGGTGGGTGGGTTATTTTTACATGGCAAGAAAACTGATGCTTAGATATGTCATCCAACGATACTAGGGAACAATTTCATCGAGAAATATATTATTGGTGTATTCAAGTATGAATTGCCGATTTGTTGATGTAGACATAAATTTGTAAGAAACGAACTTTAAAAAAAAAATTAAAAACAAATTAATATACTCAAGTAGCTTCTTAAAGTGGCCAATTGGCAACATTAAAAATTTAGCTTGTTATTTAGACTATTCAGTATAATTAACAACTTAAATTTTTAATTTAATAAAACATAGAAATATTAAAATTGAAAGAATATATGTTATGATACCACATAGTTTTAAAGGAATTTTTGGTACTACCGATATAAATTTTTTCGGCTGTTGGATTATCTCTAGATGAAATAGTACTTAGGTAAACAACGGAATCTGTTAGACATCTATTTTGTAATGGAGGATCGTTAAGATTTCTACCGTTATTGTTTGCTGCTTTGGACTGGCTATTGTTAATTATTATTATTGCGGTTTTTAATAATTTTTGCAAGGTTATCTGTACAACTATAGCTTAATTTAAGTGTATTTTTATTAAAAATCTTATTAAGAGGATTATTTCTAGGGAAGCTTTTATCAATTAAATAGAGAAACACCTGTCCTAACTTACTATTAACCATTTGGTTAAATGATGGTGTGTGCCAAAGGATTTTTTTGTTTCTGTTTTTTTCCTACTAACACTGTTATGTTTCCTATATTAAATGTCAGGGCATTTATAGCCACTATTTTAAGGCATTGTTGTAAAAAATATAATACAGATACATTGGAGGAGTTATTACTGATTCTATATTCTATGAAGGAGGGGAAGTGTTTGATCATGGATAGAGAGTGATTTGAATATGTACACACACACACACACACACACACACACATATATATATATATATATATATATATATATATATATATATATATATATATATATCGGAAGACACGCCAGATTGATGAGACTTTTTTGTTTTGCTATCAGTGCTGGATAGACTTTACATATTATATATATATATATATATATATATATATATATATATATATATATATATATATATTTATATATATATATATATATGTATAAATTTTGATATCGCTGACATTCTCGTATATATATATATATATATATATATATATATATATAAAGTCAGTGAGATCAAAATTTATCAATTTTGATAAATGTAAGAGAATAGCGAAAGAATCATTTTGTAGATAAGAAACATAAACGAATTTCGGGAGAAAATTTGGCCCGATATGTGATTTCAATTATAAAGAAGTGAAATGAAAGAATTCTGAGCGGCAGAAAAACAGGTCGAGAACGACGTTTTGTCATTGAATTCGGTAAAGTCGGTTGCCGAAATTATGAGAAGGTCAAAAATGACAAAGTAGACGGAAAAATATCTGATTAAAGATTAAAGATTAAAAAAACAAAAACAACCAAGAATCATTTCAGATGAATATAAACAGATTAACGGTAAAGAAAGAAAAGTATTTAGGGTCACGTGATGAGAGAGAAAGATTTGAACTGATTGTGATATGTCGAAAATATAAGAAACGAAATTTGAATGAACTTAGAGAGGGAGAGTGACTGACTGACAACAGCAAATATATAGTGACTGACTTATGCATGTAAAATAGGATAAGCAACACACATTTAGGTTGATATACCGTAAAACGAAATAATCCAAACCATAAAACCTAACATGTTTCATTTGTATTAAAGCTTCATCAGCGTATGAGATATGGAGAAAAAAAAAAGAAATTCTAGTGTTTTTTATTTTTGATTTGGTTGATTTTCATTTGTTAAGCAGGATTCAGGATCATTTGACTTGTTAAGTATTATTAGTGCAAGTTATGACGTTCTTAAATTGAACTGGCAAGGTCTTTCTCACTCAGTTTTTATTGTATTTGTCCTATTTTCTAATAACTTGTTTTAACCCGAGATCAATATTTTTTATAAACTATTCTTTTAATCATTTCTCCCCAAGTAAAGTCACTGAGGTGCAAGGAGTTATTAAATGTGAAAAAAAAAAAAAAAATCAGAAAAAGAATAAAATTCTTAAGGAGGGAGAACCATAAAAGTTCAGGATTTAACACGACACACTATAACCATTGAGATTCATTTGCTTTTTTAAGAACAATTTTGACCGGAAAGCAAGGAACCTGAAGAGAGTTCCACAAGGGAGAAGTACGAGAGAAGAAACTGTTACATCTAGCCATTTCAACTGCAAATCATGAAACATTGCTGCCAATCTAGCACTATTCTTAAATTGATAAATTCTAGATACCGTAGAAGAATGTTTAGAAAAAATACCATGAAAATATTTCTAGTAAAGACAGAGGGAAGCTACGTTACGGCGGTGAAAAAGTGACTGAAACCGTGATGCCAGATCAGGGCCAATAATATTGAAAAGAATTTATGCTTTGATCTATTTTTTAAGTGCTTTATACTGTCTCAATTATTATCAAGACCTGAATGTTACCACTATGGTAGACAAGATTTTGTCGGCTGCATCCTATTATTTTCTGTATCGATGCAATTTAAAAGTTAAATGTTGCTAGGCAACAGAGGTTATTCAATAGATGGGGCTACATAAATTTCCAAATCCGTCTGTGTCAACAGGGCTGTGCTAATATCTAGCATATCTTAAAAGCAAATCTGTCAATCTAGTCTCCGTATCTTCTGTTTATTTTCCTACGGTGAATGCCAGACAATCAACTATTTACTCCATCTGTTATCATTTCTTTATTGTATTTACCCTCCATTTTCCGTTTTTATCGTTTAAGCTCTACTATGAATTCTTTTGTTCTGTTTACTTCTTGTTGAGAACTTTCGAAATCTGTGGATAATACCCATTATTTAACGATGCAGTCATATTTATCAATTTCTGAATTTGTTTTCAAGTTAATGCCCTATTTTCTCAGATGCACGCCTTATCTGTTATCATTTTACTTTGGGAACAGTTGGATTGAAGCATAAGTTCTATTCTCATAGTTTCTTGTCTTGCATTTCTCATCCGTGGAACTTCAGTTCTTGCTTTCCAGTCAAGTAATGTCTTCAAATGTTTAAATACATCACTTTCCATCTTCCTGAAGCCTTTTCTTTTATTGTCCTTTCTTCTCAGTAACGTTTTCTCAACTTTCGCAACTTAATGAACTTATCATCTTGATTTAAGTGAAATGATTTAAAAAGTACATTCATTAGACAGTTTTCGCTTTCAGCAACGTGCTTATCCTGATGTCTTTACTTTTATTAAATGCTTTCAAAGCAACTATTATTCGGCTGAGCTAGCTCAAACATTCGCATCGCGTCAACCGTGACGGTCCTTGATCAAGGTCGGAATGTCATTAGGGTGTTATTTTTTGTCATAACATAGTTAGTCAGTGTAGGTGGTAGCTGACGACCAGCACGTTTTGCTCCATAACTAGATGTTCAGAGCCGTAGATCACCCGCTAGTTCTTGTCTTGCGTCATGCAAACCACATTCTACGTTCTTACGCAAACGCGTACGCGATTGGTTTTTCCGCCATTTTATTTCATTATTATGATCATCCTTTAAAGTTATCCCCTAAACTCTGAAGATGTAATCCTGTTTCTTATTCTTATAATTTTTTGAAATTCACTGATTCAGGAATTAAACACGCAGCTTCAGGAAACTAGATAATATATATTAATGATTTTATACATACCAGATATAAAGCTTGTAACAGACAATTTCTTAATTATTCTATCCTGTGTTGCGAACTTCCAATAAACTGTCAAGCAAATGGATACTTTATTACTTAAAGTCTTTTTTTTAAATTTTTTAATGTATTTCAAATGAGCAATGGTGAGAGGGAAAGATCATTCAGGCATTCAGAAATGGTACGAACATTCATATTCTGGCTTCCATCTTCAAGGTCCATTCAAGAACCATCGAGAGAACGGTGAATTA
>OZ010578.1:22685826-22818326 GCA_963932145.1 Acanthosepion lycidas | reverse complement strand
CTATAACATCAACAAAGCTGAGGACAACAGCCTGAATATAGATAGTATAAATAATGACATATATTTGTCTAAAACTAACTTTCTATCGTTGATCGCTGCAAATCATACAATGAACTTTTAGAACTCCTTCTTCGTTCTTGTTGTCTTCATCACAATGTTATCTCCTCTGTATTTTATAACCTTGCCTTGATTTATGCCGCATTCGATCTTTCCGACATGTCGAACAGAATACTTCTTTGATCCACTGAAGAAGGTTTATTTCTGGGATTTTTCACATCTGGTGCACTTTCTGAAGAATTTTCAAACCGCAAGTATTATTTGACAGAATGCTTAAATATTAAGAGTATTTTTCTCTATTCCTGTCTTACATATCTTGATTATGCATACTTGGCCCATTGTTTGGATGATTTGGGTATAACTTAAAAGCAGTAGTTTTTACTTCTTATTTTTAAGTTCTTGGAAACGAGCTGTTTCTTTTATACATATAGAGGAAAGCATGAGAACTAATTCCGGCAGAGAAAACATCATAAATCGTGAAACGCGCGGTCTAATGAAATTCACAGCTGCTGACGAACGTAATCACAACATTTTCCTAACATCTGCGGGCAGCCCATCACCATCGCTTCAAACGAATCTTTAAATATCCGCTGAGTATTCATCACGCAATAGTATTATGAATATTCCTCTCGGATGTGCACATATTTCTCATTGCAAATGGCCGCCAACCTGCGAACCGCGTAAAGCATCGAGCTGTTTTTGCTTCAGGTAAACGTGTTCGAAATTAGTATTAGGCAGTTAAGAAGATTTACGGAGCAGCTCTTGGCATGTTTTTAGAAGTGTAACGTGCAATCTCTTTTTGGTCAAAGACAATGTTCTGTTCGGCTATCTTTGAGGTTAAATAATTATAGATATATCTGAGGAAGTCTGAACATCACAGCGGCTGAAATATGAGAAAAGAAAAAAAAGTTTATAAAACCTATCTAAATGAGCCAATGAATCGTTATAATAAACCCAATCTCAGAACACTAGAAAATCCTAAGATCACTTGTTATGTACCAAATACTAATGTACTTAATAGTCTATAAATGCTTTTCTTAGATAACGCATTATCAGTTTTCATTTATCCTGAGGACTGTGAGATGCGATAAAGCTAAAAGAAAAAAAAATGAAGGAAATAGCAAATCACTTATTAATGTGGAAAATATTTCCGCCGTCAAATTCGTTGTATCTGATACAACAAGATGACTTGATGGCTGCCACGTAGCAATCAGAGAAATAAGTGATAATCAACGGGGTATATTTCATGCGGTGTCTGTTGTTAATGTTTTGGCAGTTCAAAAAGTAAAGGCGTATGAGGACAGGCAGATTCCGAAAGATTAAAGATACGAGATCAAATATCGCAAAAGATTTATAATAATAACTGTTTATTTAAAGATTGTAGACTAACGATTTGGGAGATATTGGTGATATGCAACAAACAAAATACAAGATGGATGAGTCAAAGGTTGGTGGTGATTAAATCCATGTCAGCTGAATAAAAATGTCACTCTTATCTAAACATAAACAAAATATTTTCTTGTAAAAAACGTTTGAAAAATGGAGACTCCATATGAATGTTTTTAAAAATCAATTCGCCCCAAGTAAGGTGATAATCCCATTAAGACAGAAGGATTTAGTAGGAGTGAAAGGGAATGAGAAGACTTTAGAAGGAACACAATCCTTAACAGGAAATATGGTATCAACCTCTACTCCTGTTGAAGAGACCGGGGAGGGTGTGAACCGGATGGATGGAGATCTGACCAGCTGAAATGTTGTTAAAAGATGAATCTCTCTCAAATAGTAATACACATTTTTAAAAATAGATTAAACAGAAATGTTTAATACGGAGTGGGAGGAGATGAACACATATACTTGAAACCAGTTTGAAAGAGATTTCTGGTATACGTTTTACGTTCATTAATATATATTTATACAAAACTTGTAACTGCCACTTCAAAAACTCAATAATATACCAACCCTAAGTGAGAAAAGTATGTAGCTGCAATTTATCCATAAAGTACACATTGCCAGCCTTGAAATATACTTTAAAGTTTACTCAAATGTATGATTAACATAAAGCATCATATCTGAAACGCCTTCTTGTCTATTCTAGAAAAGAGATAATTAGTTTCTGTAGAGGTCTGTCACTATTTCAAAATAAATGATCTGATATTAAGAATTAGGTGCATGGATAGATCAGGCATGTCGGCCAGGCTAATTTTGCTGGTCACCAAGTGCATTATTTCTGTAGAAAGATTGTATAGCCTTAAGTATTGTCTGTTTAAATATCAATAGAATTCTAAATTTCGACGGCAGATTAAAATGCACATGTATCGGCCATTAATCAGGATCTTTACGAACATATAATCTATAAGTATTGCATAATTTATAAGTAGATTAATGTACTGACATATGTGCGTAGTTACAGTAAAGGCTAATAGTATGGAAAATGGAATAAGCTATCTGTGATCCAATTTCGGTCGAATTATCGCACTTACTTTCGCACTGATGTCCTTGAGAAAGTTATGCATCGTGCTCATCTCTCCTCAGCTACAGGTTAAAAAAGAAGAGTAGATTTAGTTTTCTCGGTGTTGGTGGCAGCTAGTAGGACTACTCTGAATTAATAACCTTGGAGAAGGTAACAGGAAACCAATCCACCATCCTTCCCAATATATCACAGGTAATAAAAGAAAAGCAATCTAAGAAAAGCCATCATCGCCTGCGTACTGAAGAGAAATTGCATTTACAAATGTGCTGATGCGCATAAAAGCAACAGAATATGAAGCGTCAGCAAGTAAGTAAGGAGAACGTGTATTATTTTAAAATTAAAACCCAACATCTTTACGTCACAGCTTTTGGCGGGCAAATTTATTTCTGTGCAAAGTCACCATGGCCTCAGCATCTCCGTCAAAGTAATTCGAGCAAACACATACATCAACAAAGACATAGATAAATTGACAAAAAAGCATTCGGTTTGGGAAAATAAACGCATTGAAGGAGAATTGGAAAGGAATTGTCGGTGAGGTACAGCTGGAATGAAACCTTTTCGTGTCCATCTTCTGTTGTGGAATCATTCTCTCGCGTTTTATTTTGGTCTTATTTCTAGAAAACGCATCCCATTAGCCTAAAGCCTTCAACAAACGCGAGATAATCCAATAAAAAGAAAATAAAAGAAAAGACTTGCTGCGTATTAGACTTGCTGTTTTGGATTGAGGACAAGCTAAGGTCAGAATAGGCGCGGCAACATGTCGTCCTGCCGATTAAACATGGTGTGATGACATATATCTTCGTGCGCGAAACGTTTGGAAAGTGATAACCGCCTTCTCTGTTTAACAACTCTTTTCCGGATATTCGAGACGTGATGTATGGAAAGTCAGTTGCAAGTCGAATAGAAGGAGATCGATAATAATTGTCAGAGATGTTTTTGCATAACTATAATACGTACTTTATTTCGCATGACCGCGATTCTAAGGTATTGGTAGAATTAATTTTCTAAGCTTGTTTCTCCGTAAAACATAACCCGTGTAAATTTGATACCAATGGATTGCATAAGATGAATGAAAAATGTTTTCGATGTTTTGTCACAGAGACAAGATGGATTATATCTAATAATCTACAACACCAAATATCACAAGTTTCCGGTATGAAACTCGAGAATTACAGAAGTTCGGAATTTCTAAGATTAGAAAAAAAGAAAAATGAAGATATCAATATATGAATTAATATATCACATTAAAAAACAAGTTCTCATCCGATCACCAAAGTTAAGCAACGTTGAATTTGGTGACGATATTCACCTACCGCTCCACGCGGTTGGATGCGGCACAAGGCCAAGTTTATTGTGGGGTATCCGAGCCCGTAGGCTCGGCCAAAAATTCCCCGTAGACCTCGTAAAAAACGGGGTCGGGTAGCTGTCTAGCACCCCAGATGATACTCTGCCCTTTGGCATAGCCTCGTCTGGGTTCCTCTCTGCCCGGAAGCAGAGAGTTTGAAAAGCACACTGTGGAAGACTACGTTGAATTTGGTGACTATCTAGATGGGTGACCGCTTGGAAATATAAGGCGCTGTAAGTATAACGGTGCGGGTGGTGTCATGTATAACAACTAGGAATGAGAAATCAGATAGCCGTGTTCCAATTCCAGTCAAATTCATTACATTCATGTACGATCAAACAGCTTTGGAAAAGGTATATATCCATCTCTTCTCCAACAGGTATTGGTTAAATAACACAACAGTCCAGATTTTGTATCAAGCAGCCTGCCATAGAAAGTAAAGTCTGCCATCTGTATGAATTTTTCTTCTAAGACAATCATGAGTAGAACAAAATCGCTCAACAAGGGTCACACATGACATCTGAAGAAGAATAATAAACTAAATTTGGTTATTCCATTATTTTAAATGACGAATGTAAGTTTGTTTAGAATAGAAACCGTCTAATTCTGGGCTCATATTGCACATCTATTCAGCACCAGTACTAACATATATCAGTTCAATACACATAACACACACACACACACATATATATATATATATATATATATATATATATATATACAAATTCAACAATCAACATGACCACTGATAAAACACGAGATGTACTGAAATAAAATTGCAATTTTGGTAGTGATGTTATAACATGCATAGGTTATAATTTTCAATATATATATATAACGATATAACTATATATATATATTTATATATATGTATATATATATATATATATAACTATATATATGTATATATATATATATATATATATATATAACTATATATATATATATATATATATATATATATATATATATATATATATATAAAATAATTTTAAGCTACGCTATATCTATGAGTTAAAGTGCTTTATATCAGGGATAGAGCGTATGTAAATATAAAAGTGTACATTCAGGCCAATACTCAAATCCGATAGACTGTTTCATGCTTAAACGTCATATGGCCTTACGATTCCGTTTAAGAATGAATAAGATTCTCATCGCTGCGTGTTGATCTCAGTAGTCACTATTACCAGAATAAATATATATATATATATATATATATTGGATATAGGAATCGACACTGCATAGTGATTGACATTCGTCAATGCGCTCTTCAAAAATATATATAACTGCTCTGTCACCGATACAAACCACTCTCCTCTCTTACAAATACAATAAATATTTTATTTTCGGATTAATGAAAAAAAAATCCATCACTTCTTTAGGAATTGCTTTGTTTACGCTAGGATACAAAACTGAAAAGATATGAATGTTTCGAGAGTCTGGGGAAGATTTGCGTTTAATGCACTATTCAAGTTTACCGTAGTCGTGTTGGTCTAAAGCCTTTCATATCTAACGGCGGTTTCTGTGGCCTCGGGGGACACATGTTCAAATCCTGTCCCATAGCACATGTTTTTATTTAAAAAGATTTCTTGTATATTCAATCCGGTAGACAAAATGAAATGAATATGCTTTTTAATAAATAAATGGAGCGTTTACATAAATACGCAAATATTTGTAGTCAATAAAAAAAAGTTTAAGTAATAATAACAATGATAATAATTTTATCTTATTTTTGTTTTAAACACACACACACACAGACATATATATACATATATATATATATATATATATATATATATATATATATATATATATATATATATATAGTTGATACCTGGTAACTGGAGGCTGAATGTCGGCCTTCGTGGGGAACGACAGTTCATCAAGGTTGTAACCAGCTTGAAGAGGACAAGGTGGAGCATGCTATGATTAAGTGTAATCTTTGTAAAACTAATCTTGACGCGCTACCTTTCTTACAGCATGTATGTAGTTTATGTGGTAATTTTGCTCTTTCAAAGGCAGATCTTCAAAGTCACCTTAGGTCTCGTCAAGTTCGATCCATTGAAAGAAGCCAGAAATCAATACTTGCGCTTCTTGTATACTCTGCCATAAAGCATGCGAGTCAACTTCTGGTTTAACAAGACACATGTAAATCCATGTTGATGCAATGCCACCTGTTTCAGGTGCAACATTTACGCAAAAACTTGTAAAATTAAGGCTGGTTTAAATTCTCATCTGCAAATGTTCAGCAATAGCAGAACCAGAACTGTTAGTCAGTTGGCTATTCCTGGAGGACGGATTCAAAATCCTGGGGGGTAAATGCTGTTTTATTGTCGAATCCAAACGCTGGGACGTCCTCCCTATGTAGTCGTGTCCACAACTACACTTGTATTGGTAAATCACTGAATTAACATGATGGGGAGAGAGAACGTCCTTACGAATGGAAGAGAAAGCAGGACGGGTAACAAATATTACCCTAACATTCGCCGAAAAATAGCAACTATTGATTAAACGTGAAATACGTTTCGATAAACCCTCTGTACCAATATAGGGAAGACGCAAATAAACAGGACATTTATCAGCTAATTGCGGCTTCACCCTATGGAATTTACTGATGACGTCTTGAATAACGGAGTCTAAAACATCCAACGGATATCCGTTTTTTGATAGTGTCATTCTAACAAAGTCAATTTCACCGTAGAGAAGACCCTCACAACATAACTTGCCCTGTGAATTAAGGCCTTAATCAAATTAATCTTACGTTGTCTGTGACAAAAAGAGTCCGAACGAGTATAAATTATAATTTTATCTAGGTCCCACTCCACATTTCACCTCAAGGTTCTAGAGTCCTTGTATATCAGATCTCGTGAGCCATCCTTTTGTAAACAGATGGAAGGCTTGCTGTGTCTGAATATTATTGGACTCTAGTTTCTTGAAATTCAAATTTCTTTTTCCCCATTCGATTACATTCGTTAATTAAAAATTAATTTACACGCTTTTTTAAATTCCCAGAATAAATAAATTTGATAAGTCCTGGGATCTAAACCGGTTGTTTTTATTTTAGCATTTGCTTTTAAAAAATGCCTTAGAAATATTGTTTTTTTCGATCTATTATTAAATTTTGTATCACGAAAAACTTATTTAAATATATATTTACTAATTTAAAAATATGGTTCCATCGCCACACAGGAATTACCATGTTTCAAAAACAGAAACTAAACCTTAAATTTAATTTATAGAATTAAATTTAAAATCCTTATCTCTGATTCAGTTTCAAGCAATTTCTGGAATAACTTATTTTGAATTTCATTGGATTTATAAGCACAATCTTGATATTATTAGTCATTGGAAATTTAAATCATTATTAATAAGGGCTGTTAGGGTATTCATTTTCATCGACAACCTCTGTAACAAATTTAAGTTATTTTCAAAATCAATTTAAGATACATTCAACAAATGATTACATCCGTTTTTCGCATGTTTAAGTTTTTTCAATGACAGACATTTTTGACATCTTTATTTTGCTGTTTAATTTCTAATTTTATAAACAAAGAATTTTTTTTGAAAAGTTCGTTTGAATATGAGTACGTCGTATTTTTAATACTGAAAATCTATTCCCTCAGTTTTAAAGTATTATGCCTACTTTTAATAACTAATAAACTATTAATTTTTCTCTCTCCTAGCATTTTATTCTTGTTTTCCGAATCGATATAGTTTTCTGTACAATACAGCTAACAGAATCAGTAATAAAGCTGACCGCAAACAGTCCGTTGATCTCTTTGTAATTAATTTTCTTGTATATATTGTCATCTTTTCATGGTGACTATTTCGTTGTAGCAATCTCCATTTCAATTTCTTTTGTAAAAATAAAAATAATCAACCAGCATCAACGCAAAAAAGAAAATTATTACTAAATCTTAAACATGGCTCCCCGCAAATTCTTATCATTCCTAGGTCTTGTCAATTATTTTCTTTTCACTATATTCCCCGCCCTGTAAAGGTAAGTTACTCACTGTTTTCCCCTGTCCCTCTAACCATCAATATGTCTTGTGAGTGTCAATTTTTCCAGGTTTCTTTCCTCATGTGTTGCCAGATATTTCAACCACATCTTTCTGACTTTTGCATAATTGTGCAATTTGATTCCATTTACCTTAAAATTTTATCTTTGCTTACATGTTCCCTTTTTGCTATTCTCAAAATATATGATGCCTCAAATCTTCTCTTTATCGGTGAAAAAGATTATCCAGCATTGACTGCTATACAGTGTGGTATAAGTTAACATCACACTATTTACATTATTCGCACTGTTATCCTCATCTTCATTGCGATAGTCACAAAGTTTCGCCCGTTTTGCGCTCCGGTCTTCTTCAGGTGATTGGAATTTCGAACCGAACCCTTTATTTCGTAACACGGGGTAGATTATTCTAGTTCCACGTGCACAGGTCTCTTCCAGATGTGTCAGTTATTTCCCTTTAACTCAACCCTCGAAGCTTTTTGGTATTGAACTCATAACACTATAGGTCTAGTCACTGGATCTAGCCAACGTCTTTATCTACTGGGCCATATCTCCTTGAAGACATTGGTGTATGAATTTCTGGGACTTATTAACATTTTTCTACCCGGGCTCATATTGCAATTTTTCCATTATTATCCTCATATTTTTACCAGAGCTTATATTGCATTTTTTTTGTGTTGTCATTCATTGCTTTTCTCTATCAATCCTTAGTACTGGTTCCCATATTGTATTCATTTCTATGCCTGATAGACCCAGGCCTAGGGCTCTGTTCGAAATTCAAATCATCTGAAGAAAGCCGGAGCAAACAACGACCGACATGTTGTGAATATGCCGATGTAGATATTGATAAAAGTCCGAATAATGTAGATAATGTAAATAATCATAATACCTCATTTCAGGGATATAGACAGATATTGCATAGCACACGTTTCTTTTTTGCTTGCGATTTTTTTTCTGTTTCTTAGTAGATTTGTTTTTCGAAAAATCTTTTATTTTCTCATTGCAGTGGGGCACCCAACAAGTACGTTCATGCAATATATATATATATATATATATATATATATATATATATATATATATATATATATATATATATAGTAGAGGTAATAAATCCGTTGGTATATGATCCTAGTGGGTCCTAGTAATGTAAAATATTAAAATTGATCCACAAAAAGAGCTCTGTATTTATTCTTACAGACCAAATAATTATTAATTAATAACTTTATATTTTAATTATAATTTATTTTTATTTAATTTATCTTTATAGTTAAAAAACTTATTTTTATTTATTTATTTATTTCATTTTTGTTTCTAAATACATAATTTATTTTATCTTATATATTTATTTTTAAATATTTTTATTCTTTAATATAAGCTATTGATTTTATATTAAATATAATTTTAATTAACTTTAATATAAATTATCTAAATATGATTCATTTTTAATTTATTTAAATATATATTATTTTAAAATATAATTTGTCATTGGAGGAGTATTTTTAAGTGTGATATATTTTTAAACATAACATATACAATTTAAGATTTTCTTTAAAAAAACGTTTTTCCTCTCTTAGTTTCAATTTAAAATTTTATTCTTCATATAACCTTAATTTAACCTTTTACCTTCTACCCACCTCTAACCCGCCTCTTGTGCCTTTCGTCTTTTTGAAAAGAAATATTATAAATTAATTGATTTAAAATATGTTTTTTTCGCTACACAGTCCTAACCATGTTTCAAAAATGGAAGCTGAAAACTCCGAATTTAATATTGTAATTAAAGACATTAGTTCCATTTCATCCTCAAGCGAATTTTGGAGTAACTTTTAAAATTACTGGGTTTTAAAGACACAGCTAAAATCATAATTCACGTTTCCAAGCATACAGAGAAATCCATTTCAACCAGACAAGGGGTGTTTGCGTGTTCATTATGTCTGTATTTTGATGTATCAGTTATTACTTACATTTTGGTAGGGGGTAGGGATGTATTTTTAAATGAAATCTGACATCCGTTAAATGCATGTCGTTTGGATTTTTAAAAAATTTTATTGTTAACGGCAAAAATTTTTACGGTATTTTTTCTATTTGTATATATAAAGATTTTTTGTGGGTGTTTAGGATAGAATACTTTTTATTTAACTACGATTTGGAAAATATTTTCACTTTTAATTTTTAATATACTATATTTCTTTTAAGAGCAAGTAAATGTATTAGAATCCCTTATAGTATGTAGAATTATTTTCACATCAAGTATAAGTATGTGTATTATTAGGTAACAATTTTTTATTAATTATATATACATATATAAAGAAATATATTCATAAGATGTGCTATATTTATGGGATAAAGTGCACAATATCAGAGATAGAGCGTGTGTAAATATAAAAGTAGACATAGAAGTCAGCACTTAGAGGCGACAGTCTGTTTCATACTAGATGCAATCTTTATCCCTTCATATAGTCACTCTTAAAATACATTAGCAAATTAGGAACTATATAATATTTCGAATTCGTTTCAATACGCGTGCAAGACAAAGAAAAAAGTGTATTTACTAAAGAATTGTTGTTTAGACCTTTCACTCTGTTCGATATTTAATTTTAAATTAAAATGAATTATTTATTCAATATTTAATCGCGTGTAACTAAAGTAGTTACGACAAATTAGATCGGGATGTTTATGATTCGCCGTGATCGAAAAACTGTCGGACAAACACACGTACACTGTGCTTTATATATATATATATATATATATATATATATATATATATATATATATTAGGTTGGTGCAAAAATAATCTCGTTTTCTCACATAGTAACATAAAAACGACCTTATTTTTGCACCAACCTAATATTTATATATATATATATATATATATATATATATATGTGTGTGTGTGTGTGCGTGTGTGCGTGTGTGAGAGAAGAGAGATGTTTTATATACTAATCCAGATTTTTATTCCTTAATCACTATTTTAAATCGATTATGGTATATGAGTACATAATCCGTCTATTTTATTGAATATGTTGCTTTTATTGAATAAACGAGGGATCTAGTCAAGTAGCCATTAAAAATAAGTTCTCTCTCTATATATATATATACACACACACACACACACACATACACATATATATATATATATATATATATATATATACACATACATACATACATACACACACACACAAACATATATAATTTGGCCACTGAATCCAAGCAAAGAGCGGTGCTAGTTTATTTAATGCTTGGACGCAATTTTCAGGCAAAATGTGTTGTATTGTTTCTCGACTATTTATATATGCTGTTAAATGTGACATTAAGTGTTGCATGGTCAGGTATTTCGAGTTTATTGTATTACCCTTACGATTACTGGATTGGCGGCAACGGTTATATTTCAAATCATTCCAAGCACAATTTGGATTCGGATGCAGTTAATTGTCGCTATTGCATAGAGGTGATTTTGAATCAGATAAAATTACATAAGCCCTATCCAAATAATCCCCATAAATATCGCATCACTTAAAACTTAATCTTAATTATATATAATCTTATTAATCTTAATCTTATTATATATATATATATATATATATATATATATATATATATATATATATATATATATATATATATATATATTGAATAACGATAGATTTTAAAAAATCAGGAACTTATTTTGAAAGTAAAGATATAACAAATTGTGAAAAAGTTTTTTAACACGTTTCATCCGACTGAGTTTGTTGACATCAACAAACTCAGTCGGATGAAGGCCTAACTGATGAAAGGAACGCATCAAAAATACTTTTTACAATTTGTCATACATCTTTCATATGTGTATATATATATATATATATATATATATACACACACATTAGTTTTATATTACATAATTTTGTATGTATTTTATTATGTATTAATGAGGAATTCCTAATAAAATAACAATGGATAATATATTTTGGTTTGACAATACTTTAAAAATTTCTTAAGATCTAATTTATTTTGGTTCAATAAAAGTGAATAAATAAATAATAAATATATAAATATCACATCACTTGAAACTATAATCTTATTACACACACACACACACACACACACATATATATATATATATATATATATATATATATATATATATATATATATATATATATATATGAGCGAAAGTCAACGCAAAAGACTAGACTGGAATTTGAATTCCCCAGTTTGACTTTCCGAGTCGACAATCATTAAACAACCAGCTGCTAACAAGATCAGGACGAAAATGGAGTCCTACTGCGATATTTGTCTCGTATTTACTTTGATAGAGCACAACAGTATTTATGCTTCCTTGTCCGTCATGAATTATTTTCCACATTGCTATCCTTTATTCCACAGACGAAAATGTGCATGACTCTGGCTACTCTATCGTTATATTCAAGGAAAATATTAAGTTATATTACGTCAGCTCCGCTAAGCCACACATCTGCGTACATTGAGCGAACCGCCACACTTCTTTCATCTTCCATTAGTGAGAAGTAAGTTCCACTCGAAAAGCTTCTTCCCACGAACCACTACTTTGTGAAACTGACTCCCAACATGATACTTTCTCGACCACTACAATGTTAGCATGTTCAGTTCAAACGTTATCTTTTCGAGATGTTCTCATAAACAACGCCTATTACCTCTTACTCTCACCGCTCACACGACGCACTCTTTCAATAACCCTCTAGCTTGAGTTGTTCTCGAGCTTTGTATAGAGTGAATACTCGTAAAATACTAATTGATTATGCTGTAAAAATAACTGAGGAGCAAGAAGAGTAATTTGATCTCTAGCCGTCCGATATTTCTTTTTATGTAGACTCCATTTAATTACGTTTTGAAATTTTCTGAAGGTTTGTAAATGACGAGTTGAATAAATTTAAAAGATACTGCGAAGATTTCCATAAAATTTATATAAATGAAGCTGCTCAGTACTTTGGCATTAAACTAATATTAGTTGCATGTAATAAAGGTTTGCTCAGGTACAGTGGGCCTACACTTCCTTATACATTTTCCATCTTTGTTTTTTACTTTGTCTACTTTTAAGAGTTGATGTTTTATCTACTGATTTAAGCGTCATTTTAGAATACGGAAAGATTAAATCGATTTTGACAACGGACTTTAGATTTTTTTAACTTGTGCGCGTGAATCGATAGATCGATCAAAGTTGAAATAGGCTCATCAAACCCAAAGAAAAATAATAAATAGATGAACATAAAAACTTAAAGAAAAAATAAAAAGGTAGAGGAAAAAAAAAAAAACTATCAACAAAGGCGAAATTGTATATAGCAATCTTCCATCTCCTAATATCACCATAGCAACATCGTTGATTCTATCTGGGCATGTTCAGAGTTCTGTTACGGTTTATTTAAGTTATTTTCTGCTTTTCTTTGATTTATTTCTTTGATAAAATGTGACACTTAATGCAGGAATATACAAGCCTTATTTTGTAATCGTAATTCCTGAATACGCTGGCATTTTCCTATGCAAAATAAGGCTTCGATTTTATTGCAGCTTTTCTAATGTTCACATTTATGCCATATAAAGTTTAGAAAACTAATACGAGAGGCACTGAGGGGTGATAAGTTTAATCTCGCTGTTAATGTTGTGTGTAAAAAAGAGATTTTACGCCTCAAATATCGTAAAATTTCATGTAAACTTATTAAAATTATATTGTTCTGAATACGAACAATCAGATTTTTTAATACAAACACTGGACGCGAAATGTTTTACTACATAAAATCATATATATATATATATATATATATATATATATATATATATATATATATATATATATATATATATATATACAATTGATTGGGTTTCTGGAGGGTAACTCTTTTAAGGCAATCAGTTTTTGTAATTGAAGATTACAAAAGCAGATTATTCATAGCAACATATAAAATATCAAATTACATTTTCCTAATGTTGAACATATATATATTATTAGGTTGGTGCAAACATAATTTCGTTTTCTAACATATGTTACTATGTGAAAAAACGAAATTATTTTTGCACCAACCTAATATATTGTATATAAGATATACTGGACTCTCTCGTTGTTTTCGACGAATGACAGAACTAAGTTCTTAGAACATTTAGACTATTCACACATGATTTGATTATTCTGGTGAAGGCGCGTGTAGAAGCAAGAACACAAATATAACATAGTATGCAAGAAGGTCACGAAAAGACACTCCTCAGGTTTTGAATTCAGGGTTCCTTTCTTTTAGACCGGTTGCCAACCAAGGCTATCGGACCTAAAATGTTTTTGCTATTTATGCATAGGTCTTTTGCCATTCACTCATAGAGAATACATGGATTTATGTATTTTCTAAGTGTATTTTCACATGAGTGATTGTAACGAATTCGACTGGAATTTGAACTCTGTAATCTCTCTCTCTCTCTCCATATATATATATATATATATATATATATATATATATATATATATATATATATGTGTGTGTGTGTGTTTCTTTTTTGTATATTGATATAATAGGAAAGGACTGTTAGATTGATGATTTGAAGTTCTTTAGTATTTTTGTTTTTATTTTTTTAAAAAGCAATACTCGATAGGGAAGTAGATCCTAGATTGGTTCAAACATTGCTTGAGAATGAGACTGATACCCAGTAGGCAATGTTTAATATTGAAATTAAACTTGAATATTGCAGATCAGGTTCAAAACAGTAATTTCTGTGTCGCGGTGGAATAATATTTAAACAAACAATTATAATATATATATATATATATATATATATATATATATATATATATATATATATATATATATAAATATATATATATAAAGACATTTTTATGTTTATACATTCTTTTTATAGATACAGATATTTAAGTAAATGCTCTGTTTTTTTATTTATTTTTTTTTAAATTTTTTTTTATTTAATAAACAGTATTAATAACATTTACCGGCCTGAATGTCCGAGAAATTTTCATAGAAAATATTCATTCTCCGACTGTAATCAAACTTGTATCCTATACGGAACCATCATTTAGCCTGGCGTGCCTTAACCAATCGAGACACGGAGAATCGTTCGATTAGCAAGGTCGATTTGACTGTTTTTAAACTTCAATCTACCATGAATCTCCCACGTACATTTACATCTGCTCAAAGCGTATCCCAATGTAAACAAATGACGTCACACATTATGAAATGGATAAAGTTCGACAATTATTTTACGACATTTGTATGTTTATACATTCTTTTTATAGATTCAAACATTTAAGTAAATGCTCTGTTTTTTTTTTAATAATAAACAGGATTAATAACATTTACCGGCCTGAAAAAAACAAACAAACAAAAAACATTGTCGGACTTTGTCCATTTCATACTATATATATATATATATATATATATATATATATATATATATACTCAGATACGAGGTCAGGTTGTGTCATAAGGTCGGTCTAATATGGGAAGCCCGAGCGCGTACATCCGGGCTAGGAAAAAAAATTACCCGCAACCCCCTAACGTCGGTGGCGATGGTCTCGGTGTGAGCATCGATCCCTCGTTCTGGTGCAATGAGAGGGCGCGTCCTCGGGCATCTCTTCTCTCAGTATAATTTTCCTCAGTTGCGACTCTGTCCTCTGACAGTGCCGCCCCTGAGCGCATTCTACCCAAAGACAGAGACGCAACTGAGAGTTTTTTTTTTTTTTTTAAGCATTTCATCCCAAGCAAAGCGGTAAGCAACTAGGACGCAAGGGGTTACAGAAAATTTAGAGCAAGATCAGATAGAAGTGATAGAAGAAAGGATGAGGGTAGTGGATAGATCAAGGCAACTGGAGATGTCGATTGACATTACACTTGAATAGCTGGAGATTATAGCTCACAGGGGAACAGGAAAAGGGAAGGGAGTTCCACAAGCGAGAGGTGCGAGACATGAAGCTATTAGAGTATATGAGACGGCTACATTTAGGAGTTTTGACAGTGAAGGGGTGAGAGCAGGATGCCAGCCTCGTAAGGCGCTGGAACTCATGACGTCTGGGAAACAGCGAATGAAACTCCTCGGAGCAATTTCCATGAAAGTATTTGTAGAACAGACAGAGGGAGGTGACGGCGCGTCCGTGAGAAAGTGACTGTAGACGAGACGCCAGGGCAGGGACAACTACATTGCATATCCGCCTCTGGAGCCTATCAAGAACCCCGAGGAAAACAGAAGGGGCACCAGACCATATATGGCAGCAATACTCCATGCAAGGGCGAATTGTTGATTTGTAGATCTGGAGGATCGATTCCGGGGAGAAAAACTTCCTGGCGCGGCTCAGGGAGCCAACGTTCCTTGCAGTGCACGAGGCAATTGATTCAATATATTTATTCCATCTCAGGTCAGCAGCCAACGTGAGACCGAGAAGCCGCAGAGAGTTGCTCTCGAGAATTTGAGCGTCAGACATTCTAATGGACGGAAGGGAAGGATCTCTGTGGTGATTAATAGAGATCAGTTTTGTCTTGGAAGCGTTGAAGTTGACCAGCCAATTCATGCCCCAGTTCACAATCCTTGGAGGTCTTTTTCGAGACGCACGGCCAGGCGAGTTTTGTCAGCGAGACTAGATTTGTTTTTGAGGCAGGAATAAATTGTGGTGTCATCCGCGTAGATGCCAACTTGGGAAGTTATTGCGTCAGGAAGGTCATTTATGTAGATAAGGAATAGAGTGGGGCCTAGGATGGAGCCTTGAGGAACACCTGCATTCGTGGGATAGGAACTGGAGGAGAATCCACTGAGAACGACCTTTAATTTACGGCTTGACAGGAATGATCGTATTAGGTTATATAATCGACCCGTAATGCCATAACCCTGGAGCTTGCGAAGAAGGCCGGCATGCCAAACCCTATCAAATGCTTTGGAGATGTCTAGTGCCACGGCTCGGGCTTCCCCGTTATTTTGAAGAGCTCGGTAGACTGTTTCAGTGATGGCCGTAAGCACATCGGCTGTAGATCGGGCAAAGCGGAAACCATATTGCTTGTCTGAGAGCAGATTATGGGATGTGAGGTGGTTAACCACCCCGGTATTGATTAGGGCTTCGAAAACTTTGCCGAAGAGGGGAAGGAGACTGATAGGACGGTAGTTGGAAGGGTCAGAGGGGTCGCCGGAGTTCTTGAAGACAGGAACGATCAAAGAGGACTTCTAGCAGTCAGGAAAACAAGATTTCTTGAGGCAGTAGTTGTATAGTTTAGAAAGGGCGGGCGCCAGTTCAGGCGCGCATTTCTTCAAGACAATGGTATCCCGTCTCCACCACTAGCCTTGTTGGGGTCTAAATTGGAGATAACGCCCAGTATCAAAGATGGGGTTATGTTTAACCCACTCAATATGGCCCCAGTTCTAAGAGGGAAGTCGGGTATGGGTACACCGGAAGAGTCGAGCGTCGAGTTGAATGAAAATTTCTGAGCAAAGCATTCAGCCTTGTCGGTAGAGGAGGTCAGGACTTCGAACTGGTTGAATAAAGGAGATATAGAGGGTTTGCAATTGTTCAATATGCTCTTGCAGAGACGCCAATAACCTTTGGAGCCAAATTTGCGAGATGCAATACGTTCCTTCATCCGAGACGCAAATAGTGACTTATCGTTGAGGACACGCTTACATTCGTTACGGGCGGAGGCAAAGAGACGTCTATTGCAGTCAGACACGTCGCTACGGAATAGGTGGAAGTAGTGGCTCCTATGGGCGATGACGGCTGAGCAAGCAGCCAAGAACCAGGGGGAGGAGCGTGACATGACCCTATATTTCCTTGATGGGATGAAAGCGTCGATTCCATCTTTAACCCAGGAAGAGACTTCAGAAGCTCATTCTTGGACGGGGAGCTTAAAGACTCCATCCCAGGGGACATCGCGAAGGAATCACGGAACGCGTCCTAGTCAGCTCGTTGATAGTAGAACGAAGTTCTAGTGGTAGGAGGTTCTTTATAGGGGGTGGAGTTGAAGGAGATGTTAACTGATACTACTGCATGATCAGAGTTACCAAGAGGGCAGAGTTGCGAGGCGCTGCAGTATTCCGTGATGGAGGTAAAGCACAGGTCGAGAAGAGAGGATTTACCTTCCTGGTTGAAGGCAAAACGAGTGGGTAAGTTAACTATCTGTGTGAGTGAATGGGAGATTGAAAAATTGAGTGTTTGAATTCCTGCGTGGTCAGTAGTAGCATTCTTAAGCCACAAGGTGTGATGGGCGTTAAAGTCACCAAACACAAAAATGTGAGCAAACGGGTGGAGGGAGAGAGCCTTGTCTATGCTGTCAGAAAGGCTATCGAGTATCTTACAGTCTTGAGAGGATGGAGAGCGGTAAAGGAAGAAGAGATAGCTTACCGCATTGAGGAGAGGGAGATAGTTGGAGACACGTGTATGACTGGTCTGGCGATTCGAGAGAGGACTCTCTGGCCAGAGGGAGATGTTCCTTGACGTAGACACCAAGACCGTGCATGCCGGTTAGAGAGTCTTTTCTGAGGAGAGGAAGATAACCGGGGATCGAGAGATCAGAAGAGGGGATAGACAAGACAAGTTGTGTCTCACAGAGAGCCAGTATATCCAGGCCGTTTGCAGTGAGGAAAGATTCCAGACTGCAGAAGTTTGTCCTAATGCCCCGGATGTTGGAGAACGAAATGTTGAGGGGTTTAGGTGGTTTTTGAGAGGCTGGTTTAGGGTTAATCTTTCGGTTTTTGTAACTCATGTTGAATTTTGTTTGTAAGATGAGAAGGCCCGAAGTAAAAGAAACAGACAGTTTCGACCGTGACGCGGGCAGAGAGGAGTTGGCAAAAGCTGCATCATTATGTGGCCTCAGGGCTGCCCACCGGAGGTGACTGCAGGGACACCTTTCCATGCGCGACATGGCACTACAAACACCCCGGTATTATACAACTGTTGATCAGAGCGGCCGCTCAAGACGCTACGCAAGAGTTAGGGCTCCTAACTACCAGTCGGAAACAGCAACCAGAGAACTGTCAACCGTGTACCCTCAGAATGAAGAGGTGATGCCACAGACTGCACACATCACGGGAGAAACAGAGCTGCATTAATACAGAGGCCGGGGAGAGAAAGAGTATCGGCAACCCCTTCCTAGTCAAGAAACAAGGTGTAAGCCTCTACTCATGTCCAATAGAAGGGGGAGGAGTGTTGACTGGGCGGTAGAAGAGACTACCTACTCCTATTAAAAGTTGATAAATTGGGTGTTAAAGACTAATCGAGAGAGTAATTTGCACACTAAGGCTGTTATAAAATATATAGCTGCCAAGTCCTACAATTGGTTTTGTAGATGATGAATTATTTTCCACCCTACAGACCAATTCCCACAGTCGAAACGTTGCGAGATACTCGCTGCTCTATATCTATTTCTTCTGACGAGCTACATTCCTTAGTCTTACCACCCCTGACCTTTACAGTTGGGACCCACAATGCCACATACACAAGGATGAAACATCCTTTCGTATTTTCAATAGTAAGGAGTTAGTCCCATTTGTACTGCTTCTTCCCAAGAAACTTTGTGAAATGCCAGTCTGAAACTCTTCATGTTGACCGTTATCTTTCCTCCCTAACCCCTTCAACTTCACTGCTTGACCTATCTTATGCTCATTGAGCATTAGCATAAAAATATATGAACAGACCTTACCTAACGACTTATCTTTTTAATAGTACCCGAACTTACGACCAGATATAATGTCTCCTAAAAAAAAAAAATCTAATATATATATAATGATAAAAATATATTTTTATGGTATATTATATTCATGGGTAAATGTGCTCAATATCAGTGATAGTTTGCGTTTAATTCACACGCCTCCGCCGAGTTAAACCCACCGATAGCAATGCAACATTTTTATTCCACAGACAACCTCTATGTAATAGAATGGGTTTTTGAGCTTGTTTTATGATATTAATGTCCTTGTTGCTTATGGGGTAGTATTAGGTTGGTGCAAAAATAATGTCGTTTTCTCACATATGTTAACATGTGAGAAAACGACATTATTTTTGCACCAACGTAATAATTATTAGCCATATTTATCGCAGCCATCAGCATCTCCTCGGTGACAGACGGGTAGAAGCAGAGACGTGTGAATTAGTTGGGAATTCCGGAGAGTAAGGTTCATATTCGATATAAAAAACAGAGTTTATAGAGACGCCGGTATAATATTTTTGCGTAAAGTAGGTGCACAAAAAACAAACCAACTAAAATAAGACTGATTAAATTCATTAAAGAACACCGTCTAAGCACCACAACCAACAGCAACACTAAATTGGTCAAATTCCTGGATGTGACTTAAAACCTATTTAATGTATTTTATAAACCATATACTAAAGACCTATACGACCATAGATGCGTCAACAAACAATCTATCACTCTAGATTTCTAAACAATTTACATAAATCAGTCCAATTTAGTCTTCCCTCTAACTCCAGTAATAAGAAATTTTTTTGACAAGCATAAAAGCATAAAAGCAAATATGTAATAGCCTTAGAACAAAGTAATCACAAAACAAACCTAGAATACATGCAAATAAACAAAAATACATTAACAAGCCTAAACAGCGTAAACGCAATATCATATTGTTTAACTCACCCTTTAACTGCAATGTCAAATCTAACATCAGAAGATTTTTGCTGAATTTGATCCATAAGCATTTTAGCCATTTCCCAACAGATTTAAAAAAAAAACAACGTTAAATTATCCACATTTCTGCTAAAATCCTTGACCAATATATATCAAAGCACAGCCATATACTAAACAAACACTTAACCAACCAACAACATAAAAGAAACTTCGCAATTCAAGAATGCAACTACCGAAAAAACAAGACCTGTCCGCTGAACTGCAAGTGCATGAATAAAGGTATAATTTATAGAGCTAGTATGAAAAATGATAGTAAGGTCAAATTCTATTTTGGTTCAACTGAAAACCATGAGAAATCACTTTTCTACTATTACCAAATGACATTAGGCAATATTAAATATGGTAAAAGCACTGTCCTCTCTAAATTTTCTGGAAAATAAAAAGTGGCAATAGAAACCCAACGGAAAAGGCAATAAATGTAATTTATGTCCTTTAGAAAAAATTCATTTTAAGACATAGATAACCATAATTTGTTAAACAAAAGAAGTAATTTAATGACGACATGCATACATGGAAAAGTACCTACATTGACCCAAATTAATATAGTTTTTTTTTCTCATTCGGGCCTATGTATACTATCATTAATGCTACTATTCTTATTATATTAGTACTATTAATATTATTTTTATCATATTATTAATATTTCTATTACCTATTATCAATATTACAATTACCTATTATTATCAATATTACTATTATTCTATTAATATTATATTATTAATGTTATTACTGTTATTATTATTATTATTATTATTATTATTATTATTATTATTATTATTATTCTATCACTACTTTCCTATTATTATTATTATTATTATTATTATTATTATTATTATTATTATTATTATTCTATCACTACTTTCCTATTATTATTATTATTATTATTATTATTATTATTATTATTATTATTATTATTACTGCTTACCTATTGTTGTATTGATATCACCTTTTAAGTGATTTACCCCAGGCAAAAACGTTACCTCTTGAAACATACTTTTTTTAGCTATAATGATACGAGCGTCCAGTATTGTTTAAATTTTTAATTGAAATTGGATCATATAATTTTTAATTTTAAGTGTGAGTTAGAACCTAATTTTAAATTTAGATTATATTACAATTAAATATCTAATAATATTAATAATTTATCCCAATAACACTGCCGATATCAAGCAGTTTTTTACCAGAAAACGGCCAATTCGCTTATACCTGATGATTGCATAGTGCATGAACCTCTGAGTCGTACTCTCGGCATGGGGTATTACACAAAAATATCTTGAAATAATAAAGATTAAACATATTCAATAAAATTGACTTTTTCGATTTATATATATCTTACTCGATTCTCAAATGACTACTTAACACTTATTTATTTTTTTTAAAAACTAAAGAACGATATATTATTATTTTCAAAAATAAACAAACGCCGGTCGTTGGATACAATAGAAAGGGAGGAGGAAGAGGAGGATAGTAAGAAAGAAGAAGAAGCGAGAGGAGAAGGAAAGCAAGTGTATTATAAATGTATTGATGGAAGGTTAAACTACTATTTTTTAACAAGCTTCATGTGCAGTTCAGAAAAAATTTCTGATATCTAAGCAAGGATATATGGATTTTATTTTTTAATCATACATACTTTTATTACCTCAAATGTTATTTTTAGTGGATACTGGTATTTAAGTAGACGCTCCGTTTATTTTAAACAGTATTTATTTCATCTAACAGACTATGTACTCAAAAAAAAAAAAAAAAAAACTTAAAAAAAGAAAGTATGCTCTTTAACAGGAGCCGAACCTGCATCTATCTTGCCTCTCACTCGTTAAGATGTTTATCGAAATGTCTGCTTAGTATCGTATCCAAAATGTAAAAATAAGAAATTTCTAAAATCTTAATGGATTTTATTTTTTAATTCGATAGATTTTTATTATTTTAAATGTTATCATTAGTGGATTCTTTTTTATTGTTTAAGTAGGTGTATTTTAATTTAAAAATCTTTAGTAGTCATTTCATAATCGTTGTTAATTGAAAAATAACAACTGAAATTAATCATTTTAAACTCCCACGGGTATGTACCCGTGGTAGTTTAGCATCATGTTTCTTTAACATGATGTTTCTTATCAATTAGTGAGAAACATTAATACACCGAAAGTGTAAACATATGGCCGGCTTCCTCAGGAAGGTTTTAATCAACTGCTCAGCTTCTGCCTCACGCGATTGTATATTTCCCTTCTTTTGATGATGTGAACTAAATCTTGGAAAGCCCTGATGTACGGAATTGAGGGTGAAATATCACCACCGTGGGGAAAAGAAAGCATATACGGTTTCTCTATACTGTGTTCTTTACTCACAAATTCACTTGGCATTGTTTGGGGGCAGGTAAGTGACATTTGGACTATCTTCGCTGCTATTTCTCGCTTTTCTTTCGACAAACTGATCTGATTTCCCTTTGGCTAGGGTGATCAGAGTTCCAATTCAAGTTAGATTCTTTATATTGACTTACGCATAAATACCTTGGGAAAGATATGAAACCACTTCTTTTAAGTAAGTTCTGTATCAATAAACCATTATTATTTTCCAAAAACTATTCTCAGAATCTAAAAATAGTTTCTGGCTTAAGTAACCGGCAACATATTGATAAGCCGTAGTATACGAATCAGTCAATCCCTAACGGCCAACGAGAACTCCAACTGGCCTTTTGCATATCTCTACGACTGTCACTATCATTACACCCTTCAGCATCTAGACGTTCAGCTGTTGATTGGCTCTGTCTAGAATGCGACTTACTTATATAAGTTCATGAACGGAATTCTCCATCTTCCAACTGAGTGACATTTGAGACCGAAAGTTATTTATTTATTTCTTAAATTTCTTTCTTTTTCTCTATTTCTGAACAACTGATGGAATCTTTAAAAATCTCACAACTCAATTTGACTGTTGGTTTTCACAAAACTGCCAGTGTTCTCGGTGCATATAAAATCATTTACAGACATCTTGATTACGCCAGTGCCCATTTTGTCAGAAGAGGTGCAGTGGATTAAGATGACATAAGGTTAGAAAAAGGATAATCTCTGAATGTAAACGCTCTGTCCTAGAGAACAAAGAATATTGATCTTAACACATGGTGAACAAAACATTATTGTATTGTAGTGGTGCTGTAAGAATTGTTGGCTAGGTTCACCGTGAATATAATCAAGAAGGAAAGCTGTGTTCTTGTAAAACAACACCCCACGTGAATAATGCACAACATACACGAGAGAAAAATAATCAAGCTCACTGAACATTAATAAAATATTGTATTAACAATGATATACAAATTTCAACAATAAGTATAAAGAAAGTTGCTTCCCTTTTTCCGTAATAAAAAGGGTAATTTTAGCTAATTAATGTTGAGTACAATATTGAATGTTATTTAACTACAAAGTTCAATTGATATCTTAGCTAAATGAAGAATAATTCTACAGTCTGTTTGTGAGTGTGGAAAGATGTAATGTACACGAGTGATATCAATAGAAATTAGTAAGATTACTCGAATGAGTAATAACTAAGAATTAAAATGTTATAAGTAATATAGCGCCATGCCGTATTCTCAGAGAATTGAACTGCTACTGCTGTTGGCTAACAGCGAGAGAGTTTATATAGGCATGCATAGGCTCAAGTGAGCTTGGCGCTAAAAAAATATAGAAAGATACTAAGATACGCGATTGGTCAGGAAATGGACCAATCCGTGATTTTTGAGAAAAATTGAAATAATGTGCGATGGAAAAATTGTCATATAGTAAGTATCATATATTTATGAACCAATGAAATTAAAGAAAGCGGAGGTGTGGCACATGTAAGTGATCACTACAGTATTATGTCCCCCAAATAAGTAGTTTCAAATATTTAAAGAGTCAGTATGAGAAAACTTGAAAGTAAATAGTAAAATTTATTAACTCAGCATATATAAACTCTCTGACAATTAATGGATGAAGGGAAAACATTAAGCAAAAGTTATCTAGTTGAATATAAGGATAGTGGGAATACTATAGACGAAGCGCGTAAGCAACAAAAACGTCTTAAAGAAAACATCAAGCATAAAGGATATTTATACTCAGAATTAGATTGTGACAGCTGAAATTCTTTGGAAACATAATCAAGTGGCGGGTGCTTGATGTATTTGCGGCTCACAGGATATATCACATGCAAAAGGGACAGGAAGAGGTAGCGCTCCCTCCTACAGACCAGCGAGTTGAGATCATATCATAAGACAAAAGATACTAAGAGCTCCAAGAGATTGGAAGAGACTGAAGCTATAGTCGAACATACCCAAAGGTATACGGCACATATAAGTAGAATAATGTATGCAAAATTAATATGCAAGATGGATTAATAGTAAAACTAAAACAAGCATCATCCTATATTCTTTTTATTCTGTAATGTAAAACAGTTGAATAATAGAAATAGAACGAAACATTAACAAACCTTAATAAGAAAAGAAGAATTAATTTTATCCGTAACAGTACAATAAATAAACAATTTAATAGAAAACCATATTATTTTTCGCGTTTTTTAGCATTTTTCAAAATAATATTCGACTTGGTCAATATCTGTGATAACAAGAAAAGGTTCTTACATACAAAGAATATTTGAAGAAATTGTCTTTGATTAGGAACGATAGCCAAACCTTCAGTTAATGCGTCAAAGTTATTACTCAACATCTACTTAAAAACAGAATCTACAAGAAGTTCTGTAGTTCTGTCTCTAATGCCTATAACTGAAGGCAGCAAGTCTTAGAGGAGGCAATACAAAATGATTTCATATTCAATAAGATTATTTTGGTTGAATAATTTGTTTTTTTACTACTTATCAACCATTTGCAGGTCACATAAACCCAGAAAAATATTAAATTTTAAGATATTAAGAAAATACATAGATTGTAAGAATTCTTGGAGATAATAATTATTTACTGATTCAATTCCTACTAATTAACACATAGCTGGAGATAAAAGAAGTGGATTAATACCTTTTCCAAGTTTATTTGCGCTTAAGTGAATATAAGAAAATTCACTTGGAATTTGAACTCCGCACACCGATTAACAATTCCGAGCCATTATCCATTACACCACCTGCACATCCAAACTTACAGCACCTGGTATTCTCAAGCGGTCACATATGTTGATACTGAACATTTTAACAAGATTACAGAAAGATATATCGAAATCTGCAACTCCTCTGGGAAGTCTCCTTGTTTAAGTTCGTAAATGATGTCATAATCCTTGCTTCATTTCATCTTTTGTGTTACAAGGAGTTTTGTTAGTCAGCCGCTCAATTGCTCCTCACAAATGATAATCAATGCGGTTGCAGTCTGGAGAGTTAGGTAGCTAGATATAAGCGGTGATGTGGTTGCAGAAATTGTCTGACGGCCATGACATGACTGAAAGGCAAACACTCTGAAATGTTCATATTGGAGTTCCCATCGCTAATACCAAGCAGTGAAGCATGGCATTTCCAAATTTCTGGCGGAGGGAAGTGCGTCATGGTGATCTTTTTCTTACAAATGGTGCCTAAATTATCCTACAATATTCTGTGGTCGACATAATCAAGAACAAACAACTCGCTTTCGGGAAATTAAAAATATAAAATGGCAATAATTTACCCATCGCACCCTGATTATATATATATATATATATATATATATATATATATATATATTTATATAGTGAGTCAGTGTGTGTGTGAGAGAGAGAGAGAGAGAGAGAGAGAGAGAGTGAGTGAGTGGAAGAGTGAGAGTGAGTGAGGGAGGGAGTGAATTATTTTTAGTATTTACGTCTTTCTGCTCGTAAGGGCAACATAGATATCATAGAATTCATTTACAAATATCAAACACGCACATGCGCGCAGTCACACACACAAACGCACACAAACATATATATTGCTACAAAAATAATGTCGGTTTTTGACGTTAAAAATACGTCAAAAACCGACATTATTTTTGCACCAACCTAATATATATATATATATATATATATATATATATATAGAGAGAGAGAGAGAGATGATCAATTTTAACCAACATATCTGCTTACTTTTTATTGTAATTTTTTAAATTTTCGTAGATGTTGTCCATTGGGCTTGAAATTGCGGATAAACAGTTGGAATTCAATGTTTGTTTTACTATTTTGCTCAATTAATTTAGAGAGTCTCAGTCATTTTCAAGTACCCTGTGGTGTCCGTGTAGTAATCAAGATTCTGTTAGCTATATTGAATACAAGCTGCACAAACATTCCTGATATTCAATCAATTAAGAAAGTGTGCTTAGCCAGATAATCTATCTTGTCCGGTATATCTAATTAGCCAGATATATTATCTAACCTGATATGACACTTGAACCTTTCTTTATTTATTGAGCGTAATAACTTGTTATGTATTGAGCACATTTTGTCAAAAGTTCTGATACACTGAAATATAGCATATATTATCAAATATTATTATTATTATTATTATTATTATTATTATTATTATTTGTATGTTATGTTTCCTTCTTTGTATCCTTTAGAGCCGGATCTAAACTATGGTCCGTAGGCCCTATAGGAGAATTGATTGCACTTTTCTTAGTATATGGGATGTTCCTAGTAGGGCGATCTGCTGGACAATTGCTATGTTGATATCCATTCCTTTTTTCATGAGGCTCAGATCTCCTATTACTATTGGTCAAGCCTTAGTCTTCATTCCCCACATCCTGTTAATCTCGACCTCCTTGTATTTGGACAATTTCTCGATAGTTTTTATGGATGTGTTTCTCTAAGATGGTACTGGTATACCAATAAACAGACACTTACTGAATTTCTTGTCTTTTATGATAATAACAGGCCTTTTGACTTTTATTTCCCTGTCAGTTAGAATTGGCATGACCCTGAGGAAATTTACATTGTTATTTTGGGTAACTGTGTCTGGTTGGCAGTCTCCATCTCACAGTGGCTCCGATTTTGTGCTTCTTGCATATCTTTTAGTGGTCATATGTCGCTACCTTGTTATGTCTATTGGTATATATCATTTTTTACCAGTTCCTGAGATAATATGGTCGACAATTTCATCATATTTTCCGCAACCCTGAATTTTGGGATAGTTCCATCCTTGATTATGTGAGAGTGATAGGATCTGGGTGCGAGGCTTTTGTCCTGATCTGCAATAATTAGACCTTCTGTCTCACTTTTCAACCCGGTGCTCCCCAGCCACTGATATGTTTTCTGTTGGTCCACATCTCCTTCTTTCGCTTTTTATGTATTTGCCAGGCAACGCCTAGCCCTCCTTGTTTTGTTGCAATTTCATTTAGCCAAATTGTTTTGCTTTCTGTCTTACTCGTTTGGAGTAGACGGTATTTGCTTCGTTTTACGATGGCAGAACTTCAGGTATATTAAGCTGTTTCCTGAAGTGTTCAGCTTTCTTGTTAATGGAGTGGATTTGGTGTTTTACTATTTGTAGGAGAGGGTCATTAGTTTTTGTGAGGCAGGCTTCCAATCTGATTGTTGTAGTTTTTAAGAGTTCAAGTTAGATTAGACGTCGACCTCTGAAAGCTCTTGGTACATACAGCCTATCAACATCTGATTTTGGGCGGTGCATCCTCATTTGGGTAAGCATTTTTATCGTCTTGGAGTTCAATCTTTTAATGTCTTTCACCTTCCATTTAATAATGCTGAAGCTGTATGTTAGTACGGGTATAGCTAAGGTGTTGATAGCCTTCATTTTATTGGCCCTATTTAGTACGCTTTCTAGTATCAAATACATTCTCCTATAGTATTCTTTTCGGATCTTATTCTTCACAAGTGAATGTTGTATTCCCTTTCCTTCATTAATTCCTAAGTATTTATAGGTAGCATCTTGGTCTAGTTCTTTAATCTTGTTGTTAATATGCAGCTTTAAATTCGTAGTTTTCGTTAGTTTACTACATTTGAAGGTGGCTTTGGCACATTTGTCTATTTCAAATTCCATCCTAATGTCATTCCTGAAGGTTTTGACAATGGTGAGTAGGTTTTTCTTCTAGTTGTTACTCTTCGCAAACGTTTTAAGATCATCAAAAGAATAGATGATTCAGCTTGCCATTTTGTAACTTGTATCCATTGCTATTGTATTTCAGTAGGCAGCTGAGCAGCGCTAATGCAAGGCAGAAGAGTAGTGGTGACAATGAATATCCTTAGAAGATGTCGCTTTTGATTTTGATTGATTTCGATGTTAATGAACTATTTGCATAGATTAGATTTAGCGTACTCTTCCAGTTTTTCATGTTCTCTGTTATAAATTTGAAATTTGTACGGCATACTCTGTATATTTTTAATCTCTTCTTTATCCATAAGTGTGGAATGCTGTCGAACGCTTTCGGTAGTTGATCCATGCTATCGATAAGATTCCTTACTTTGTTTTTACCGCTTTAAAGATTGTTTTATGAATAATTAGTCAGTCCTTCCACCCTTAACTTCCTCTTTTACATCTCTTCTGTTCTGTTAGGAGTAAATTGTTTTTCTCAAGGAAGTAGTATGTCCTCTCAATTATGACAAAAGTGAGGATCTTGCACGTTATTGGTATGCAGGTGATGGGACTATAGTTCTTCAGATTTTGCGTCTTTTCTATTTTGGGGAGTAGATATGTTACTCCCCACGTGAGCCATTTGAGGCATTTTTCTGGGTTTATGATTGCATCATTGGATGCCCATGCAGGGTCTCGGTGAGTGATAGATTGGATTTTTATCCAAAATTTGGCTATTCGGTCTATTTCTGACGCTTTCCAGTTTTTGGTTTTGAAGATGGCTGCGGTTGTTTTAGTAATATGGATATCCGTCCATTTTTGGCACTCTATATGTGTGTGTTGTTCTTGTTGCTTGATCCATGTAGCTCTTTCATTGTGCATTTTGCAGTTTTCCCACATATAACACCAGAACTCTTCGATATTATGTTGGTTATGTTTTTATTTTTTCTAAGTTCTCGGTATAGTTTCTTGGCATCATCATTGAAGATCTTATTTTGCCAAAAGAATCAGTTTCTTTTTCATAACGCCCGATTCTTTGGGCCGTCGGTTGAATTTGTTGTTTCAGCTTCTTTCTAACTTTTGATACGTCAGTCTTATTCTCTTTATGTCAAGGCTTTGTTTCAGTTGTCTCCTTTTCTTTCTTTCATTTTGGAACCCTTGTCTACTTCGCTTAGAAGTGACAATTGTCCTCGAACTTTATTTATTTGGGTTTCTATTATTTCTTTCCAGACTGACATTTTTTTTTTTATTTTCGTTTACGTTGTATTTTTATTTTTTTCACCTACTGTTTCTGTAAACACTGTCGAGGCTGCGTATATCAGACGATTAATTTCTGTCAGGTCTATCTGACTTTCCATTTCCTCCCTTGTTTTCTAGCAAGGTTATTAATGTTGATGGCTTCACGTGACGGTCCTTTCTTACTTTTGGAATTGTTGACTTTTCGTCGAAAGACATTTCCTTTACATTCTCCCATTTATATCGGATCTTTTTTTGTGTTATTGTTGTGTGGATCTCCCCTTTTTACATGATGGAGTCGTCCAAAGTATATTTATACTGACAGAGAGAATACCTGCGGATGAGATACGTTGAGATACGGAGACAGACACAGGGTGTTCTCAGAGAGTTATACAAGAGTCCAGAGAGAGAGAGAGAGAGAGAGAGAGAGAGAGAGAGAGAGACAGAGAGACAGAGAGAGACAGAGAGACATAGAGATATTACGGCTTTACTTACAGAGACTGGTACATATACATTCTACTAACCCGCATTCCTGGACTACTAATCTTCACTTCAAGTCTGTATTCTTACGTTTAATACACTTATTTTTCTATCTCAATTATTGGCGTTGTTTATTTATTTGTGCAGGATACCATTCACGGAATCCACAACAACTTGGCGACGAGAATTTCGCACTTCATGGGGACTTAAAAAAAATTGCCGTTGCCAGCGTTCACAATATCTTCGCGACGAAAACTTCGGACCCACACGAAAAAAAAAAATTCTCTCTCGTCATCGCAACTTTACGACGAAGAGTACGGACACGTACCGAAAAAATTTTTTTTCGCTCACCAACACAATAACTTGGCGACGGAAATTCGAGAGTTACGTCAAACCACAACAACTTGGCGACAAGACTCGAAGGAACTCACACAGAGAATAACAAATTAACGACGAACATAAAAGAACGTACACAACAGATAAAAGAAAAATTTAGTCACTCCCTAAAAAATGGAAGATTTTCAAAAAGCAATGCTTGAGTTTATAAGAAGTAAGGAAAGACAGCTAATAAATGAAGAAAGACAAATGCAACTCCAGGAATTAATATTAAAATTAACGGTTAACGAACAACAGAAGAATATCGAAAAGGAGGCGACTTTTTTCTCAAGACGGAGTTTGGAACAATAAAATCATTTAAATACTCTCTAGAAGATGATAAAAATTTCGGGGACTATTACAGACGTCATGAAGACATTTTCAACATTGATTGCCAAAATTGCACGGAAGCTAAGAAGCTACGTTTATTACTATGGAAATTGGGAACAGAAGAGTACACAAAATTTGTGGACTATATTCTCCCTAAAAAGACAAACGATTTGACGTTTGACGAGTCGGTTACATGTCTTACAGAGCTCTTCAGTCCAAAGACTTCATTTTTTCACAAAAGGTGGAAATGTCTCAACTTCGTAAAAAGCGAAAATGAGGACTACTCCACGTTCGCCGCAATCGTGAACAAACATTGCGATGACTTTAAATTGGCAGAATTGACTCAGGACAAGTTTAAGTGTCTTATTTTCGCACAGGGATTAGTCTCAGCCAAGGACAGTGAAATGCGAAAAAGAATGCTCACGAAGCTTTAAAACGAGCCTGGATTAACGCTACAAAAATTGTCAGAAGACTGCCAAAAATGTTTGAGTATAAACAAAAAAAGATTCTAAGGATATCGAGGAATCGGGAGTAGCACACATACGTACGTTAAACAAAAAGTTACGTTTTTCACCCCCACCCCGAAAGAAAAACAAAAATTTTATGATTAAGAAAAAATTACAAGGTATAAGGCGATTAATGACAGAGATCAAAGCAAATATAAGCCCCCACTGGAATAAAGACTGTCGATTTAAATACAAGAACTTTTTAGCTTGTAAAAAAATGTGACATAAGGCATCTCAATGCAGAAACAAAAAATACACTAGTAGGGTAAGAACTACTAGAATGGACTATGAAGACAAACTAAACACAAGAAAATACGTGGAACTCGAGATCTTAAATAAGAAGGTAAAATTACATTTAGACTCAGGATCGGATCTAACTATAATTAATTTACAGACATGGAGGAAGCTAAATAGACCGACCATGATGCATACGAAGAAAATCTCCAAGTCTGTTACAGGGAGGCGTATCAATTTTGAAAGAGAAATAATTCTAAACGTAAAAATCCATAGTAAAACGAATAAATTGAAGATATTTTTAATGAAAGACTCAGAAAATTTGGTCGGCACGGATTGGATGCAAAACTTTTACGTATTCGATTTACCCATTAGCTCATTTTGTAAGAAAATAGAGTGCGAACTGTCAGAAGCTACAAAATTAAAAGGAGAACTATACAGGCAATTTCCCGAAGTATTTTCGAGCGGTTTGGGACGATGTAATAAGTTTGCAGCTAAAATTGAACTAAAGGAAAATGTTCAGCCAGTATTCAAGAAAAAGCAAAACGTGCCTTTCGCAACCATAGAAAAAATTGACAAGAAGTTAGATAGATTGGTACAAACTGGAATCCTTTCAAAAATCGAATTCAGTGAATGGGCGGCACCAGTGGTCTACGTAAAGAAAAAATCCGGATAAACACGTGTTTGCGCAGATTTGTCGACTGGGTTAAATAAGGCTATCAAGGATTATCACTACCCATTGCGGGGGAAATATTTACCAAGCTTAACAGTGATAAGGTATTTTCTAAGATTGATTTAAGCGAAGCTTATCTTCAGATTCCAGTAGAAGAAGAAAGTACAAAAAATGTATGTATCAATACTCACAAAGGACTTTACAAATTTAACAGATTGCCATTTGGAATAAAAGTAGCACCGTCAATCTTTCAACAGACTATGGTACAGAACTTTGCTACTGCTTACTTAGACGACATTTTAATCAAAAGCGATAATGTAGAAGAACACGCAACGCATATTAAAGAAGTCTTTAAAAGAAATCAGGATTTTGGTTTGAAATTGAAGGAGAAAAAAATGCGATTTTTTTCTAAAAGAAATCAAGTATCTATGCCATTTAATCAATGAAAGTGGCAGAAAACCAGATCCAGATAGGGCATCTGCAATAAAAAATATGACTAAGCCGAAAAATGTCGCAGTGTTGCAAAGCTTTCTTGGTCTAGCGAACTATTACGGTGAATTCATTGAAAATATACGCAAATTGAGGGCTCCCCTCAATGAATTATTGAAAAAAAGATAACAAATGGAACTGGACGGAAGATTTTCAGAAAGCTTTTAAGGAGATCATAAAGAAATTAACGTCTGATCTAGCACTGACGCATTTTGATCCCAAACTGGAAATTATTATTGCTAGTGACGCAAGCTCACACGGAGTGGGAACTTGTATATTACACAAGATACAGGATGACACAAGGAAACCTATAGCTCACGCATCTAGATCGTTGTTACCAGTAGAGAGGAATTATTCGCAAATTGAGAAAGAAGCGTTAGGCATAATATTCGCCATAAGTCGCTTCCACAGATGCATATATGGAAGAGAGTTTACTCTTCAAACTGACCATAAACCTCTTCTCACTATATTCGGATCGAAAAAAGGATTACCAATTTACACAGCCAACAGACTTCTGAGATGGGGAACTATATTATTGAATTATAATTTCAAACTAGAAATCCTACCGTCAAAGAAAATTGGTCATGCGAATGGATTATATAGATTGGTACCTGCGAAATGCGAGCCGAAGACGAAATTAGTAACTTCTAAACAATATAGTAAGGGAGTTACCAGTGACCTTGTTAGAAATCAGAAGAGAAGCTGAAATGGATGAATTCATACAAAGTACAAAGAGAAAAATAGAAGAAAAAGAAAGAAATCTAACGGAGTGTTTTTCAATTTGTAATCACGTATTACTTTATAATGAAAGAGTGGTCATACACAAATCTTTACAAAGACGAATTCTGAAGGTCTTTCATCTAGGACACCCAGGGAAAAATCGTATGAAAGCGCTAATGAGAAGTTTCGTGTATTGGCCTAATATGGATGACGACATTACTCAAATGGTAGAAAAATGTAGAGGCTGTGCTGCGGCAGCAAAGGCACCACCTATTATACAAAAATCATGGCCGAAGGTGGAGAGACCTTGGTCTAGAATCCATGCAGACTATGCAAGACCCATAGATGGATATTCCTACTTGATAACCGTAGATAGCTTTAGGAAGTGGCCAGAAGTTTTCAGATACAAAAATCCTACGACGGAAAACACTATTAATTGTCTACATGAGTTATTCGCAAGATTCGGCGTTGTATTAGGTTGGTGCAAAAATAATGACGTTTTTTGACGTATTTTTTATTTTTTTATTTTTGCACCAACCTAATAGATTCCTTTGTAACGGATAATGGTACCCAATTCACCTCGAGCGACTTTCAAGAATTCTGTGCGACTTATCAAGTCAAACATATTAAAATAGCACCATACCATCCAAGATCTAACGGGCAAGCCGAAAGCTTTATGGAAACGCTTAAGAGAGCCTTGAAAAAAGCAGAGGACGTACTAACAGAAAGATCCATACAACAGTTCCTACCAGTCTAAAGATTCACCCCGAATGAAAACACACCATCAGGCCTTTCGCCAGCTGAAGTGATGTTTGCCCGCAAAATACGGTCTGTTTTTGATAAACTATTACCCAGCAAAAATAAAAACCGGCATATACCGATAATGCCTAGAAGATCCTTCAAACCAGGCGAACGGGTTTATTTCAGAATGTTCAAGAATAATATGGCATACTGGGAACCAGGTACGATAATAAACAGACCGGGGAATGTTCTATACACGATCCTAGGTGAAAAATTCACTCACAGGAGACACATAAATCAGATACAGAAAAGACGGGTAGACGAACCAAACTCGTCACCTTCCGAAAATGAAGACGCGATGGAGGCGATTTTCGAAGCCTTCGAAATTCAAAAACCACAAGTAGCCACGGAGATCAGAACAAGCCGAAAAAGAAAATTCACGGAAGCACTAATAATAGACCATAAGCGAAAAAAAATATACTTCCCACAAAAAAGAATCTAAGGAGGGGGGTGTTGTGGACCTCTCCCCTTTTTACATAAAATGGACACGTCCAAAGTATACTTATACTGACAGATACGGAGACAGACACAGGGTGTTCTCAGAGAGTTATACAAGAGTCCAGAGAGAGAGAGAGAGAGAGAGAGAGAGAGAGAGAGAGAGAGAGAGAGAGAGAGAGAGAGAGAGAGAGAGAATTACGGCTTTACTTAGAGAGACTTGTACATATACTTTCTACTAACCCGCATTCCTGGACTACTAATCTTCATTTCAAGTCTGTATTCTTACGTTTAATACACTTATTTTTCTATCTCAATTACTGGCGTTGTTTATTTATTTGTGCAGGATTCCATTCACGCAATCCACAACAGTTATATTCATCATTATCTTCCTGTATTTGCTCGTGTACCTCAGGAATTATTAAAAATGGTTTCTATTTGTTCCTCTGCGTGTGTGATTAGCCAGATAATCTATCTTTTTGGTATATCTAATTAACCAGATATGTTGTCTGTCTAACCTGATAAGAAACTTTAACCTTTCTTCATTTATTGAGCGCAATAACTCGAGTTATCTTTTGAGCACATTTTGGCAAAAGTTCTCATACACTGAAAATCGCATAAATTTTCATTTATTATAAGTATTAATAATTGTTTGTATTAGGTTGGTGCAAAAATAATGACGTAATAATGTCGTTTTTTGACGTAATTTTTAACGTCAAAAACGACATTATTACGTCATTATTTTTGCACCAACCTAATACAATTGATAGAACTGAACATGAATAAGCAAAAATGTGCTTTGAATACTAACCCTGGATTTGGGAATGATGCATTATAAGTACGTATATTCTTTCTTAAAAGATTCATCCATTGTAAAAATTCTCCATTCAATTTATTAATCCGATTAACTTTCTGGATTTCTTTGGTTACTTCCTAATCTGAAAAATACGGTAAAAAGGCAGACCTTTACTGATATCCCTGACATCTCGCAATATGTGACCAAATTATTTAATGTTATTTTCTAAACTGAAAAATGCGCTAAAAAGGCAAAGTATTACTGATAGTGACTAGAGCACTGAAATATATTTTTAAACAGAAAAATTGCAAAGCTTTACTGATATATAGCAATATGTGAGTACAGTATTGAAAGATATTCCTAAACTGAAAAATGCGCTAAATATTGCTTTCACATTGCTATTTTGTGTATTATATTGTCACCCTTCATATATAAACCCCTATCGGCCCGCCGACAATATATCCAAATATCTAGGTTGGTGCAAAAATAATATCGTTTTTTGACATTAAAAATACCTCAAAAAACGATATTATTTTTGCACCAACCTAATATATATGTACTTGCGCGTCTACTGCTATAATATTCGTGGACCGCTCATTGTTCTTGTTAATAATAGTGTACGTAAACACTGGAACTAAAGATTGTGCAAAGAACAGATTTAATCACATGAGCGATATGGATTAATAATACAGAAATAGAGAATACCGTTGTTCAGTGCGGCAATGTGTACGATTCAAACGCTACGCCTTTTGATCTACTTTGCCAGAACCATTTCTATGAGGACACAATCTACTCATAACGGATGGACTAGTCCATGTTAAACAATTAGTTTAAAGAAGGTCGATCGTCTTTTTACACCGAGGGTCCTTATAAGGTAAATCAGACAAGCCTAACCTCTCTTCCCGACATTATTTCACAGATCCATACTACCATATATCATATATCCAACAATTTAAATCAACTGCTAATGTTTTTCTTGTAATTATGCGTTAAAATAAATAAAATATAACAACTGCATACGAGTTTCGTTATGAGTTGAGAATCTCTACCAAAGAGAATTTAGCTATCGTAATAAAAAATGTATTTTTATTACTCACCTTATAACACTAAATCAACGATTTTTTTCAACCTTTCACAAGACAGGTATCTTTTTATAATCATTATAACAGCATTCACATACGGAATGACGGCATAGCAATGGGTTCGCCTCTCGTTTCTACTTTACCTGATATCTATACGACTAAACGTAGTAAAAGAAAACATTTTAGAATTTTGACTTGGGCATATTCATAGCTAATGTCTACAATTGCCGCCACTCGGGGGAACGTGATTCGTCGATCTTCTCCGATCAAGCATATCCACCTTCTGATGATCCAGCATGATGATGATGGACAATCAGATCGGCGTTCCTTTATTCATGAACCGTTCGTTAATTCCTCCATATTGCGCTAACCACCGGTAATGGATTTCTGCAGGTTTTGAATCAGTCTAAGAGCATTACGTCGCGTTGTTACTCGATGGTGAAATCGTTTAGTGGAGTATCTATACGTCTGGCCTCGATGCTCTCAGCCACTTGACTGAACGACAGAAGCCTGCCCGAAACTAGCTATCCGACATCCTATGTGCACGTGTTATTTTAGCCCCCTAATTTAAAAATACCCTTTACTTTCTAATTTATCAGAAAGCATCTTTCAGGAAGTAAACAATGAGGAACGTGAAATATGAAATAGTGCCAACAGCAACAACTTTGACTACTTTTGAGTGGTAATGACTCCAATTTTTTTAAAGTGCATTTGTGTGAAAAATAGGGAGAAACCAAGTCGCAGAAATTAATGCTTAATCCTTACCTTAAATTACAGACATAGTCATGTTCGACGTGTGGAGGGCCGAACTGATGGTAGAACGTTTTTGAATTCGGCGCTACGTGGCATGCAATAACTCTAGCGTCATTCGACCACATAGCTAAGAGGAAGTTGCACCTTACTCATATTTTATTATTTGTCAACGGTGCTATGCGAGTGTTACACATAGTCTAAAATTCCGAATACCAGACTTTGGAAAAGCAAGTGTTTACTCACGAAATGAGTTTACAAATACTCTTCCTCATCCTCTTTCACCTTTTCATCCTACCTAGCGCGATTAGACCCTCTATTATGGAGTATAATGCCACAACCATGCCAAGTTAGGACTACAACTACGCCACGATAGGTGTTGCTTCACTCGTTTCTATAGCAAGTAGGATATTTTACAGTTTAGGGTTGCTATCCCTATATCCAATCGGAGTTTGGAGAAATTCATACCTTTTCCAAGAACATTTTTGACGAAAGTGAAGGAGACGAATTATATCTGAATGTCACTCGGTACATTGATTCCACGATTTTTACGGTACATACAAATCGTGTTGCTTTTAAATAATTATTATAGAAATATATTCTCACTAAAACATCTTTAGAGTACATCTTTCTTTTCCATTAAAATAAGGCATTCTTAAAGTACACTAATATTAGTTTTGATTTAGTATGCTTGATCAGTTTGGTACTGGGATGAAATCCCAAGATACCCGGTAGTAATTGAATTTATTATTCTTGCAAGAATTTCCAAAGACAAGCGAGTCAACTATTCCATTATGCCTTGCTATTGAATTTTTAATAAGTGCAACGTGGTCTGGCTAAATATCAGAAAAATCTGTCATATTAACAGGGAATTAAATAAATAATTTTGGTCCATGAATAAGTAAACGATGATTCAGAATAATAAAAAAAACAAACAGTTTAAATGATCTTGTCGTAACGGATATAGAAAAAGTAAGTTTCAATCTAGTATATAGGCGATACTTGTACCGCATAGGACCGAATGTTGGATATGTCATCTGATAATGAAACAGGCGCGGATTGGACAAAACATCTAGTGCGGTCAATGACGTCATTACGCTAGTTGATGATTAATCACTTAGAGATTGTCGAAGAGCGTAAGAACTGAAAAGAAGTCTATGGAATTTGTCTTCGGCTTATTTTGAAAATTATGCAGACGATTCAATGTCGAATGTAAAATTTAGCAAAATTTTATATCTATCAGTTTTAGATATAAATTTAACATAGAACAGAGTGCACGGTCGGTAGTTTTGCCCAACACTACAAATTGCTACAAAACCAAAACAAAAAATGTCCTCATTAGAGTGAAACGTTCATAAGGATGTCATCCAATGCCAAATACTTGTCACCTGTGTACAATCGCTTCCTAAGATCAATATTTAAATATGGTTTTGCGCCATTGAAGTCTTATTGTCTTGGCAAATACCATCCTTCTTTGACCATTCGGGACTGGCGCTACACAGTTATAAACAAAGGAGTATACCAAATAACAAAAACCACACCACTTGAGGACTATCAACAGCAGCCAGAACATAAATGGATATCACTTGTAACTTCAAATAAAAAGTTAAGTAGGAAACCCCCATTAATACTGGAAAAAAAACAATAACAAATACTGGTCTTAGGAAATCTATTTTCTTGAAAAATTGTTTTAAGAGAAGGATTATATAAATTTAAACTGAAAACAGTACTGGCTGCTCGGTCAATGAACACCGAAGATTTCCTTGTAAGGAAATACCGAATGTTTCCTTATGTTCCCCTGTTTATAAGAATGTCGAATTTTTCCATATTATATTTGTTGGAAATTAAAATAATAAAACACATATTTTGTTAATTTTTCGTTTGTTCGTTATTTTTAGATACACTGTATTTTATTTAAAATTAAGAAAAATTTTATCCAAGTGTCAAACTATTAGCAGATGTGTTATCGTCTGTTTTTCAATACGCAGACGTGTAGTTATCGTCTGCTAAATTAGTTTTTTTTTATCTATTAGCGGGTAAAGGAAAGAAATGGTAAGTGATCAGTTTATTTTGCCCATATAGTCTTTTCTAGTGCTTGTGCAAATTGAATCCTTTGAGTTTATCCATGCATTGCAGATGCTCATAAAATAGCGGTTTCTTGCCATTTGTTCGATGTTTTTGGTCTGCGTCAAGGATGGTACTTTTGGTCTTCGCTTTGAGATAGTGACGTGAGCCTTCTTTTCTCCCTCAACTCAAGAGATTTACTGGACTTAACAGGAGGAACCATCAACATCTCCATGTCGACCAACATCTACAGTACAGAGGAAAATATTTGTCTATTCTGAAATACTTAGATGTTCTACGAAGACGGCAATTTCAGCCATTGGTAAGAAAATCCTTCTCTTGTGAGACAAAATAATGCATTTTAACATATCCAGCAGAGTAAGCCGATATTTTAAATGATTAAGTATAAGACCAATTATTAAAACCGTTAAAGATCGCATGAAATAAAAAGTTAAGATGAGATACCATTTTCGTTCCGCTAGTAAACATAAAAAAATATTTTAATTGACATGTTCCAAGTTAACTGGCTCTTAAAAATCACGCTTAAGAATGTAGAATGATTTCTTTTTTATCTACATATGACAGTTGTTTATACTGTAAATAAAGTTTTCTCTGTCTAATTTCTATAAACATCGAGCGTTTTGGTTGTTTATTTCCTTCGTTTTTTTTTTGTTTGCATTGATATCGGACTTATTGTCGCTTGTACCCAAACCAAAGGAATTTCTCGATAATACTCTTTCAGGATGCTTACCCCCTTTTTTTGTTTCTATTATTATCGTTTCGTAAAAATAGGCGATCCCATACCGGTCACAATGTGGCAGAGGCAAAGCCCATTTTGACTGGTGAAAATGCTTGAAGGACGCTGGTGAAGTTTTCTCGGATTTGCGACTTGCACACTTTCATATAACAAATTCCACTCCTTAAATCTCGACGTCAAATGCTCAGCATTGGACTTTGTGAGTCCAAGATCCCTGATCAGGTCGTTGTGAGTTTTTGGTCAGCGTAGTGTAGGTTTCTCTATTCTGCACCTCTGTAATCTGGCTCAATGTCTTCATCGTCTTCTGAATTGCTATTCTCTTCTTGAAACCGTGGCTCTCTCAATGGAGAAGTCTGTAAGAGGAGCTGAAAGCAGTGTAGCTATGGAGTGGTGGATGACAGAAGGTTTAGATATATGATAGCGGGCTCATTTTTGCCAGCACGAATCTTGGAAGGATCCACATTGAAACAGAAGTAATTGGTTGCGGAGATGATTTTCTCCAAATTCGAGGGATTTCGAATTTTATGTTTCTATTTCCCACTTTGTCCAGATCACAAAAGTGAAAGTTTAACGGGAATAATGGTCATAACCTTTTTTTTCTGGACAGAAGCAATTAGAATAAAGGATTACCAGCATATACCAACCAATATTCAGAAACACAATTTAAACATTTTGTATAGATACGTTATTCATTTGCGACAGCGATAACTGAACATTTATGTAGCGTGAATGAACCTGTGTTCCTCTAAAAGCGCTTGTACAATACTAAATACTTTATTCCAATCCGCCGTTCTTGAGTTCCCGCACACGTCCCCAACGTAAAAGTTACAGATTTATTGCATATAAAAATGTAATTTTGGTACAAGAGTTAAAAGGGAAAATGGGTTGAGGCTGGTCGTCACTTATTATCTTTATACCTAGGTAATTAGACTCCCGACTCAGTCACTCGTTGCAATTTGCACATCTACTAAAAGAACTCATCCATAATCAATCAATCCTCCATATATCCTAATGCCACATACTCTCAGGGGACCTACAAAAATCACTCCATGACTTAAAAATTTAATGAATATAACATTCTATATATAAAAATCTATAAATGCTACGCTATGAGGGGTAAGGGATGAACCCAAAAAGCAAAATAAAATATCAAAACAAATGCACAAAATAAGGATAACTGAGGTTAGTTGGACACGTCATCCCCTGAAAGAAGTAAGAGACTCCGCTTTATTCTGTCTTTAGAGAAAAATCAAGAGACTCTCTCGCTACCGGACAGGGAAGGATAAAATAAATACAGCTAAGGAGAAAAACATTCTGATCCAGTGAAGATGAAAAAAGGGGCCAAAAACCAAACTGCGGACGTTGGGAATCTCGATCTGGATCATAACCAAAGAAGGGCCGGGTGCGACACTTACTTGCATTAACTACGTAGACATGTAGAGTCTATCCTAACCAGGGGAGGCCTCCAAAGGAAATATGTCAGGGAGACCTAAAAAAGAAAATAAAGGCTAGCTCCATTCACACGAACCAGGCTTGCCTCAGTCACCCACCATTCGCTGAAATCTGATGAGACCAATCGCTTTCTATCAATTCTAATCCTTCATTAGCTGGATGTAGTTTACCATCATACCAAAGACGCCTCAGATGCAGTTGGCGTATTCTGATGAACCCAGTCAACAGCGCGATTATGTCTACATAATTCTTCCATCCATTTGTCTATTGTTTGTAGATTGTCGAGTAACCATTCCTAAAATATACTTATCTCTGTGGGTGATTCTGGTATTGAGTTTTTGACATTCTGTTAGTCATTCACGATACTTTTATGCCTTTTCGAAATTAATGCTATATTAATTGCATTATTGATAATCCATTTTGTCCTAGAATTACTACAAATGGCTCAGAAAAACATACAAAACACCTAAAGAGGAAAGCAAAAGAAACTGAGAAGAATTTAGTACCCATTAACTATTAAAAGACATCATATAAATCATTTCACAAGGGAGATAACTGAGTGTGTGAACATTAGATTGGCGGCATAGGAAACGAGTAGTTACAAACTCTTTACTATATTTATATGCTATGTAATATCAAATGACTGAAAGTGTGATATAGTGAATAAAGTTTTTTCCAGATAAAATAATTAAAGGATATGAAAATAAACAAAGCAAAAAGCCATGTCATATCTATCCTTCTGTATGTATGGGGATTCTGGACAATTTACTTACAGATGAAGAAAAGCGCGAACCGACATAGTTACGGTTATACAGCAGAATGCAGTAAATACTATAGACATATAACGTTAGCAACGAGTAACGTATAAAGAACTAATTAACGAGGTCTTCTGTCGTGGCGCCACAATAGCATCCACGTGCTGTTCGTGTTGCGTTATAGAGAGGTACTTACTCTGGTCCTTTTGCTGGTAGTATCACTGCTATGACTAGCTTAGACAAGCTTAGACCAGTGTCCCGAGTGGAAACACTTGAGTTCCCCACGTTAAAACCGACCTTGTGTCACATCCTGACTTAGTGGGGCGTCAAGTAAATATTTATTAGGCAATACTTCGCTATATTCTGTGTTCCAGCAATATTCACTTGACTTTTTCATCACTGTCTTCTGTTGTCCATCATGAAAGATCTCTTGCATGATATCACTGAAAATTCATTTGCATGACAACAATCCGAAAATCTGGTCTGTTAGATTTTCCCATTAAACCCCATCTAATATGCCGTTGTGAATGTCTTCACCCTAACACTGACAAGTGCAGATTCCGGGTGTTAGGCCTTGACAAAGTGTAACTCTTGTTTTGATCATTATAGCTTTGAATTCAAAGTTGTCCTTCTACTAGACTGGTTGCTAGCCACGGCTAAAGAGCTCAGTTTGCCCTGCTATTTCAACTGCAGTTGTAGGCGGAAAAGATGCAGTCATATGTTTCTCAGTGACACTTGCACCTGAGGGAACATTAACTTAGCTCTACGGTTTCTCATTCCAAGGTGCGATTCATTCCATCAGTCATACGTCCAGTTCTAAAGCAAATTGAAAGTACTCTACATAAGAAGAAGTGATTAGAAATTTCTGGGGTGATTAGGAGGGATATAAACAAAATACTCCCACGGCATATTGAGGGAAGGGGGGTTGGCAGAAACAACGAGCAATTAATGTGTTTGGCTGTATATGTAGCAGGTCTAGGACAAAGAGGTATGGTAAAGAATCAAACGCTGATTAGAGTTAAAATGGACAGGAAGTAGTGGAGAGCCATGGCCGTTCATATTCTTAACGGACATGGATGATAAAGATAAATCTTTCTTTGTCGTGTAAAATAACGCTTTATGGAATTACTTTAAATCCTGTCTAAATATTATATCAGAAGAAAAGTATATCATTTTTTACATAATTCTGATGTTTATATACACATACATATGAAAGCATAAAAAGTGTACACATATATACACACAGACACATACATTCGTGCTTTTGCTATATATTTAAAGATTCTTCATAAAACAAAAAAAATTCTGCAATGTTACTGGTACTGACCTGGTATCTCTGCATCAATCTCCCTCCCACTGTCGTAACGTAGCTCCCTTCTATCTTTTCTATAAATATTTTCATTATTTACACTACTTACATTGTGCGGATTGTTAGTCTCCGTTGCCAGATTCACAACATTTCGGCCGTTGTACGCCTCGCCCATCTTCAGGTGATTGGAATTTTGGAACTGAACGCTTTATTTCGTAGAATATTCTAGTTCCACGTACCACGTCTCTTCCTGATCTCAGTATCAGTTATCTCTCCTTAACTCAACACCCCAAGTTTTATTTTTAGGTATTGAGCACACAACTCTTTGGGTCAAGTGACTGGATTAAATCAAAATTTTTATCCACTGGGCGATGTGTACTTGACGGTTCAGTTTCTAATTCAAATCGTCTGAATGAATTTAAGTGAAGTGCCAGAGTAGCGGCAAGATCTTATCCTTTTACGGTCGAAATGGCAAGATCAAATCATAAGTTCTATGCTAACAGTTTCTTCTATCACACATCTCGCTTGTGGAATTCTCTTCTTGATTCTTGCTTTACTGTCAACTTTGATCTTCAAAAATGTAAATATAATGTCTATTATGAACTATCTTTTCAATTTTTGTTCATTTATTGTTTTCTCTCTTTAATGTTTTTTTTTTCATATTCTTTAACACTCAGTAACCGTTAGGTCGCTCTATTCCCTTTCCTGTGGGTGGGTAAAATGATTAAAAAAAAAGAGACGATGGAAAGTTCTTAGGAACAGGAAATCTACATACCACTCCTCATATTTCATCATTTTCGTTTTCCGGATTTTACATGTTGAAGAGTAAATATTCTAGTTGTTAATTATCTATGCTGATTGTCGTAATTTAGATTTTCCCTCGGTAGAATTCTTTTACATTTTCTTTCTATTCTCAAAGATAACACAAAAATAAATCGATAAACGATAAAAATAACAGTTCCTAAAAAAATATATCCGAACTTAGACTGAAAAAAATCCGCCAAGAAACAAAAAGATATTCTATGTACCCTCTGAACTAATGCCGACTATATAGCCGAGCTCACGACAGATCGGTATGGCATAAAGCCGGATATACGTGGTTTTGTTTTTTTCTTAACACAGTAGAGCCTCGCGGATAAGACCTGGGATTTAGCCAAGTCCTCCTACAAGGCGGGATGTAGCACAAGACCATTTTATTTTAACGTGAGGCGTTCCGAGCCCTTAGGCTTGGGCAAAAACTCCCTGTATAAACGTAGTGGGGTTTGTCTATTTCCCCATGTAGAAGGGCAGAGTCCCGTCTGGGCTCCTCTCGGCTCAAAGGCAGAGAGGTCGACAAGCACGAAGTGCTTAACGCGCGGCTAAAACCTAATGCTAACTCCACTTAACTTCGCTTATTTATATAAACGGACGATTCTATTCATATATGTCCTATATGACAATCAGCAATAAGAATGTGCAGCGTTAACTGCTGGTCAGGTGCCCAGTTGCACAGCGGCTCTACGACCACACCCAATCGTAGAACTGATTATAATGATGATGATAGATGTATATATAAGGACAGACTGAAACAGACAGATTTATACGTAGATTTCTATAATTTATATCACCTTACCGTTAGAAAAAATTAAAAAAAACCTTGTGATGAAATGGTTATCAGATTAAAATGAGAAATCGGAGAGCCGAGTTCCAATTCCAGTCGGGTTCATTACAGTAATATGTTGAATGGCAGTTCAAACAGGGTCCTGTAGCCATGGTTAGCAATCAGTCTACAGCATAAAGAAACAGCAAACTAATGCGGGAAATTCTTCTGCCTAGTCAGTCATGAATCCGACGATATGTTTGCCCCAGCGTGTATTGCCTATGGCAATTAACTTACTGGTATTTCAAAAACGGATTGCTTTGTTTAAAGTCAGTGTTGTTATTTCGACTATCACAATACGCAGTACTCAACTTAAATATTTTTAAGCAATAATTGTAAATCTTCTTTGAAGACTTTCTGAAAATATTTTTTAAAAAATAGTAATAACATTGTTGTTTTGAAATTTTGACCAATGAATATTTGAGTCATAAATATATTTTTTTTCGGTTAACTTTTAGTCTATTTTCATTTTTAATCATAAACAGAAATCTTTTTAAACAATCTATTGTACTCTCGGACTCTACATTTGGGATAGCGGCAATATTAAACGACTCCATAATTTTTTCGTAGGTCTTTTTAGAAAAAGTAATCGCTTCGCATCCCAGTCCAGCGTAAAGACAAACGAAAAACTTATTCTAGATTTATATGCATAAATGTATTTTTTACGTTTTACCCCTTCTATTATTCATGTGCAAAATCAATTACGGAAAGCTTAGCGCTTTAAATAGACGAATCCTTCCATTACAAAAGCCGACTTCCATTTCCTATTAACTTAGCTGATTTCTTTAACTTTATTACCGGAAAAGCGTTGGACAGCGGCGGTTGATTTAAAATATTCTAGTCTCCTTGAAAATAATAGATGATTTCCATCCATTTTAGAACACAGCTTCATCACTTTTTACCCGTTTTTTTTTTCGACCTTTCTTCTTTTTATTTCATCTCAATTTCATTCTGCTTTGCATTTTTCCAGCGGGGAAAAAATATAAAAAAAAAAATTGGCTGTGCAATTATTATCCCGGCTTTAGCTACAGACACGGCCACAATGGAGGCCAAGAAAAAAAAAAAAGAACCGCTATTTTACATTTTATATAATGAAATTGCTTGAAGTTCGAATTTGCTATCAGAAAAAAGGCGAGGAGGAAATGACTTTTTCCACAACAAACAACTGCATCATATTTTTTCTGCATTTTTGCAAGATGGGGAAATGTAGATTACTAAAAGATCTGTGCATTTAGATTAAATCATATAATGATATATCGCTTAATATAGTCTATATACCTAGCCTGTTCAGAAAGTAATTACGTATTTCACTTTTCTGCATTATGTGTGAACGAATCAAGGCAGGATCTAATTTAAATGGTAAGAAACAGAAACACTTCTACGAGCGAGGGTCAGAAAGTAATACCGTTCATTGTTTTTCTTCTGAAACAGTGTTCACTAAGTGGTCTAAACTGGAGTTGCTAGTTTCTATAATTTTAATATCTTGATACTTTTTCTTTTCGAAAAAGACAATAACTAGGTTACTGCTGTAGAAATTATAATCAATTATAATCGTTCTTGATTCAAAAATCGTACGACACATACAGCAATCGCTATCACTTGACTTAAAATATTTTTGCCCTTCCTTGCCTTTAAAGAAGTGCTCTCTGCCGTGCTGATGTTGCTACATGCCTTACTTCTTGCCTATCTCACACTGCGAATTTTTTAAGCTCTATACTAAACATTAAATCTGTTACGAAAAAAGAACTAAACAAAATGAACACAAAACGATCAGCTTTAAAAAAGGACTCGTAACTGGAAAAACCGAATGAAAAAAGAATGTTAACAAGAAATACTTTTTCACACCCAACCCGGTTCTGCAGAATCAGAATCAACATTGAGTTTAAGCAAGCAAATGAGCCAATTGGAGTAAAGTGCCATGCAGATTTAAATATTTCCCGCTTGTGACGTATGCAGCTATCGATGTTTTTTGCATGCTAGCATGCTAGTTAACATTCGTGTCAGTCAGCTGGGCAAAAGAATCTTCCTGCTTATTTGTGGCAGCCAGCTATAGGCTCTCACTCTGGCCAGTAGAAAATGGCCGCAAACTACATGAAAACTGCCGTAGAAGCATGAAAAAATCGATTTTTTCCACTATCGATGGGAGCTGGGATATGCAAAGTCGGTGTTGGCCTTCCCGCTAACTTGTAGCATGTGCATGTAAATTTTGGTGCAAATCCGTCGAAAATTGCAGCCGTGCATTCGTCACACACACACACACACACACACACACACACACACACACACAAACATATCCTGCCTTTTATAGATAGAGATGTGTTCATGTTCTCTCTAAACTCTACAATAAATGCCTTGCATTTCATGTTTTTCTGCGTATTGGAAATTCTCTTCTGCAGGGCCTGTTTTCAAGATCTCAGGAGAACAATCTGATCTTTCTATCGACTTATTAGTTCTGTATCTATTTTCTTTTACTATTGGTTCCGGTAAGAATATTCAGTTTCTTCCACTATTATTGATCTTTCAAATATTTTTAGCGAAACAAATAATTATAATAAAATGTTCTCATATATTAGATGATAATTTTAAACTTTTAAAAAATTATTTTTTTTATTTATAGTTTGGTTTTTAAAATAATAATAATAATAATAATAATAATAATAGTTACGGTTTGTTACGAAATCCATTGTAAAATATAGGTGTGTTCATGCGTGTATGTTTTTATGTGTGAATCTCTGATACTTGCATGGTGCAGGGACTTACGTGGTCCAGTGACGCAGAGAGCGATGCCGTCGAGAGTTCCAATCTTCCGATAGGTTTACCCTTAGCGGCTAGATCGAAGACAGGGATACAGACTAAGCGGGACTGCGCCCAAAGACCTCAACTGTGGAACAAGCGTATGACGATTACAAAATATCTCAACGGTTGAACGAGCGGATGAAGAGAGCTCCGCATAAAAAATGTTGCTACAGAAGGCGCCACTCGAAGTTATAAGAAAATCATGGCTAGTCCGTCGCCATTTCTTAACTGTATTCTGCGAATCCTATTCCATATGCGCCCCAGAGGAATGTCATGATATCAAGCTGAGGGCCACCTTGAATAAATTCAGGCCATCGACAATTTCTTCTGCTTTGATTTTCTTTCACTTCTAACTAAATCGGTCAAAGTCAAACGGAGATAGGAAGTGGATGGCGGGAGCTGATTTTGGTGAAACTGAAAGCTTCTAGTCCTGAACCTGTACATTGACCAAGAATGTAATCATGATCATAATGGAGGCGATCAGCAAAGAATACATTGAATTCTTGGATGTGAGAAAAGCCGACGAAGACCGGTTCTCACTTAAGTCTTAAAGGCTCCATTCAACTTCGAATTGGTTAAACATTTCACCCCAGGAGGGATTCTTTAAGACAAAGAATATGGCCGTCGCTAATCTAGGTCATTTATTAATGAAAGAATCTGTCAAATAGTGAAGATCGGGTTGTCATCTCGAAAGCGTTTGGCAGCGTTTTATATTAGGTTGGTGCAAAAAGAATATCGTTTTTTGACGTTAAAAAATACGTCAAAAACGATATTATTTTTGTACCAACCTAATATAATAGTCTTCTACACAAGTTTAAAAGTGATGGCATTTCTGGAGAAATGTTGAACTAATTCAAAATTTTCTTATCAAATCGCGAAATAATTGTTGAGTTGAACAGCCACGCCTCTAGATTTTTAACATTACCGAGAGTGTTTCGCAGGTTTATTTTCTTGCACCTACTTCGTTTCTCATTTTCATCGACAACCTTGTTGATGTCATCAGTCCCCGCTTCGATAGCATGCTATTAAGAAATTGGTTATGTTTAAGAACTTCATAAAAGTCAAGATGAAAACAATTACGGAGAAATTGTCTAAACAAAAGAACAATTCATATGCGAATGGGAACAGAGTACGTTCAGCTAAAAAATTGACAATAAGCAAATAAGAATTGAATAAGCAAAAATGTGCTTTGAATACTAACCGTGGATTTGGGAATGATGCATTATAAGTACGTATATTCTTTCTTAAAAGATTCATCCATTATAAAAATTCTCCATTATTAATCCGATTAACTTTCTGGATTTCTTTGGTTACTTCCTAATCTGAAACATACGGTAAAAAGGCAGACCTTTACTGATATCCCTGACATCTCGCAATATGTGACCAAATTATTTAATGTTATTTTCTAAACTGAAAAATGCGCTAAAAAGGCAAAGTATTACTGATAGTGACTAGAGCATTGAAATATATTTTTAACCAGAAAAATTGCAAAGCTTTACTGATATATAGCAATATGTGAGTACAGTATTGAAAGATATTCCTAAACTGAAAAATGCGCTAAATATTGCTTTCACATTGCTATTTTGTGTATTATATTGTCACCCTTCATATATAAACCCCTATCGGCCCGCCGAAAATATATCCAAATATCTCGGTTGGTGCAAAAATAATGACGTAATATTGTCGTTTTTTGACGTTAAAAATTACGTCAAAAAACGTTATTATTACGTCATTATTTTTGCACCAACCTAATATCTTGCATATACGTGTATATTAACAAAAGAGATCAAGAAAGTTATATTCTACTTAGAATAATTGATACAAGCGCAGTGACTATTTAGAGTCATTTACAAACGAAAGAGGTAATCATGAAACAAAGGAGGTTACTGCCGATTTTCTCTCTCTTCTTCTGGGTGCAGGTTGTTCTGTTTCTGAAAACAGGGGTTCCGTATCGGTTTGGGGATGAACTCGTCTATGAATAATTGAATGATCGTTCATATCTAACTCACTCTGAGCCTTCTGGGATCACAGAGACGATATGGACTCCATATCTGATTCTCGTAGAGTTTCCCTAGATGAATCCTATGAAGAAAATGCAGACAGGTTGACCTCCCACTGTAGTGAAAAGCGTCTTGTTCTTCGCAAACTGTATTAGTTACAGGTACATCAGTTACAGGTACATCACCTGCGGGTGCAAGGTCTCTGAAGGAAACAGTGGATTCATTTCCATCCGAATGTCGCACCAAAGCATAATGCGGATTTGTTTGGATTAGCTTGGATTTGCTTGGATTAACTCCACTTCATTTGTCAATGGTTTATTCTTATTATGTCAGACGAAACGTCTCAGAATAACCGTTCCATGTTTCGACAACCATAAAGGAAGCGAAGTTCCCGCCGAGCTTTTGCGTTGAAATGAGAGAAACCTCGCCTGAGGTGTAGTGTTTGTGGTTTTACATAGAAAGTTCTAATTGCGTACAGAGATTCAGCGAGCGGTTCTTCCCAGTGAGAGATTAGACATTTGCTTTTCCATATGATGCCGTCATACTGTTCGTACTGATCCTGGGAGTGGTAAGGTGTCGTTCGAGTTTTGGCTACTTCCCGTTCACGAAGAAATTGTCACACCTGCTCAGACATGAAAGAGGATCCACGGTCTGAATGGATGTAAGCTAGAACCCCAAAATAGCAAATAAAGATCATCGGTGCTGTATCACCGAATTTGCTGATATGTCCGGACGAGGAAATGTGAATGGGAATCGTGAATATTCACCGATGACGGTTAGCATGTAACGATCAGTATGCCGATAAGGAGGTGGGGGCATGAGATCTATATTTAACCTCTTAAATGGTTGAGTGGCTTTGATGAGCGTCCCGGTTTTAGGCTGTTTTTGTTCTGCGTATATTCTCCACGATTTCATCATTCTTTTTACATTGTAGATTGCAGATTATTGGCCCGTACCACATGTGTCACCCTTGCCATACCTGAGTGGCACAGTTTGTTGCACGGGGTACGAAGCTTATCCTTGTTTTCTATCGAGCTATATACCCTCTATAGTGCGTCTACTGCGTCATTCTTTTTACCAGATTGGTAGATCTCATCAAAAGTAAAAGAAAAGAGTTTAATTTCATATCTCGTTATTTTGACATTCTTAATTTTACTTGTCCTGGTATTAAACATGAACACGGTGGATTGTTGATCAGTAATTAATCTAAAATGCCGTCTGATCAAATAGTACCACAATTTTCTGAATGTCTAGTATAGCATAAACTTCTTTTTCAATTGATGAGTGTCGCAGTTGCGAACGCGGCAAGATCATTAAAAAAAACGACTGAACGTCCAGATCGCCTTAAAAAAGTAGAAATTACACATCTGTCTCCACCACCAGAGAAATAGCAGGGGTCTCTAGCCGTAATCACTGAGTTGACTATATCCCTTTTTAAGATTTTTAAAAGCATCCATTGCTGAAGCAATTCTTTGGGAGTAATGTGCAAACACGCCAACAGGTCGTTTTAGGAACGCATATTATTAGGAATTAGAAATTTTAGTAGAGGTTTCAATCGTCCCGGATCTGGTGACATAGAACCTCTGCTCACGTTGTACCCCAGTAAATTAATAGTGTCTACGCTAAACAAAACGTTTATCATTATTTAATGTGAGATTATATTTCTCAATGGCCGCCATAAAATGTTTCAGATTTTGATTTTGATTTGTATGATTGTGTCCACATAGGATTACATTATCAATGTAGGCAAAGGTACCTTGATATTTTTCGCCGCTAATAATTTTGTCCATAATCAGTGGGAGGCTGGTAACGCCATTCGTTACTTTAAATAGTATGCTTTTAAACTGGTAGAAACGACCATTTGCCTCAGAAGCTGTGTAGACCCGATCGACTCGTTTGACAGCCACTTGGTGATAGACGATTTTGAGATCTAACGTGCTATACACTTTGTATTTGGCAATTTCTCTTATAATTTCATCTGTGGTAGTGGGTAAGCGTCTAATAGGGTAAACCTATTTATGCTTTGAGAGTAATCAATTACTAGTGTCTTTTTGTGGTTCTCAGAAGATGTTACTAACACCAGGGTTCTCCATTGAAACTAGTTTCGATGATTCCTTCATCAAGCACTTTTTTTTTATAAAATGTTTCTTCTCAAGTGAGTACCATCTCGACTTCATCGGTACAGGCTTGCAGTCTGGAGATAAATTATTGAAGGGTGACGGGTACTGGACATTGACTGCTGTTAGGCAACAAATGCAAAGGGCTGGTTTGGGACTTCCAAAATGAATGTCGCTACGAGAATGATGCTGAAGAAAATCGTGCCCTAGTATCACATCACTACAGAGGTTCTTCAATACAGAGACTTTGATATTTCTATACGAAATATGTTTTAAATGTAAGCTAACCAGAAAATGCTCAATCACCTGTAATCATAGAGAATTATTTGACATAGACATCCGAGCAGAAAAGGGAAAAATCTTCCATTGATTAGCTTTCACAACATTGAAATTATTATAAATACCTGATGTGTCGGTGTCAATCAATGTGTCAATAGAAATCCCATTAACTTTAATCTGTATTATACATTTTGAATAGCAGTCTGGAGACGCAGCTGTTTTTGTAGCTACTATGAAAGAGGCAGTAGAAGTTTTAGAAAGATTATTTTTGGACCTACAGACTTACGAAAAATGTCCCAACATCCCACATTTGTGACACCTAGCATCTCTGGCCGGAGTAGAAACCTGCGGGTGTAGACCTAGCCCACAAAAGTAGCATTTACGACCTGTAGAAGCGGCAATGATAGGAAGCTCTGAAGGGTTTGAAGTCACCGGAATTTCCAGGTTAGGGAAAGAAGTCACAGTGGAGGGGCCTGGAGAATTATGCACATACCAAGCGGGTGAGAATGTGAAGAGATTGTGTTCAGAGCAGCATCGGCCGTATCAGACTTTAGATAATAGGCTGGTGCAAAAATAATGACGTAATAATGTCGTTTTTTGACGTATTTTTTAACGTATTTTTTAACGTCAAAAAACGACATTATTACGTCATTATTTTTGCACCAACCTAATAGAACACTGACTGTTTTTGAACAACGTTAAACGTGTAAGCATTCATAGGCTGTTCTTAAATTAAGACATTTGTTTTCAAGAAGTCTCTGTCTTACCTGAGCATTCTGAAGGCGTCCATATTGTGCTCGTCTCGAATTTCTTTGACATTCATTTGCCGGAAGTTTCAGTCCTTGTTTAGGATTCGTAATACTTTTAGAAATTGCTCCAGTGATTCGCCATTTTGTTGTCGTCGCGTAGTAAGCATATATAGCAAAATTATTTCATTTTTTAATTTTTGGTAGGTTGATTGTACTACTCCAACAACCCTTTCATAAGTAGAAGAGTCTATAACAATTTCATGTATCGTGTGAGATACATAATCCTTTAGGAGACCGAGCTTGTTTATTGGCCGGGTTTCGGTTTTCTGCATATAATCTTTGTAAAAACGTCACTTGCCAATGATTCCAGCGTCTTTCAGAATTTGGAGTATTCGGTTCCACGTCGAATTGCTTTGGGCGCATTAGTTGTTGCAAACTGGGTCAAATTGGAATGAAATGTAATAACAAAGAGTAGGCTTAAGGAAGCTTTATTCTGCTTAGAATAACTGATCCAAGCGCAGTGACTATTTATAGTCTTCTACAAAGGAAAAATTTCTCCAAAGAGAAGTAATCATAGATTATTTCTGATTATTCTATCACAAATGAAACAATAGAGAATATGGAACACACTGTACAGAAAACAAACACACCTACGATAAAGTTTAATTTATAAATAAGTCAAAGTAAAAAATTAAATCATATACTTTTGTTCTCTCTTCTTAATAATGCTATCTTTTCTCATATTCTCTCACATTCACTAACCCTTTGCATCTTAGTGAGTTTATTGCCTTTTTTGGAGTGAAATGATTTAAAAAAAAATATAATTCTAACAATATACAGTATTGAAAGATAAGTAAGAAATTTGTTCTGATCGTAGATCTAAGCAATTTCATCAAACATTTTTCTTATTCAAAGTACAACGTAAGCTTAAAGAGAAGGTGGATTTCTTTTTGGCAGATTGAAATGTTCAGCGTCGCTGATCTTATGCTGGAGAAACATGACAATGTAATTTTATCTGGGTTTCACCACTTGGAACTGGAAACTTCGGAAATTGAAACAGCCAATAAAATATAATCAATGTATAGGTAGGTAGTGTTGTGGTGTGTGTGTGTGCGTGCGTGTGTGTGTGTGAGTGTGTGTGTGTGTGTGTGTGTGTGGGAGTGTGTGTGTCTGTCGCGTCTCTCCTATACGCAGGCTTCATTTACAACCAGCATATATGGTCATTAACTAAGTTATCGGGTTTCTTCCCGTTCCTCGCGAAACAGTATGATTTCCCTGTTATATTACCGAACACATTCCGGCTTCTTGAAATTATCCAAGATCTAATTGGGTTGGCTCAACGGTCTTCACTCGTAATAATGTCTTTTTGATTGGAACTAGAGTCTGGCATATCTTTCTTAAAATATTTTTCTCGTCTCGCTTGCAAATAAGTTTCTTTGTATTGTGGCCTGATTGGTCGCATAAATTGGCAAACCAATGGAACTCTTTTTATTAAACTGAAGTTGTTGTCCTCGATAGACAGAGAATGTTTTTAAATAATAAGAATTTAGAATAATCAATAAAATATTTTTAGTTCCATCTTTGGAAGCAATGCTGTAAACACATGCCTTATTTAAATAAAAAAAAATATAAAAAGCAAAAATAAAAGTACTCGATACTTTGATGAATTTATTTAATTTCACTAATTATTTTTTTTTTTTGTTTTCAACATTCCAGAAATCCCAACACCCGATAAAGGTCAGAATGAATACTATTGAAGCATCGTGAAAAATAAGTACGAGGAAGCCTCTATATTAGGTTGGTGCAAAAATAATGACGTAATAATGTCGTTTTTTGACGTTAAAAATATTTTTTGCACCAACCTAATATAATAATGAAAATATGAAAGCAATATAATACGCAACGCTGATTTTTATTAAACGTGTTATTTACTACTGATTACTTCGCAACTTATATAAATGTAAAAAAACAATCTTACTTAACAATAATATGACAGATGACTATAAAAGGATACTACTGATTATTTACGGTTAAGATGATTAAATAATGCTCTGCCTATTGTTTGTGTCACATGCCCTAATTGAGTAAAATGATGTGCTAAAATAAGTAACCAAGAAATCGTTTTAAGTTCCCTGAAAATCAGTTTCTAAGAAAAATCTGCGAAGCAATTAAAATCATATGATATTTGGTGGGGGGACATGTCCATCTGTCGTCGATTTAAAATGACGCTTACTTTCTTTTTTTTTTTAATATATGTTGGGAAAATCTTTGCTTTTTTAACTTCAAATGAAAACTTGGAAATTTGTTGTTATAGTTCAGTGAACTTTTCAATTGGCAAAATGGTAGTTCATAATTATAGCTTAAATGAGAAGGTGTCAATTTAAGTTGACATCGTGAGGATAAGAATGAAGCTATCAGCTTAGTAGGAAGCATTTTTGGACAAGTTCTGACCAAAATATAATTAAAAAAAACATCCCGGTAAAAATTAAAAGACGTTTCGAATTCTTTTATATATTTTTCTCAATTTAGTATTTTCAAATATTTTCCCGTCAAATAGTTTATTTTATTTTAGTTAATTTCCAATAAAATCTGCTTTGAAAAGATTCAACAATTCTTCAATATGCATTCTACAAAACATGTTAAAAGTCTTTTTTTTCTCCTGAAGAGAAATAAGTTCCTTTAAAATAATAGAGTAAAATTATTCTAAACGTGACTCTCATTAAACATATCTGACATTTCTTTAGTTCACTAGTTTCTAAAGATGTCATCATCTACTCTTCGGTGATTTCTTTTTAATCATTTCACTCTAAACTAGACAATAAAACCATAAAGATGCAAAGGGTAACTGAATGTTGCAGAATACGAGAAAAAGCTAACATTATTATTAGTCCCAGTAAAACATTTAAATAAGATCTTTCCTCTATTTACTTAATCGATAATTAACCCACTGATTCAACATTGTGACCAAGCACTTATTCTTCTTAAATAAGATTTCTCGATTATTTTTGCCGGTAGATGAAAAATATTCTGTTTGATAAATAAACGGAACGTCTACTCAAGAATGGGTGTCCGCTAAAAATAAGATTAAGTGATTAAATTTGTTGGATGAATAAATAAATATCGATGACTTTTATATATATATATATATATATATATATATATATATATATATATATATTGACAGTATATATATATATATTGACAATATATATATATATATATATATAGTGACAGTATTACACGCTTGAAAAAACCTCGGAGGACTCAGCTTGTAGACATCTGAGGGAAAACTAATACGCGAAGAAAAAATTGAAAGTAAAAAAAAAGAAAGAACTAAAAACTTCAGAACAAGGCAAAAAAAATCGTCAAGTGTCTTAAGTCCTTAGTGCAAAGAAAAAAAATCCAAGCGAGTATAAAGACAACGAAAACGTAGAGGGCTTAATACGCTAAGTAGAGTGGTAAATTAAAATAAATCCTAACGAGCCAGCAAACCTATCTAGGTTTTACCTAAACTGATCTTCATGATAAACTGGCTATATATATATATATATATATATATATATATATATATATATATATATATATATATATAAACATAAAACATTAGGCAGCATATAATTTACATACAAAGAAATAATCACACATACCATAGAATCAATTAGAAATATTAATGCCATTAATGGTGACATCCGTCACTAGAAACATAATATATGCATTAAAATACTGTTAATCCATAGAGTGAAGTGATCCTCGTCGAAACCACAGATTTCAGTAGTTTTCAGTTTATTTATATATATATGAAAGCCTTGTAGATACAGAGAATAACAATCGGTGGCGACAGTCTGCGTCATACAGGACAGCGATATTCAAGCCTGAACATTGCGTTAAAGTATTAAACAGATTTTACAATTGGATGAAGATACCTAGGCTGACACTGCTTATATTTATATACGCTCTACTCCAAATAGAATATGTTAAAACTATGTCATCATAAAGAAACAAACTTATGTATGTATGTATGTATGTATGTATATACATATAACCTCTTTATTTCTTCTGCCATCTATTAGGAAACAGCGTAAGACAAGTGTACTTGTGTTAGCCACCAAAGCCAAGATTTGCTCGTTTCCACGATCGGCCATTGTGGATTAAACGTGCAATTCCTCCTTGTTCACCTGGAAAATACTTTAAGTCAGAACTTTAAATTTCTGATCGCAACTTGAAACCCACTCCCTCGTTTGAAATCTCAAATTTAAGACAACTTATTAAATACGTTTTCCTCCAGCATTATCCCTAACTGCCGAAGATACTCAAGATTCGGCGATAATATTACAATATGATATCTTATTTGATGGCAACAACGTCAACTGTGATATTACATTTATGATGAAGGCCTTTATGGTGGATATAATTAGGTTTCCTTGCCGGAGGTTGAAGACTCATTTTCATTTCAAATATCCCCTGATTATTCCAGAAACAGACAACGGAAATTCGTTACAAACCAGCGATATATATATATATATATATATATATATATATATATATATATATATATATATATATATATATATGCGTGTGTGTGTGTGATAAATTATTGACGTGAAGAATAATAGAAATCTTGAATATATGACAGCGAGTAGATTTTAAAATGTTATTTTTCTAGATTTTTTGATGTTTCATTCTTTTATGTGAACATTTTCAAAATATTATTTATTAAATCTAAGGAATGATCTTTACCATTGAAACAACACAGCAAAATAAAAAATAAAAGAACAAAGAAAAAAATAACGCTTTGTTCAATTTGAAAAAGAAAAAAATCTACGAGATAATAAGAAATTAAGCAAATGAATGAAACGTGTGCATTCGATTTTCCGATCATGCAACAGCAGTGTTGCTATGGTAACGACGTTTCCTTAGATTATTTTTCATTTATTATTTGATAATACACACGTAATTTATATAAATTAAATGTATCTAACACAATAAAATATAAACCTCTCTCTACCAATAGCTGAATTTATAACCGTCTCATCGCCAATCAATGCTATTTCACCCTTAACAATAATTTTTATAAACAAAAATTTTGATTATCAATGGGTACGCCACTCAGGAGGGTTTTAACGTGTATATTCTTAGAATTATTAAATGTGATCCCTTCCAGGATATTTTATCAAAACAGTCATCATATTTCCGCCATAATGATGACACTCTATTGACATATATATATATATATATATATATATATATATATATATATATATATATATATATATATATATATATATATATATATAAATATTAATTTCAGTTGAGCTCTCTAGGGAGTAGGTATGGGTTTGTAAACAGTGACTATTATAGCTAAAATAGCGAGACTCTTCGCATAGCGAATTAAGTCACTGTCAGTCACTGGGCGTGTTTCTAAAAATAAATACGCTAAAAATTCCCTGCTGTGCGCCGATGGCTTTGTGGTAGAATCTCTGGCTGATACTAGTTCAGTCGGGTTTCAATCCGAGCTAGAGGCAACCGGATGTCTATATATATATATATCCGTAAAACTACATTATCTGACCTTGTACATAAACTAAACAGAGTTGAACATGAATTCTATAATTAATTTTTGAAATAGAAACAAATAACACTTTACCTTTCCTAGATATTATGTTACAATGTATTGACAACAACCTATAACTAATCGTCCATTGAAAAACAAATAATAATTATCTCATAAAAAGTATTTTATCACCATAATAGCAAAATAAAACCCGGAATAATTTTCGGATTATATTTAAGAGCATTCAGAAATGTAATCCTCTATATTTATATGAAGAGGATAAATATATTGGAAGTACTTTTAAGCTCCTCAGTTTATTTCCTATTCCTTGAGAAAGAAAAGGCTTGTAAAATATTTCCAATGGAACATTCTGACCAACCCAAGAAACAAAATGTATTCTACCGACCCTCTATACTGTAAGTAATTTTATTACATTTACTTGTTTTTTCTTTAAAAAAAAAATAGTCTATTAAAATAACAGTGAAAATATTTTAAAGTTGTACTTAAAATTGTAGTTAAAACGAATTCTAACCTAAACATCTTTTAAAATTGTAGTTAAATAAAACGTATTCTAAACTAAACACCTCTCAAAAAGTAGTACCGGCACTTAAATGAATCCAATAAAGCACCTACTGAAAAATGAAATTATGACGAAAAGCTAGAAGATGTAGGCCATTGAATGACCCATGTATTTTGTACATACATGTGAAACTATATATTACTAAGTTTATATATATAAAAAATAAATAAATAAATCAGAGAAATGAATTAGCTATTTTTGCTGTAAGTGCCATAAATTTTACTTAAATAATATTTAAATATAAAATGTTTAAAATCGTAATATACATATACTTGATATGGAAAAATAATTTTACTTACTGTAAGTAATTCTAATACATTTACTTCTATTAAAAAGAAATATAGTCTATTAAAGCTAACAATGAAAATATTTTAAAGTTGTAATTAAAATTGTAGTTAAATAAAATGACTTCCAACCTAAACTTCTTTTAAATTGTAATTGTAATTGTAAATTGTAATTAAATAAAACGTTTTCTAACCTAAAGACCTCCCACTTAGTACTACACGCACTTAAAAGAATTCAATAAAACACATACAGTAAAATGAAATTAATATGAAATGCTAGAAGATGTAAGCTTTTGAATGACCCATGTCATTTTTACTTACATGAGAAACAATATATTACTAGGTTTATATAAAAAATAAAAGTTTACTAAATCAGTGAAATTAAGTAGCTATTTTGCAGTCATTGTCATAAATTTTTCTTAAATAATATTTAAATATGAAAAAAATTTGTAACCTAATTATATACATACTTGATGTGAAAATAATTCTACATACTATAAGAGATTCTAATACATTTTAAAAGAGATATAGTACATTAAAAATTAAAAGTGAAAATATTTCAAATCGTAGTTAGATAAAGCGTATTCTAACCTAAACACCCCTCAAAAATCTTTAAATATACAAACAGAAAAAAATGCCGTAAGAACGTTTGCTGTTAACAATAAAATTAAAAAAAAATCAAAACGATAATGCATTTAAGGGATGTTAGATTTAATTGAAAAATATATCCCTACCCCCTACCAAAACGTAACTAATAACTAATACATCAAAATACAGACATAATGAACACGCAGACACCCCTTGTCTAGTGGAAGTGGATTTATCTGTAACCTGGAAACGTGAATTATGATTTTAGCTGTGTCTTTAAAACCCAGTAATTTTAAAAGTTACTCCAAAATTCGCTTGAGGATGAAATGGAACTAATGTCTTTAATTTAATTACAAAATTAAATTCGGAGCTTTTAGCTTCCATTTTAGAAACATGGTTAGAACTGTGTAGCGTAAAAAAACATATTTTAAATCAATTATTTTATAGATGTTATCCATTACTCCACCGTGCCTCATAATATATATATATATATATATGCAAATACCCTTATCTTCTCCCTCCAGCTCTATAGCCTTGAAAAGTCTAGGAGAAGGACAACTCTGAATTCAAAACCTGCGAAGGGTCGTTTGGAGACCTTGTAGCAGTTAATTTCAAAAAGTGAGGATGGTCCTGCACGAAACCTTCACCACTATAATCAAATCTCATGTGCTGTTGTCGGCCTGTCGGTTTCCTAGGAAACTGATCTGCTTGATCCTCATACGTCGAATTCGACGGGAGAGTCGAGTATATATATATATATATATATATATATATATATATATATATATATATATATATATGCATCTAGACACATGATTTTGTTGTTAATATTTCATCTTTTGCGTGGTACGACGTCATAGAACCACATAATTGAATTTACGACGGTTCCGCAACCGTTATCTTTTCATAGCAATCTTCTATGTCAACATAACAGAATATCAACTTTGATAGTGAATATCGTTGTTTAAATGTCCACATAACCACTCTGATCCTGGCTCATGGAGCCGAAAGCTTAGATGAAGGAAGAGCATAATAATTTTGGACAACTTTTGTCTTTTCTCCAGAAATTAAAGCAAATCTACGGAGTTTAGAACCGCTCACGATCAAACATAATATACATTCGCTGTTATATTTAACAATATATATATATATATATATATATATATATATATATATATATATATATATATATATATATAGTTATGTGGCCGGTGAATCTTAATTTACTGATGTATTATTGAAAAGTACAGAAGATAAGAAATAGTTTTTAGTATTTTGTTATTTTGAATGACTTATATCTTATTTTCATACAACAGACCGAAAGTTTATCCATAATATGCACACAGTTTTTATATTTGATTCTCTCGCTTTCGACTATTTTCTTAAAGAATCTCTTTTTAAATATTTTTACGTCTTTCTTAATACCACATCTTGAAAAAAAAAATCAACATATGCTATAGGCTAAAAGTTTATGGTCATCCCATGGATTTAGGCCAGAGGAACTTCATCTTGCTTAAGGGGTATATTATATATTCAATAATAATAATAATAATAATAATAATAATAATAATAATAATAACGACATTGGCCTATTACTGCAAAAGTTCTCTCAGAATGTGAGGTCATTTTCCTCAATGTAAGTAGCTGGCAAATGGTAAACGTAGGTGTGTCAGATTTGAAATTTACATAAAAATTTACATAAAAACGTCTCTAAAATTAGTATGCCATGGCATATAGGATAAAGCGTTTTAGAATCGTGGCTTAGTATTTGAGTTATACTACCACAACATGTTCTTGGAGACTGAATTATAATTTCTTTATTCAAATAAAAATACTACAACTTCTTATTAAATATATTGTTAGCAATATTAAATCCATATTATCGTAAACTTATACGATTATAAAAGTTCTGTCTTTGAAATTTGGTACACGGAACTGTGAGGAAACCGCCGTTAGACAGTAAATGTCCTTTAAGGTAAATGTTAATAAAGACAACACACATTAGTTTTATTGATCGCCTTTTCCAAATTACAAATAATCCTTCGTAATAATGAGGAAATTCCGTCAGAAATTTTCCAAAGCATGGAACATGCTTCTTCGGAAATGAACTTTGGCGATTTCTGACGGAATTTCCTCTTTATCTGAGAAGGATTATTCGTAATTTGGAAAAGTCGATCAATAAAATTAATCAATGCAAAATGCCTGTTGTCTTTAATAATAATAATAATAATAATAATAATAATAATAATAATATATATATATATATATATATATGTATATATATATATACTATTAATAGTATAGAATTGACTATTAATAATTTATATCATTCAAATTCTTATGTTCGAAAGGCGAAGGATTAAAACATATTTAAGTTGGATGTAAACAATATATCGAAAGATATAAGTGTTTTTTTTTTAACATAAAATAACCTAGTAATGCCATTTAACTTAAACTAGAACACAGGGTGCAAAAAAATAGTTTTGGACTATATATCTAATGTGTTTGGAACCAAGCCTGGTACTTATAAAGGTGAAATTAGGTATATATGAGGTAGCGAAGGACATCGAGCAAAAGGGACTAATCATAAATTACAAGAAGATAGACTGCCTGGTCATCAGCATAAAGATGAGCCCGACATGAAATTTAAAGGTCAGAGGCGCTATAATCAAGCAGGTGTGGAAATTTAAATATCTGGGAAGTGTTCTGACAGAGGACGGTAAGTGCGACGTTGAGATCCGAATTGGGATGGTTAAAGACGCACTCCAAAAAATAGGCAGAATATTACGAGCTAGGAGGATTTCGTTGGTAACAAAGAAAAGCGTACTGAAATGCTACGTGATATCTGTCCTCCTTTACGACAGAGAATTTTGGTTAATCTCCTCAAGGATGAAGAAGAGACTCAAGGAGTAGTTCTACAGAAGGATGATAAGAATACCATGGACCGAACATGGGAGCAAGGATGAAGTTTTGGAGAAGATTCAAAGAGGAAACTTACTTGAACTTTAAGAGGAAGGTGGGATTGGAAAATCTGATACTCACAGAGCGGAGAAAGGAAAAGAGGGACAAGAGAAAGCAACGAGTAATATACTTAACGGGCTTCAACAAGTGGATGGCAGAAGAAGGTCTGGGAAAAATAAAAAAAAAGACAAGCCCTATTGAGAGCTACAAGGAACAAAAAGAGGTGGAGAGGCATGATCGCCTACGTCCAGAAAGGACACGGCACATAAAAGAAGAAAAATGTTTAAAATGATTTTAAAAAAATGAAAGAAGGTTCTTGAAGCTTTCTTTTTTTAGCATTAATTGAAAACTAAATTATGAAATTTACTTTTTCCAGGAGGCAAAATACTCTGGAATATTTCAAATAAAAATTATTAGGTTGGTGCAAAAATAATTTCGTTTTCTCACATAGTAACATATGTTAGAAAACGAAATTATTTTTGCACCAACCTAATATATTGATTGGAAACGATTTTTTTTTGTTGCTTTCGGTAAAATCATTTAACATCAGCCATTTTGTCACATTTAACACATTTGTAAACAAAAAGTAATTCTTGGTTTTAAAAAAAATTTCCAAAAATAAAATATACTTTTCTGAATCTTTATTTGAGGAATATTAACTAAAGATAAAGTATAATTAATCTAATTTGAAAAAAACGTAATTTACTTTAAGTGAAATATATCAGAAAAATGGGTTTTTAAACCAAACAGTAGTGGTGATTACGTGCTTGTCGACCCTCGTAATTCACTTCTGAAGGTGTTGACATTGTTATTATTGTTTTACGGTGAATATATCTGTTAAAACATAATGTAAAAAAATGACAGTTGAGCGAATTTTTCATAGAATTTTTAGTAGTCTTTCAGTAATTTTTTCAGTAATCTTAAAAAAATGTAGGAAATATTTTTCGTAATGTAAGTTTGGTAATGTCGATTTAAATTCTCTATATTCATCGATCTTACTTTCTGATAATGTCGTGTATGATCACCCATACATTCAAAATGGGTATGTTTATACATTTGTTTTAAAATCTTGGTGCGTGATGATTTATTAAACTTTTCAATTTTCGCTTAGCAGATATAATCTTCAATTAACACATTAATAACCTAAAGAGCTTAAATTTTGAAGACTAAGCAAAAATAAAAAACAACAAAAAAACAAAAAAAAAAACAAGCACTAAAACAGAAGTATCTCAAGCTTCAGCCTAAATAATGCGGAATTATCAGATCTGGTTCAGTCTTTATCGGATATTGCCCGCAGTGTACATTTTGTCATTTTAGGTCTCCTCTACGTGTGTATATATATATATATATATATATATATAATGGACTCTTTTCCCGTCGCTTTCGACGTATGGGGATCTACCAAGGTAAACCGCCAGAAAACCCACACAAGTGATTTGATTAAAGTGGTGAAGGCTTGTGCAGAACCATCCACACACTTTTCGGAACTATTGATACACTTAGTCGGTGCAAATAAATGCCACAGACGAAGCAGACAATATACCTCAGGCTTTTCGTGTAAGAGTTTTCCATCTCCTAGACCAATCGTGTTCTATAACACTAAAGAGCTTGGTCAGCCCTGGTAGACACTATTTGCCCATAGTTGATACCCTAACAGGTTCTACCACCCCGAATATATATATATATATATATATATATATATATATATATATATGTATGTATGTGTGTGTAACATTCATACAAACCAAACAATCGCACACACACAGGCACACACGCACACACACATACAAACAAACACATACATATATAATACATATAAAACAAACACATACACATATACATATATAACAATGAAAAAATAACTTTGCAGAGGCGTTTCGTCGTGTGAGTGAATTTGTTCAATAAAATGAAAGGATTTTATTTTGTAACAACTATTTATCTACAAGAAGAAAAATGTTATATATGTCTATATATACGTGAGATGAGGAGAGGCTGAATAGTTCCTATCCCAACCTATTTCCAAAAATACGACTAAATGATAGAACATCCAAATTTAATTTTTAAAACACTAATTGAATCGATCGAATGATTCTCAATGGTGTTATTGTTTATTGATTTTTTAAAAACTTATAGACACGACTTCTAATCATTTATTGATTTAATATCTCTTTGATAACATCAATGAAAATATAATTATTTCTATATTTGTACAACATTTCTGGAAAATAATGTTGTATTGCTTTTACTCCTTAACTGAGCTAAGTCAATGTAGATAATGATCTGAAATTTTAAAAAATCGGATATTGACTTGAATTTTCAAATTCTTTGCAATTTCAATGAATAATATGAATATATATAACCTTTGACAGAACTCACATCCCAGCGAAAATCGGTCCGACTTTTTCTATGAATAAAACAGATTTTAGGAAAATTTTCTGTAATTTCGTATAGCATAGATACAATAATTCGTCCGAAGCTCCAATGTACGCGGAAATATTAGGCTGGTGCAAAAATAATATGGTTTTCTCACATAGTAACATATGTGAGAAAACGGCATTATTTTTGCACCAACCTAATAAAATCAATTGCAATTTCATCCAGTGTTATTATTTCAAGTTGTATATTAAATCAAACTAAAAATATATGTAATTCTGTATATTTAAAGATTTTAAACATTTATATATTTTTTTATCAATCCGACAAAATTTACTTTTCCTTATATACAAATACTAGAAAAATATGTATAAGTAATCATAAGGCACTCGTAGTGTTTTACGAAGAGAAACTTACATGTGGTTCAAGTCGGAAAATACGAAGCACGAAGTTACGATCAATTTCACTGTTCAGTTGTAATTGGCCTAGCAATACAAGCTTCCTAACAGTTGCACAACGTCGAAGTGACCATCAATCCTCTTTTATAAAGTGTACTATTACATAAAGTATCAACGGATGAGCCAGCGGTCGGATATGCGACAGAAGGTACCACGTGAAATTATAGCAGAGTCAACGGCAGTCCGTTACCGTTTTATAACTGGATTCTGGATGACTCATTGTGTTGCAGAGGAAGGCAGTGAAATGGGTCACTTCATGGCAAGATGAGGTCCGCCATAAACAAATTCACGCCATTGGCACTTTCTTCTACTCTGAAAATGTTTCACCTCCAAGCAAATTTTGCAAAGCCAAAAAGTGAGAAGTAATGGATGACAGAAACAGATTTGGTGAAACTGTAGAATTCTAGTCCTGAACGTGAAATGCAGTCAGTGAATCAACGCCAACATCATAAAGGAAACAAACTTGGATACGAGATAAAAAAAACGACGACGACTTAATTTTCATTTCTGTATATTCTAGTGAGATTCTTGCAGAAAATGTTAACTTCTTATCGAGGGATTCATTATTGATTCTATGAAGGAGATTTTATTCAATAATCCCAGTCTTGAATTTACACTTTTGAACTTGTCGATGTGATCTATCTATCTATCTATCTATCTATCTATCTATCTATCTATCTATCTATCTGTTCATATGTATTTATCTGTTCCTATCTATCTATCTATCTATCTATCTATCTGTTCATATGTATTTATCTGTTCCTATCTATCTATCTATCTGTCTATCTGTTCATATGTATTTATCTGTTCCTATCTATCTATCTATCTACTAGCAGTAAAGCCCAGCGTTGCCCGGGAGTAAACTTCCTCTGAATGGAAGGTCATAACCGATATACTCATTTTGTACATGCATGTAAGGCTGAAGTCTAGTAGAACAGATGGCCGCCAACGTAAAAAAACGTAATGTACACAAGTTGTCGGTATCCATCAGCACAACGGAAGAAAAAAATGTAAGGCTTAAAAGGAAGCAATGGGCAGCCATGATAGCATCAACAGTTTGCCATTACTAAGACACCTCCAATTAAAAGTTGTCAAGTTCAATACAAACACGGGCCATAGGAAGTTTTTGGTTAGGTGTGGCAGACGGCATTGTATTCCGATGGGATGGTTTTATTATCCCTGAGTTCAAGACATTACATGAAGCCTTGTGTCAGTTGCAATGTAGTAAAACGCAATAGCGTGAAAGGTAGACGCGTCTTTTGCCCAAAAGACGGCGCTGCCACTTCCGCAAACAGAACCACAAAACAGAAGTATGGGAAGGTATCGAGGCGAGTACTTGTAAGTGGCACAACTTTTTTTTGTAGTTTTTAATAGCCAGTTGAGGTGAGCATGAAGCGCTTGTAGCGTTAACTAAAGCCACCCTTTTGGTAAGGGGAGAAAGACACAAACGGTGTACGGCAGAGAATGCATATTATAATTCTGCATGTTGCTATTCTTTTATTATCCCACTTCTTTTTGCTGAGGCCTGAATTGCATGGACGCACTCGACTTCTCTGACAATTAAACGAATCCACCTTCTCAGGTATTGGTTTTGAGTTGAAACTGAATATGGTTACGTTGTCAACATGTAAGTTCGAATGCAGCCATAGTGGGGTTTAAGTGATAAGGGAGCATCTGGTGTGCAAGACAACCTTTAATGAAATGTCTTAGTAATGGCAAATGGATACTACGACAACTTTTAAATAAATCGGGTTCAAAAATGAAGGAACCTATGATGCAGCTGACATAAAGATGTGTACATTGCATTTGCTATAGGACTTCTGGGTAGGTAATATTTTTAGCATTGTTGGAGAGTAAACGTAAACGTTATCCTTACTCCCGACTCAGGAGCAGCCTACGTAAAGCTCTCCATAGGCGAGACACTGTTCACCTAAATGCAGACCCAAGATGCTGAGCATCTGTCTTTGCGATTTGGCCATTGTTGTTGAGCCGTGCTAGCCGTACCCCAGGGCTTTCTGAAGCTGTGACAGATGCAGTAGATCTGAGATTCCCCATACGACGATTAGCACAAGACTTTCTAAAGCTCTAGCAGACATAGTAGCTAGTAGCGCTGGCATTTCTTAAACAACGAATAAAGTATGTTGAGGTTGTTCCGAAACCCTGGAAGATGATGTAGCCCTAGAAGTCCTAAGATGACGTGAGTGGTTTGTTCAGGGTTTTCTAAGGACCTAGAACATGCTGTAGCGCCGGCATTCCTTAAACGCAGAAGGATTATCTGTGTTGGGGACTTGGAAGCCATGGCCCTAGAAACGGGTATTGCGTCTTGTGAATTCTGTACCAATCGTTCTTCAGTTGAAAGTCTAGCGCCTCGTGATGACATAACTGATGCTACTGATGCCCGTCTTTCATTCCGTTCAGCGGTACCTTCCGTAGAGATGCGGGCAGCAGAGCGTGAGGCCGTCTGAGAAAAGCGCAACAAAGTATGCTCTGTGGTTTCACTTGCCCTTGCTGGTTTTGTAGCAGTGACAGCAGCCGTGCGCCGTCCAAAAAGTTTTCTTTAGGGCGCATTTTAAACCAATTTTAAAAAGACAAACGTAATAAAAGGTATGTAGGTTTTTTGAGTTCAAAAATACGTGTAGTCTAAACGTAGGCACGTTAGAGGGATCCCCAAAATATATGTATCTATATCAAAAGGGGATCGAAGACAAAAAAAGTGAAGTTTAAAAATTCAACTAAAGCTTAAACGTAATGTAATTTGGGAAGTAAATTCGATAAACACGGAAAAAGATGTTATAACTAAGAAGTAAAAAAAAAAACAGTTTGAATACATAATCAACAACTTGCGGTTTCCGTAAGAAGCGAATGAAGTGAGCCAAAAACGGGACAGTAATCGCAGAAGAGTTATGATATAAAGAGGCGGTTGGCCGGTTGACTTTGAGCGCACATACTAAGGTAAGGTCCGTACGCACGTGCATACGCATGCGTAAGATAACTTCACGCGCGTATGATTGGATGGATCCAAGGTTAAATCCTTGCAACCGTGCCAATGAGCTCACAGTAACCTTGAACAGTTGACGCGATTGTTAATCTCCAGCTGGGTTAGTCAAAGCAGTGCGCAGTGGCGGATGACGTTTCAAAATAGTATCTGGCGACGTTATTATATCGGGATTTTATTGATAAATATGAAAGCTATGTAATTCCTTATCCCCAAATAGACATTGCCTTTTTGAGTTACGTCGTCACCAATGTAGCGCACTCTCTCAAAGTCAGCCAATCAGAAAATGGGATTTTCAAGCTTCATTTTTCTTTGAAAATTTTGAGCAGCCAGGAGATATGGGGCAGTTTTATTGAATGAAAATTGAAAATGCAAGCGTTTTTACACCTCTTACGAACAAAATTTGAAGTAATGTTAATTTCATTTACTGATGGATGATGAAGGCATTTAAGTAGCATGAATTTAGATAAAAACGTGCGAGAACTTTTGGGGCAGCGATGCGCAGTAGTAAAATTATAGCGAGTAGGTGCAATTTGCTAAACGTCAACGGCTTGAAAAGGCATAAGAGTCCCCTGGTGTCACCTCAATTGAAAAACTGCAATCAAATTTGAAAAAATTGGACAATTGGGGGGAACCGATTCTGTCCACTTGGCTTAAAAGCGGTGGCGTGAAGGGGCATGAAATGAGTTAGTGATTGCTTACTGAATTTAATCCTATGTTTTAGTAGGCTACATGGGTCACAAACACCTAAAAAGCAGCAGTTTCACCTTGTTTTTACTGATTTTTCTGGTAAACTTTGACATGTAAATCCCTTTCAAAAAATCCGTAAATCCCTTTCAAAATGGCCTTGATGTTTACTGTGCAAATGCAGAAAACATGGAAAGTAATGCATGCCTTCATTTAAACCTCAAAAGACCCTTTTTTAAAAACCATGGTATGAGTGTTAAATCCTGAAATAAAAGTAGGCTACATGAAACCTCTACTCATTTGGGAAGCTTGAAGCGCGCTCGCGTGACACCACCCCCTTGTTCACACATGATCTCGCATGACCCCGGGGCGTGAATAGGCCAATCAACAGCCAGCATTACGCATCACGCGAGCCACGTGTGACTAATAACACTAATCCGATTAGCTTTTGCAGCGCAAAGTTTGGCTGCGACAGAAATCTTTCATTGTGATAACTTTTGCATCCGAAACCAAAATATGACCATTCTTGTCCTTATAAGTACTTAAATCCGAAATTTTATCTAATGCTACCGCTATTAATTCTGACATGAAAATTGCACATATCTGCTTGTGTGGAGTGAACGCACATAATTACACACGCGTGCGTCCGATCAAAAATGAAAAATTGATAATATTGATTTAAATATTGAATTAAATCAAATTTTGGAGCCGTCAAAACCTCCGCAGGACCATTAGCGGTAATTGTGCCTAATTTGGTTGAAACCGGTTTAAAAATGTAGGAAATCCGATCAAACATATAAACGAACACGCGCATACACACATATTCTGCCTTTTATCATATCATATCATATCATATCATATCATATCTATCTATCTATCTATCTGTTCATATGTATTCATCTGTCTCTATTTATATATGTATCTGTTCATATCTATCTATTCCTATCTATCTGTTCATATCTATCTGTTCATATGTATTCATCTGTTCCTATCTATCTATCTATCTATCTTTCTATCTATCTATCTATCTAATGATGAATGTTCATGTCTATTTATGCATATTACATTTCTCAATATTTACTGAACTAATCTTAGTAAATGTTTTCTTTAGCTTTTTATTAGCATTGAGGAACGTTTGTATCTTTAATTTTTGGAAGGTATTATTCGTTATACCAATAAACTTACTGAAATCTGTGTCATATTTTTCGTCGGTTGTGATAACACTTTTCAGAAGTTTTAAGAAAATGGGAAAAAAGCACACCTGTCCTTACAGTCAGAAAGTGAGAGTTTAAATTTCTGGGACACATAATGTGGAAAGAATACGTATAGATTTTGACACAGAAGACATATTGAAGTCAAGAAAAGCAAACGGGGACAGCAAGAAAAATACTTAAAGAGATTGAGTAAATAAATAGCAGAAGAGGGAAAAGGAGAATATATTGATTAGAGTTACAAATAATAGAAAGTTGTAGACAGAACGGATCGCCAACGACTTGATGTCAAATTGAGCATAAAAGAACAAAAAAATATATATATATATACGTATTAAATATATTTTAATCTTTAAATATATGTAGTTCTTTTATATTTTTGAAATACATACTACCTAGCAGGCATTTACATATTAAGCTTGCTGGCACCAAAGCAAACCGATATCAGTCTTTTTCAAAGATTTTATGGAAAAGATTTTAAACTCCAAGACGCATTTATTTGATGTCATTCGTTAATTTAATTAAGAAGGCAAAACATCAGATTTCTTCTTAAATTTAGCAAAATCTCGACAGTAGGAAAGAGAACTGCAAATGATCGCTAAGATACTCGCTAATAACATTTCGAACCGGTGCAAATATAAACGTAAAAATATGTTCTAAACCTCTAGGCCGCTAAGAATGATAAAAACAATGATTTTCAGTAATGGTTATTGTTTATTATTTGCAATTAATGTATGACCATGAGCACAAAGTACAAGATAAAAGAATTAGAGATGTCAAAAGCAAGCAAATACATAAATTTAAATATCTCGAATGTGTTTTACCAGAAAACGGACAATGTGGCAAAGAAATCAGAAGCCATATTGGAATTGTTGTCTTACAAACATTAAACAATATAACAGGCAACAAGAAAATCATGTTAAAAACAAAGAAAAACATATTCAAATTCCATAAATCAATCCTCCTATGTGCGAAGGATCTTGCAAAGACGCCATTGCTAACTTTTCCTTGGGTAACATCAGTGGTGTGATGAGGAAAATACGTGCTGTTTTGGCAACGGTGGATCGCTCATAGAAGTCTACCTCACTTTATGAACAATATTAATTTTTTTAAGTCTATAGGACTTTACACTTTTTTCACATATTATAATTTAATAAATGTTTGTAAATTCCAAATATGACCAGAAGAAGGCCGGAGCGTACAATGGCCAAGAGTTGAATATGACCAGAAGAAGGATGGATCGTACAGTGGCCAAGACTTGAATATGACCAGAAGAAGGCCGGAGCGTACAGTGGCCAAGACTTGAATATGACCAGAAGAAGGCCGGAGCGTACAGTTGCCAAGACTTGAATATGACCAGAAGAAGGCCGGAGCGTACAGTGGCCAAGACTTGAATATGACCAGAAGAAGGCCGGAGCGTACAGTGGCCAAGACTTGAATATGACCAGAAGAAGGCCGGAGCGTACAGTTGCCAAGACTTGAATATGACCAGAAGAAGGCCGGAGCGTACAGTGGCCAAGACTTGAATATGACCAGAAGAAGGCCGGAGCGTACAGTGGCCAAGACTTGAATATGACCAGAAGAAGGCCGGAGCGTACAATGGCCAAGACTTGAATATGACCAGAAGAAGGCCGGAGCGTACAGTGGCCAAGACTTGAATATGACCAGAAGAAGGCCGGAGCGTACAGTGGCCAAGACTTGAATATGACCAGAAGAAGGCCGGAGCGTACAGTGGCCAAGTCTTTTATATGACCAGAAGAAGGCCGGAGCGTGCAGTGGCCAAGACATGAATATGACCAGAAGAAGGACGGATCGTACAGTGGCCAAGACTTGAATATGACGAATAGAAGGCCGGAGCGTACAGTAGCCAAGACTTGAATATGACCAGAAGAAGGCCGGAGCTTACAGTTGCCAAGACTTGAATATGACCAGAAGAAAGGCCGGAGCGTACAGTTGCCAAGACTTGAATATGACCAGAAGAAGGCCGGAGCGTACAGTTGCCAAGACTTGAATATGACCAGAAGAAGGCCGGAGCGTACATTGGCCAAGACTTGAATATGACCAGAAGAAGGCCGGAGCGTACAGTGGCCAAGACTTGAATATGACCAGAAGAAGGCCGGAGCGTACAGTTGCCAAGACTTGAATATGACCAGAAGAAGACCGGAGCGTACAATGGCCAAGACTTGAATATGACCAGAAGAAGGCCGGAGCGTACAGTGGCCAAGACTTGAATATGACCAGAAGAAGGCCGGAGCGTACAGTGGCCAAGACTTGAATATGACCAGAAGAAGGCCGGAGCGTACAGCTGCCAAGACTTGAATATGACCAGAAGAAGGCCGGAGCGTACAGTGGCCAAGACTTGAATATGACCAGAAGAAGGCTGGAGCGTACAGTGGCCAAGACTTGAATATGACCAGAAGAAGGCCGGAGCGTACAGTGGCCAAGACTTGAATATGACCAGAAGAAGGCCGGAGCGTACAGTGGCCAAGACTTGAATATGACCAGAAGAAGGCCGGAGCGTACAGTGGCCAAGACTTGAATATGACCAGAAGAAGGCCGGAGCGTACAGTGGCCAAGACTTGAATATGACCAGAAGAAGACCGGAGCGTACAATGGCCAAGACTTGAATATGACCAGAAGAAGGCCGGAGCGTACAGTGGCCAAGACTTGAATATGACCAGAAGAAGGCCGGAGCGTACAGTGGCCAAGACTTGAATATGACCAGAAGAAGGCCGGAGCGTACAGTGGCAAAGACTTGAATATGACCAGAAGAAAACCGGAACGTACAGTGGCCAAGACTTGAATATGACCAGAAGAAGGCCGGAGCGTACAGTGGCCAAGACTTGAATATGACCAGAAGAAGACCGGAGCGTACAATGGCCAAGACTTGAATATGACCAGAAGAAGGCCGGAGCGTACAGTGGCCAAGACTTGAATATGACCAGAAGAAGACCGGAGCGTACAATGGCCAAGACTTGAATATGACCAGAAGAAGGCCGGAGCGTACAGTGGCCAAGACTTGAATATGACCAGAAGAAGGCCGGAGCGTACAGTGGCCAAGACTTGAATATGACCAGTAGAAGACCGGAGCGTACAATGGCCAAGACTTGAATATGACCAGAAGAAGGCCGGAGCGTACAGTGGCCAAGACTTGAATATGACCAGAAGAAGGCCGGAGCGTACAGTGGCCAAGACTTGAATATGACCAGAAAAAGGCCGGAGCGTACAGTTGCCAAGACATGAATATGACCAGAAGAAGGCCGGAGCTTACAGTGGCCAAGACTTGAATATGACCAGAAGAAGGCCGGAGCGTACAGTGGCCAAGACTTGAATATGACCAGAAGAAGACCGGAGCGTACAATGGCCAAGACTTGAATATGACCAGAAGAAGGCCGGAGCGTACAGTGGCCAAGACTTGAATATGACCAGAAGAAGGCCGGAGCGTACAGTGGCCAAGACTTGAATATGACCAGAAGAAGGCCGGAGCGTACAGTGGCCAAGACTTGAATATGACCAGAAGAAGGCCGGAGCGTACAGTGGCCAAGACTTGAATATGACCAGAAGAAGGCCGGAGCGTACAGTGGCCAAGACTTGAATATGACCAGAAGAAGACCGGAGCGTACAATGGCCAAGACTTGAATATGACCAGAAGAAGGCCGGAGCGTACAGTGGCCAAGACTTGAATATGACCAGAAGAAGACCGGAGCGTACAATGGCCAAGACTTGAATATGACCAGAAGAAGGCCGGAGCGTACAGTGGCCAAGACTTGAATATGACCAGAAGAAGGCCGGAGCGTACAGTGGCCAAAACTTGAATATGACCAGTAGAAGACCGGAGCGTACAATGGCCAAGACTTGAATATGACCAGAAGAAGGCCGGAGCGTACAGTGGCCAAGACTTGGATATGACCAGAAGAAGGCCGGAGCGTACAGTTGCCAAGACTTGAATATGACCAGTAGAAGACCGGAGCGTACAATGGCCAAGACTTGAATATGACCAGAAGAAGGCCGGAGCGTACAGTGGCCAAGACTTGAATATGACCAGAAGAAGGCCGGAGCGTACAGTGGCCAAGACTTGAATATGACCAGAAGAAGGCCGGAGCGTACAGTGGCCAAGACTTGAATATGACCAGAAGAAGGCCGGAGCGTACAGTGGCCAAGACTTGAATATGACCAGAAGAAGACCGGAGCGTACAATGGCCAAGACTTGAATATGACCAGAAGAAGGCCGGAGCGTACAGTGGCCAAGACTTGAATATGACCAGAAGAAGGCCGGAGCGTACAGTTGCCAAGACTTGAATATGACCAGTAGAAGACCGGAGCGTACAGTTGCCAAGACTTGAATATGACCAGAAGAAGGCCGGAGCGTACAGTGGCCAAGACTTGAATATGACCAGAAGAAGGCCGGAGCGTACAGTGGCCAAGACTTGAATATGACCAGAAGAAGGCCGGAGCGTACAGTGGCCAAGACTTGAATATGACCAGAAGAAGACCGGAGCGTACAATGGCCAAGACTTGAATATGACCAGAAGAAGGCCGGAGCGTACAGTGGCCAAGACTTGAATATGACCAGAAGAAGACCGGAGCGTACAATGGCCAAGACTTGAATATGACCAGAAGAAGGCCGGAGCGTACAGTGGCCAAGACTTGAATATGACCAGAAGAAGGCCGGAGCGTACAGTGGCCAAGACTTGAATATGACCAGTAGAAGACCGGAGCGTACAATGGCCAAGACTTGAATATGACCAGAAGAAGGCCGGAGCGTACAGTGGCCAAGACTTGAATATGACCAGAAGAAGGCCGGAGCGTACAGTGGCCAAGACTTGAATATGACCAGAAGAAGACCGGAGCGTACAATGGCCAAGACTTGAATATGACCAGAAGAAGGCCGGAGCGTACAGTGGCCAAGACTTGAATATGACCAGAAGAAGGCCGGAGCGTACAGTTGCCAAGACTTGAATATGACCAGTAGAAGACCGGAGCGTACAGTTGCCAAGACTTGAATATGACCAGAAGAAGGCCGGAGCGTACAGTGGCCAAGACTTGAATATGACCAGAAGAAGGCCGGAGCGTACAGTGGCCAAGACTTGAATATGACCAGAAGAAGGCCGGAGCGTACAGTGGCCAAGACTTGAATATGACCAGAAGAAGACCGGAGCGTACAATGGCCAAGACTTGAATATGACCAGAAGAAGGCCGGAGCGTACAGTGGCCAAGACTTGAATATGACCAGAAGAAGACCGGAGCGTACAATGGCCAAGACTTGAATATGACCAGAAGAAGGCCGGAGCGTACAGTGGCCAAGACTTGAATATGACCAGAAGAAGGCCGGAGCGTACAGTGGCCAAGACTTGAATATGACCAGAAGAAGGCCGGAGCGTACAGTGGCCAAGACTTGAATATGACCAGTAGAAGACCGGAGCGTACAATGGCCAAGACTTGAATATGACCAGAAGAAGGCCGGAGCGTACAGTGGCCAAGACTTGAATATGACCAGAAGAAGGCCGGAGCGTACAGTGGCCAAGACTTGAATATGACCAGAAGAAGGCCGGAGCGTACAGTGGCCAAGACTTGAATATGACCAGTAGAAGACCGGAGCGTACAATGGCCAAGACTTGAATATGACCAGAAGAAGGCCGGAGCGTACAGTGGCCAAGACTTGAATATGACCAGAAGAAGGCCGGAGCGTACAGTTGCCAAGACTTGAATATGACCAGTAGAAGACCGGAGCGTACAATGGCCAAGACTTGAATATGACCAGAAGAAGGCCGGAGCGTACAGTGGCCAAGACTTGAATATGACCAGAAGAAGGCCGGAGCGTACAATGGCCAAGACTTGAATATGACCAGAAGAAGGCCGGAGCGTACAGTGGCCAAGACTTGAATATGACCAGAAGAAGGCGGGAGCGTACAGTGGCCAAGACTTGAATATGACCAGAAGAAGGCCGGAGCGTACAGTGGCCAAGACTTGAATATGACCAGTAGAAGACCGGAGCGTACAATGGCCAAGACTTGAATATGACCAGAAGAAGCCCGGAGCGTACAGTTGCCAAGACTTGAATATGACCAGTAGAAGACCGGAGCGTACAATGGCCAAGACTTGAATATGACCAGAAGAAGGCCGGAGCGTACAGTGGCCAAGACTTGAATATGACCAGAAGAAGGCCGGAGCGTACAGTGGCCAAGACTTGAATATGACCAGAAGAAGGCCGGAGCGTACAGTGGCCAAGACTTGAATATGACCAGTAGAAGACCGGAGCGTACAATGGCCAAGACTTGAATATGACCAGAAGAAGGCCGGAGCGTACAGTGGCCAAGACTTGAATATGACCAGAAGAAGGCCGGAGCGTACAGTTGCCAAGACTTGAATATGACCAGTAGAAGACCGGAGCGTACAATGGCCAAGACTTGAATATGACCAGAAGAAGGCCGGAGCGTACAGTGGCCAAGACTTGAATATGACCAGAAGAAGGCCGGAGCGTACAGTGGCCAAGACTTGAATATGACCAGAAGAAGGCCGGAGCGTACAGTGGCCAAGACTTGAATATGACCAGAAGAAGGCCGGAGCGTACAGTGGCCAAGACTTGAATATGACCAGAAGAAGACCGGAGCGTACAATGGCCAAGACTTGAATATGACCAGAAGAAGGCCGGAGCGTACAGTGGCCAAGACTTGAATATGACCAGAAGAAGGCCGGAGCGTACAGTTGCCAAGACTTGAATATGACCAGTAGAAGACCGGAGCGTACAATGGCCAAGACTTGAATATGACCAGAAGAAGGCCGGAGCGTACAGTGGCCAAGACTTGAATATGACCAGAAGAAGGCCGGAGCGTACAGTGGCCAAGACTTGAATATGACCAGAAGAAGGCCGGAGCGTACAGTGGCCAAGACTTGAATATGACCAGAAGAAGGCCGGAGCGTACAGTGGCGAAGACTTGAATATGACCAGAAGAAGACCGGAGCGTACAATGGCCAAGACTTGAATATGACCAGAAGAAGGCCGGAGCGTACAGTGGCCAAGACTTGAATATGACCAGAAGAAGGCCGGAGCGTACAGTTGCCAAGACTTGAATATGACCAGTAGAAGACCGGAGCGTACAATGGCCAAGACTTGAATATGACCAGAAGAAGGCCGGAGCGTACAGTGGCCAAGACTTGAATATGACCAGAAGAAGGCCGGAGCGTACAGTGGCCAAGACTTGAATATGACCAGAAGAAGGCCGGAGCGTACAGTGGCCAAGACTTGAATATGACCAGAAGAAGGCCGGAGCGTACAGTGGCCAAGACTTGAATATGACCAGAAGAAGACCGGAGCGTACAATGGCCAAGACTTGAATATGACCAGAAGAAGGCCGGAGCGTACAGTGGCCAAGACTTGAATATGACCAGAAGAAGTCCGGAGCGTACAGTGGCCAAGACTTGAATATGACCAGAAGAAGGCCGGAGCGTACAGTGGCCAAGACTTGAATATGACCAGAAGAAAACCGGAACGTACAATGGCCAAGACTTGAATATGACCAGAAGAAGACCGGAGCGAACAATGGCCAAGACTTGAATATGACCAGAAGAAGGCCGGAGCGTACAGTGGCCAAGACTTGAATATGACCAGAAGAAGGCCGGAGCGTACAGTGGCCAAGACTTGAATATGACCAGAAGAAGGCCGGAGCGTACAGTTGCCAAGACTTGAATATGACCAGAAGAAGACCGGAGCGTACAATGGCCAAGTCTTGAATATGACCAGAAGAAGGCCGGAGCGTACAGTGGCCAAGACTTGAATATGACCAGAAGAAGGCCGGAGCGTACAGTGGCCAAGGCTTGAATATGACCAGAAGAAGGCCGGAGCGTACAGTGGCCAAGACTTGAATATGACCAGAAGAAGGCCGGAGCGTACAGTTGCCAAGACTTGAATATGACCAGTAGAAGACCGGAGCGTACAATGGCCAAGACTTGAATATGACTAGAAGAAGGCCGGAGCGTACAGTGGCCAAGACTTGAATATGACCAGAAGAAGTCCGGAGCGTACAGTGGCCAAGACTTGAATATGACCAGAAGAAGGCCGGAGCGTACAGTGGCCAAGACTTGAATATGACCAGAAGAAGACCGGAGCGTACAATGGCCAAGACTTGAATATGAACAGAAGAAGGCCGGAGGGTACAGTGACAAGACTTGAATATGAACAGAAGAAGGCCGGAGCGTACAGTGGCCAAGACTTGAATATGACCAGAAGAAGGCCGGAGCGTACAGTGGCCAAGACTTGAATATGCCCAGAAGAAGGCCGGAGCGTACAGTTGCCAAGACTTGAATATGACCAGAAGAAGACCGGAGCGTACAATGGCCAAGACTTGAATATGACCAGAAGAAGGCTGGAGCGTACAGTGGCCAAGACTTGAATATGACCAGAAGAAGGCCGGAGCGTACAGTGGCCAAGACTTGAATATGACCAGAAGAAGGCCGGAGCGTACAGTTGCCAAGACTTGAATATGACCAGAAGAAGACCGGAGCGTACAATGGCCAAGACTTGAATATGACCAGAAGAAGGCCGGAGCGTACAGTGGCCAAGACTTGAATATGACCAGAAGAAGGCCGGAGCGTACAGTGGCCAAGACTTGAATATGACCAGAAGAAGGCCGGAGCGTACAGTGGCCAAGACTTGAATATGACCAGAAGAAGGCCGGAGCGTACAGCTGCCAAGACTTGAATATGACCAGAAGAAGGCCGGAGCGTACAGTTGCCAAGACTTGAATATGACCAGAAGAAGGCCGGAGCGTACAGTTGCCAAGACTTGAATATGACGAGAAGAAGGCCGGAGCGTACAGTTGCCAAGACTTGAATATGACCAGAAGAAGGCCGGAGCGTACAGTGGCCAAGACTTGAATATGACCAGAAGAAGGCCGGAGCGTACAGTGGCCAAGACTTGAATATGACCAGAAGAAGGCCGGAGCGTACAGCTGCCAAGACTTGAATATGACCAGAAGAAGGCCGGAGCGTACAGTGGCCAAGACTTGAATATGACCAGAAGAAGGCCGGAGCGTACAGTGGCCAAGACTTGAATATGACCAGAAGAAGGCCGGAGTGTACAATGGCCAAGACTTGAATATGACCAGAAGAAGGCCGGATCGTACAGTGGCCAAAACTTGAATATGACCAGAAGAAGGCCGGAGCGTACAGTGGCCAAGACTTGAATATGACCAGAAGAAGGCCGGAGCGTACAGTGGCCAAGACTTGAATATGACCAGAAGAAGGCCGGAGCGTACAGTTGCCAAGACTTGAATATGACCAGAAGAAGGCCGGAGCGTACAGTGGCCAAGACTTGAATATGACCAGAAGAAGGCCGGAGCGTACAGTGGCCAAGATTTGAATATGACCAGAAGAAGACCGGAGCGTACAATGGCCAAGACTTGAATATGACCAGAAGAAGGCCGGAGTGTACAGTGGCCAAGACTTGAATATGACCAGAAGAAGGCCGGAGCGTACAGTGGCCAAGACTTGAATATGACCAGAAGAAGGCCGGAGCGTACAGTGGCCAAGACTTGAATATGACCAGAAGAAAACCGGAACGTACAATGGCCAAGACTTGAATATGACCAGAAGAAGACCGGAGCGTACAATGGCCAAGACTTGAATATGACCAGAAGAAGGCCGGAGCGTACAGTTGCCAAGACTTTAATATGACCAGAAGAAGGCCGGAGCGTACAGTTGCCAAGACTTGAATATGACGAGAAGAAGGCCGGAGCGTACAGTTGCCAAGACTTGAATATGACCAGAAGAAGGCCGGAGCGTACAGTGGCCAAGACTTGAATATGACCAGAAGAAGGCCGGAGCGTACAGTGGCCAAGACTTGAATATGACCAGAAGGAGTCTGGAGCGTACAGTAGCCAAGACTTGAATATGACCAGAAGAAGACCGGAGCGTACAATGGCCAAGACTTGAATATGAACAGAAGAAGGCCGGAGCGTACAATGGCCAAGACTTGAATATGACCAGAAGAAGGCCGGAGCGTACAGTTGCCAAGACTTGAATATGACCAGAAGAAGGCCGGAGCGTACAGTGGCCAAGACTTGAATATGACCAGAAGAAGGCCGGAGCGTACAGTGGCCAAGACTTGAATATGACCAGAAGAAGGCCGGAGCGTACAGTGGCCAAGACTTGAATATGACCAGTAGAAGACCGGAGCGTACAATGGCCAAGACTTGAATATGACCAGAAGAAGGCCGGAGCGTACAGTGGCCAAGACTTGAATATGACCAGAAGAAGGCCGGAGCGTACAGTGGCCAAGACTTGAATATGACCAGAAGAAGACCGGAGCGTACAATGGCCAAGACTTGAATATGACCAGAAGAAGGCCGGAGCGTACAGTGGCCAAGACTTGAATATGACCAGAAGAAGGCCGGAGCGTACAGTTGCCAAGACTTGAATATGACCAGTAGAAGACCGGAGCGTACAGTTGCCAAGACTTGAATATGACCAGAAGAAGGCCGGAGCGTACAGTGGCCAAGACTTGAATATGACCAGAAGAAGGCCGGAGCGTACAGTGGCCAAGACTTGAATATGACCAGAAGAAGGCCGGAGCGTACAGTGGCCAAGACTTGAATATGACCAGAAGAAGACCGGAGCGTACAATGGCCAAGACTTGAATATGACCAGAAGAAGGCCGGAGCGTACAGTGGCCAAGACTTGAATATGACCAGAAGAAGACCGGAGCGTACAATGGCCAAGACTTGAATATGACCAGAAGAAGGCCGGAGCGTACAGTGGCCAAGACTTGAATATGACCAGAAGAAGGCCGGAGCGTACAGTGGCCAAGACTTGAATATGACCAGAAGAAGGCCGGAGCGTACAGTGGCCAAGACTTGAATATGACCAGTAGAAGACCGGAGCGTACAATGGCCAAGACTTGAATATGACCAGAAGAAGGCCGGAGCGTACAGTGGCCAAGACTTGAATATGACCAGAAGAAGGCCGGAGCGTACAGTGGCCAAGACTTGAATATGACCAGAAGAAGGCCGGAGCGTACAGTGGCCAAGACTTGAATATGACCAGTAGAAGACCGGAGCGTACAATGGCCAAGACTTGAATATGACCAGAAGAAGGCCGGAGCGTACAGTGGCCAAGACTTGAATATGACCAGAAGAAGGCCGGAGCGTACAGTTGCCAAGACTTGAATATGACCAGTAGAAGACCGGAGCGTACAATGGCCAAGACTTGAATATGACCAGAAGAAGGCCGGAGCGTACAGTGGCCAAGACTTGAATATGACCAGAAGAAGGCCGGAGCGTACAATGGCCAAGACTTGAATATGACCAGAAGAAGGCCGGAGCGTACAGTGGCCAAGACTTGAATATGACCAGAAGAAGGCGGGAGCGTACAGTGGCCAAGACTTGAATATGACCAGAAGAAGGCCGGAGCGTACAGTGGCCAAGACTTGAATATGACCAGTAGAAGACCGGAGCGTACAATGGCCAAGACTTGAATATGACCAGAAGAAGCCCGGAGCGTACAGTTGCCAAGACTTGAATATGACCAGTAGAAGACCGGAGCGTACAATGGCCAAGACTTGAATATGACCAGAAGAAGGCCGGAGCGTACAGTGGCCAAGACTTGAATATGACCAGAAGAAGGCCGGAGCGTACAGTGGCCAAGACTTGAATATGACCAGAAGAAGGCCGGAGCGTACAGTGGCCAAGACTTGAATATGACCAGTAGAAGACCGGAGCGTACAATGGCCAAGACTTGAATATGACCAGAAGAAGGCCGGAGCGTACAGTGGCCAAGACTTGAATATGACCAGAAGAAGGCCGGAGCGTACAGTTGCCAAGACTTGAATATGACCAGTAGAAGACCGGAGCGTACAATGGCCAAGACTTGAATATGACCAGAAGAAGGCCGGAGCGTACAGTGGCCAAGACTTGAATATGACCAGAAGAAGGCCGGAGCGTACAGTGGCCAAGACTTGAATATGACCAGAAGAAGGCCGGAGCGTACAGTGGCCAAGACTTGAATATGACCAGAAGAAGGCCGGAGCGTACAGTGGCCAAGACTTGAATATGACCAGAAGAAGACCGGAGCGTACAATGGCCAAGACTTGAATATGACCAGAAGAAGGCCGGAGCGTACAGTGGCCAAGACTTGAATATGACCAGAAGAAGGCCGGAGCGTACAGTTGCCAAGACTTGAATATGACCAGTAGAAGACCGGAGCGTACAATGGCCAAGACTTGAATATGACCAGAAGAAGGCCGGAGCGTACAGTGGCAAGGACTTGAATATGACCAGAAGAAGGCCGGAGCGTACAGTGGCCAAGACTTGAATATGACCAGAAGAAGGCCGGAGCGTACAGTGGCCAAGACTTGAATATGACCAGAAGAAGGCCGGAGCGTACAGTGGCGAAGACTTGAATATGACCAGAAGAAGACCGGAGCGTACAATGGCCAAGACTTGAATATGACCAGAAGAAGGCCGGAGCGTACAGTGGCCAAGACTTGAATATGACCAGAAGAAGGCCGGAGCGTACAGTTGCCAAGACTTGAATATGACCAGTAGAAGACCGGAGCGTACAATGGCCAAGACTTGAATATGACCAGAAGAAGGCCGGAGCGTACAGTGGCCAAGACTTGAATATGACCAGAAGAAGGCCGGAGCGTACAGTGGCCAAGACTTGAATATGACCAGAAGAAGGCCGGAGCGTACAGTGGCCAAGACTTGAATATGACCAGAAGAAGGCCGGAGCGTACAGTGGCCAAGACTTGAATATGACCAGAAGAAGACCGGAGCGTACAATGGCCAAGACTTGAATATGACCAGAAGAAGGCCGGAGCGTACAGTGGCCAAGACTTGAATATGACCAGAAGAAGTCCGGAGCGTACAGTGGCCAAGACTTGAATATGACCAGAAGAAGGCCGGAGCGTACAGTGGCCAAGACTTGAATATGACCAGAAGAAAACCGGAACGTACAATGGCCAAGACTTGAATATGACCAGAAGAAGACCGGAGCGAACAATGGCCAAGACTTGAATATGACCAGAAGAAGGCCGGAGCGTACAGTGGCCAAGACTTGAATATGACCAGAAGAAGGCCGGAGCGTACAGTGGCCAAGACTTGAATATGACCAGAAGAAGGCCGGAGCGTACAGTTGCCAAGACTTGAATATGACCAGAAGAAGACCGGAGCGTACAATGGCCAAGTCTTGAATATGACCAGAAGAAGGCCGGAGCGTACAGTGGCCAAGACTTGAATATGACCAGAAGAAGGCCGGAGCGTACAGTGGCCAAGGCTTGAATATGACCAGAAGAAGGCCGGAGCGTACAGTGGCCAAGACTTGAATATGACCAGAAGAAGGCCGGAGCGTACAGTTGCCAAGACTTGAATATGACCAGTAGAAGACCGGAGCGTACAATGGCCAAGACTTGAATATGACTAGAAGAAGGCCGGAGCGTACAGTGGCCAAGACTTGAATATGACCAGAAGAAGTCCGGAGCGTACAGTGGCCAAGACTTGAATATGACCAGAAGAAGGCCGGAGCGTACAGTGGCCAAGACTTGAATATGACCAGAAGAAGACCGGAGCGTACAATGGCCAAGACTTGAATATGAACAGAAGAAGGCCGGAGGGTACAGTGACAAGACTTGAATATGAACAGAAGAAGGCCGGAGCGTACAGTGGCCAAGACTTGAATATGACCAGAAGAAGGCCGGAGCGTACAGTGGCCAAGACTTGAATATGCCCAGAAGAAGGCCGGAGCGTACAGTTGCCAAGACTTGAATATGACCAGAAGAAGACCGGAGCGTACAATGGCCAAGACTTGAATATGACCAGAAGAAGGCTGGAGCGTACAGTGGCCAAGACTTGAATATGACCAGAAGAAGGCCGGAGCGTACAGTGGCCAAGACTTGAATATGACCAGAAGAAGGCCGGAGCGTACAGTTGCCAAGACTTGAATATGACCAGAAGAAGACCGGAGCGTACAATGGCCAAGACTTGAATATGACCAGAAGAAGGCCGGAGCGTACAGTGGCCAAGACTTGAATATGACCAGAAGAAGGCCGGAGCGTACAGTGGCCAAGACTTGAATATGACCAGAAGAAGGCCGGAGCGTACAGTGGCCAAGACTTGAATATGACCAGAAGAAGGCCGGAGCGTACAGCTGCCAAGACTTGAATATGACCAGAAGAAGGCCGGAGCGTACAGTTGCCAAGACTTGAATATGACCAGAAGAAGGCCGGAGCGTACAGTTGCCAAGACTTGAATATGACGAGAAGAAGGCCGGAGCGTACAGTTGCCAAGACTTGAATATGACCAGAAGAAGGCCGGAGCGTACAGTGGCCAAGACTTGAATATGACCAGAAGAAGGCCGGAGCGTACAGTGGCCAAGACTTGAATATGACCAGAAGAAGGCCGGAGCGTACAGCTGCCAAGACTTGAATATGACCAGAAGAAGGCCGGAGCGTACAGTGGCCAAGACTTGAATATGACCAGAAGAAGGCCGGAGCGTACAGTGGCCAAGACTTGAATATGACCAGAAGAAGGCCGGAGTGTACAATGGCCAAGACTTGAATATGACCAGAAGAAGGCCGGATCGTACAGTGGCCAAAACTTGAATATGACCAGAAGAAGGCCGGAGCGTACAGTGGCCAAGACTTGAATATGACCAGAAGAAGGCCGGAGCGTACAGTGGCCAAGACTTGAATATGACCAGAAGAAGGCCGGAGCGTACAGTTGCCAAGACTTGAATATGACCAGAAGAAGGCCGGAGCGTACAGTGGCCAAGACTTGAATATGACCAGAAGAAGGCCGGAGCGTACAGTGGCCAAGATTTGAATATGACCAGAAGAAGACCGGAGCGTACAATGGCCAAGACTTGAATATGACCAGAAGAAGGCCGGAGTGTACAGTGGCCAAGACTTGAATATGACCAGAAGAAGGCCGGAGCGTACAGTGGCCAAGACTTGAATATGACCAGAAGAAGGCCGGAGCGTACAGTGGCCAAGACTTGAATATGACCAGAAGAAAACCGGAACGTACAATGGCCAAGACTTGAATATGACCAGAAGAAGACCGGAGCGTACAATGGCCAAGACTTGAATATGACCAGAAGAAGGCCGGAGCGTACAGTTGCCAAGACTTTAATATGACCAGAAGAAGGCCGGAGCGTACAGTTGCCAAGACTTGAATATGACGAGAAGAAGGCCGGAGCGTACAGTTGCCAAGACTTGAATATGACCAGAAGAAGGCCGGAGCGTACAGTGGCCAAGACTTGAATATGACCAGAAGAAGGCCGGAGCGTACAGTGGCCAAGACTTGAATATGACCAGAAGGAGGCTGGAGCGTACAGTAGCCAAGACTTGAATATGACCAGAAGAAGACCGGAGCGTACAATGGCCAAGACTTGAATATGAACAGAAGAAGGCCGGAGCGTACAATGGCCAAGACTTGAATATGACCAGAAGAAGGCCGGAGCGTACAGTTGCCAAGACTTGAATATGACCAGAAGAAGGCCGGAGCGTACAGTGGCCAAGACTTGAATATGACCAGAAGAAGGCCGGAGCGTACAGTGGCCAAGACTTGAATATGACCAGAAGAAGACCGGAGCGTACAATGGTCAAGACTTGAATATGACCAGAAGAAGGCCGGAGCGTTCAGTGGCCAAGACTTGAATATGACCAGAAGAAGGCCGGAGCGTACAGTGGCCAAGACTTGAATATGACCAGAAGAAGGCCGGAGCGTACAGTGGCCAAGAATTGAATATGACCAGAAGAAGGCCGGAGCGTACAGTTGCCAAGACTTGAATATGACCAGAAGAAGGCCGGAGCGTACAGTGGCCAAGTCTTGAATATGACCAGAAGAAGGCCGGAGCGTCCAGTGGCCAAGACTTGAATATGACCAGAAGAAGACCGGAGCGTACAATGGCCAAGACTTGAATATGACCAGAAGAAGGCCGGAGCGTACAGTGGCCAAGACTTGAATATGACCAGAAGAAGGCCGGAGCGTACAGTTGCCAAGACATGAATATGACCAGAAGAAGGCCGGAGCTTACAGTGGCCAAGACTTGAATATGACCAGAAGAAGGCCGGAGCGTACAGTGGCCAAGACTTGAATATGACCAGAAGAAGACCGGAGCGTACAATGGCCAAGACTTGAATATGACCAGAAGAAGGCCGGAGCGTACAGTGGCCAAGACTTGAATATGACCAGAAGAAGGCCGGAGCTTACAGTGGCCAAGACTTGAATATGACCAGAAGAAGGCCGGAGCGTACAGTGGCCAAGACTTGAATATGACCAGAAGAAAACCGGAACGTACAATGGCCAAGACTTGAATATGACCAGAAGAAGACCGGAGCGTACAATGGCCAAGACTTGAATATGACCAGAAGAAGGCCGGAGCGTACAGTGGCCAAGACTTGAATATGACCAGAAGAAGGCCGGAGCGTACAGTGGCCAAGACTTGAATATGACCAGAAGAAGGCCGGAGCGTACAGTGGCCAAGACTTGAATATGACCAGAAGAAGGCCGGAGCGTACAGTGGCCAAGACTTGAATATGACCAGAAGAAGACCGGAGCGTACAATGGCCAAGACTTGAATATGACCAGAAGAAGGCCGGAGCGTACAATGGCCAAGACTTGAATATGACCAGAAGAAGGCCGGAGCGTACAGTGGCCAAGACTTGAATATGACCAGAAGAAGGCCGGAGCGTACAGCGGCCAAGACTTGAATATGACCAGAAGAAGGCCGGAGCGTACAGTGTCCAAGACTTGAATATGACCAGAAGAAGGCCGGAGCGTACAGTTGCCAAGACTTGAATATGACCAGAAGAAGGCCGGAGCGTACAGTGGCCAAGACTTGAATATGACCAGAAGAAGGCCGGAGCGTACAGTGGCCAAGACTTGAATATGACCAGAAGAAGACCGGAGCGTACAATGGCCAAGACTTGAATATGACCAGAAGAAGGCCGGAGCGTACAGTGGCCAAGACTTGAATATGACCAGAAGAAGGCCGGAGCGTACAGTGGCCAAGACTTGAATATGACCAGAAGAAGGCCGGAGCGTACAGTGGCCAAGACTTGAATATGACCAGAAGAAGGCCGGAGCGTACAGTTGCCAAGACTTGAATATGACCAGAAAAGGCCGGAGCGTACAGTGGCCAAGACTTGAATATGACCAGAAGAAGGCCGGAGCGTACAGTGGCCAAGACTTGAATATGACCAGAAGAAGACCGGAGCGTACAATGGCCAAGACTTGAATATGACCAGAAGAAGGCCGGAGCGTACAGTGGCCAAGACTTGAATATGACCAGAAGAAGGCCGGAGCGTACAGTTGCCAAGACATGAATATGACCAGAAGAAGGCCGGTGCTTACAGTGGCCAAGACTTGAATATGACCAGAAGAAGGCCGGAGCGTACAGTGGCCAAGACTTGAATATGACCAGAAGAAGACCGGAGCGTACAATGGCCAAGACTTGAATATGACCAGAAGAAGGCCGGAGCGTACAGTGGCCAAGACTTGAATATGACCAGAAGAAGGCCGGAGCGTACAGTGGCCAAGACTTGAATATGACCAGAAGAAGGCCGGAGCGTACAGTTGCCAAGACTTGAATATGACCAGAAGAAGACCGGAGCGTACAATGGCCAAGACTTGAATATGACCAGTAGAAGGCCGGAGCGTACAGTGGCCAAGACTTGAATATGACCAGAAGAAGGCCGGAGCGTACAGTGGCCAAGACTTGAATATGACCAGAAGAAGGCCGGAGCGTACAGTGTCCAAGACTTGAATATGACCAGAAGAAGGCCGGAGCGTACAGTTGCCAAGACTTGAATATGACCAGAAGAAGGCCGGAGCGTACAGTGGCCAAGACTTGAATATGACCAGAAGAAGGCCGGAGCGTACAGTGGCCAAGACTTGAATATGACCAGAAGAAGACCGGAGCGTACAATGGCCAAGACTTGAATATGACCAGAAGAAGGCCGGAGCGTACAGTGGCCAAGACTTGAATATGACTAGAAGAAGGCCGGAGCGTACAGTGGCCAAGACTTGAATATGACCAGAAGAAGGCCGGAGCGTACAGTGGCCAAGACTTGAATATGACCAGAAGAAGGCCGGAGCGTACAGTTGCCAAGACTTGAATATGACCAGAAAAGGCCGGAGCGTACAGTGGCCAAGACTTGAATATGACCAGAAGAAGGCCGGAGCGTACAGTGGCCAAGACTTGAATATGACCAGAAGAAGACCGGAGCGTACAATGGCCAAGACTTGAATATGACCAGAAGAAGGCCGGAGCGTACAGTGGCCAAGACTTGAATATGACCAGAAGAAGGCCGGAGCGTACAGTTGCCAAGACATGAATATGACCAGAAGAAGGCCGGTGCTTACAGTGGCCAAGACTTGAATATGACCAGAAGAAGGCCGGAGCGTACAGTGGCCAAGACTTGAATATGACCAGAAGAAGACCGGAGCGTACAATGGCCAAGACTTGAATATGACCAGAAGAAGGCCGGAGCGTACAGTGGCCAAGACTTGAATATGACCAGAAGAAGGCCGGAGCGTACAGTGGCCAAGACTTGAATATGACCAGAAGAAGGCCGGAGCGTACAGTGGCCAAGACTTGAATATGACCAGAAGAAAACCGGAACGTACAATGGCCAAGACTTGAATATGACCAGAAGAAGACCGGAGCGTACAGTGGCCAAGACTTGAATATGACCAGAAGAAGATCGGAGCGTACAATGGCCAAGACTTGAATATTACCAGAAGAAGGCCGGAGCGTACAGTGGCCAAGACTTGAATATGACCAGAAGAAGGCCGGAGCGTACAGTGGCCAAGACTTGAATATGACCAGAAGAAGGCTGGAGCGTACAGTGGCCAAGACTTGAATATGACCAGAAGAAAACCGGAACGTACAATGGCCAAGACTTGAATATGACCAGAAGAAGACCGGAGCGTACAATGGCCAGGACTTGAATATGACCAGAAGAAGGCCGGAGCGTACAGTGGCCAAGACTTGAATATGACCAGAAGAAGGCCGGAGCGTACAGTGGCCAAGACTTGAATATGACCAGAAGACGGCCGGAGCGTACAGTTGCCAAGACTTGAATATGACCAGAAGAAGACCGGAGCGTACAATGGCCAAGACTTGAATATGACCAGAAGAAGGCCGGAGCGTACAGTGGCCAAGACTTGAATATGACCAGAAGAAGGCCGGAGCGTACAGTGGCCAAGTCTTGAATATGACCAGAAGAAGGCCGGAGCGTACAGTGGCCAAGACTTGAATATGACCAGAAGAAAACCGGAGCGTACAATGGCCAAGACTTGAATATGACCAGAAGAAGGCATGAGCGTACAGTGGCCAAGACTTGAATATGACCAGAAGAAGATCGGAGCGTACAATGGCCAAGACTTGAATATGACCAGAAGAAGGCCGGAGCGTACAATGGCCAAGACTTGAATATGACCAGAAGAAGGCTGGAGCTTACAGTGGCCATGACTTGAATATGACCAGAAGAAGGCCGGAGCGTACAGTGGCCAAGACTTGAATATGACCAGAAGAAGGCCGGAGCGTACAATGGCCAAGACTTGAATATGACCAGAAGAAGACCGGAGCTTGCAATGGCCAAGACTTGAATATGGTAATAAAGATGAGGACAACACACTGAACAATGTAGTGTGAAAATTTCTTTTTTGATGATGTTTACTTTTGTAACAGAATCAATCAAGTTCTCTAGTCTCTTATCTTTGAAATTTCTCTTTTTAATTTTTTTGTGGTTATTTTGATGCTCCATCTTAACTAATTTCATTGCCAGACTGTTGTGTATTTGTTTGGAAAAGTAAATGAGTTTAGTTCATCATGCAGGAAAAAAGTTGATTGTTTTAGCTTGAAAAATGTATTATTAGTTAATATTGTTGTATTTAAAAGTGTCTTTTGTTATCTGATTAATGTAAATATGGCGAAAAACGAAAGATCATTTTACCTAAGAAAAACAATTTTTATATGAATGAAATTTGATCATGTTGTTAATAGAATTGAGAGCAAAATATATCTTTTTCACTTTTTAGCAATTTATTAATAAGTGTCGCTTACAGAGACCGAAATTTTTAAACAAAAACCTGGGCAAGTGTTTTATTCCACTCATTTATGTCCAGATAGAAGGAAATAGGTCAACGTTTTGAAAATATTTAAAAATTGGAATGGAGCCAGACCGAAACGGGGCCCCCAAAATCACTAAAAATGACAATTCCACAAAACATTAAAAAGGAGCGACACAAATTCAACATATACTGGTCATATGTATATACTTGAATTCTAAAAACAAAACACAACTGGTAGAGATTCATCGGATTGACATACGCAGCAGAGGCAATTTTTTTTATACGAAATCTTAAAACCTAGCATGAAAAATCTTAAAACACAGCATTAAAAATTCTGTATTTTCAATGCTTTCAAAATTTCGAATAAAAATTTGTGTTCATTTAGCGGACATCAGTACCTATAATACTATACAAATTTTCATGAAATTTAACCAAATATCATTACTTATTAAAACACCTACATTTCTCCGTCATTTTCAAAATCGTCGCTCGGAGATGTTGGTGACGATTTGCTAGGTTACTGATCACAAAGCGTATCGCCAGAATCCTTTAGTATTCCGATTTATCAAAATCAATATATCAATTTATAAACAAACTCTCTCCTACGTTTTAATTCTACTGTAGAAACCTATGCTTTATGTTAAGTGATTTCCCATCTAAACCCACGATATTATTTTATTCCACCTCCTGTCCAATGATTTATTCAAATTTGACCACATACCAGGGGGTATATTCGGCTTTGACATCGCCCTGAGATGACACAATCAATTTCAATTTAAGGCTTTTATTTTCCTGTATAGACATGAAATATAGATAGATGTGCGAAATGTCATCGGGCATTTTCTAGCGATTGTTATCGGTCATCGATGTGGTGAGGAAAAGAAATCATGACGTTCCCAAAACGTTACCCTTCATTTTGATATCACTCAGAATAGAAAAGAACACTTTTATATGAAGACCCAAGGGTGTGAGGGTCGATTTTGAAAGCTAAAAAATTTTCTTTGGCAAGATAAATATTTATACATGAAATTGCCTTCGCTACCGACTAAATTTGATTGTTTATAAATATTATCTGCTTATATATATATATATATATATATATATATATATATATATATATATATGTACCGGGTGTAACAGCAAAATCATGTAACAGAATGGGATAATAGCCCATCCCAGAAAATGCTTACTATCGAAAAAAATCACTGAACTAATTGAGTTTATCTGTTTTACAGATTTTCACATAAGACATTTCACACTATTTTTATTAGAATCGCAAGAAAAGCCTTTTTAGCTATTCAGTTAGAAAGAGAACAGGTTAAGATTGATTTGTGCCAGCACCACAATATCTTCCCAACTGAGCAATGGTGACAGGAAAAAGATTATTCAAGCTTTTCAGGTAAGACATTTCACACTATATTTATTAGAATCTCAGGAAAAGCCTTTTTAGCTATTCAGTTAGAAAGAGAACAGGTTAAGATTGATTTGTGCCAGCACCACAATATCTTCCCAACTGAGCAATGGTGACAGGAAAAAGATTATTCAAGCTTTTCAGGTAAGACACTTCACACTATATTTATTAGAATCTCAAGAAAAGCCTTTTTAGCTATTCAGTTAGAAAGAGAACAGGTTAAGATTGATTTGTGCCAGCACCACAATATCTTCCCAACTGAGCAATGGTGACAGGAAAAAGATTATTCAACCCTTCAGTAATTGTGCAAAGATTCACATGCTAGCATCTTTCTTCAAAGTTTAATCAAGAACCATCTAGAAAAACGGTGAATAAGTTGAAAAAAAGAGGGAAAAATAGAAAGTAAATCTAGATGAGGAAGTCACAACGGCAAGTGGGATCATCATTTCAATTTAGAGATAAATACTTTCTTATTGTTCAAAGTAAATAGTTTTAGAAAGAAAAACTCGGAGAATTCCAGTAGATATTTTAAACTTTTTTGAAACGTTCAAAGCTTATTCCAATAATTGGACAGTTTTGCTGTTACACTATTTAAGCAATATATATATATATATATATATATATATATATATATATATATATATATATATATATAATGACTATTTCCTCGCATTGAGTGTGCTATGTTGGTTTCTTTATTTTCAATTTTCTGTTATTTCCTTTGCCATTTAGAAAATTTTTCTTTAATAGTAATTTAAACAAAACATACATTGATATCACAACTAATACATTATCGCACGGTTTAACTTGGCTGATATTTGATAATAATTCAATTAAATACAAGATCAGCAAACAACACATAGTAAAAACTAAAAACAACCAGCCATACGCGAATGTGCTATATCACATAAACTGTTAAAAACCTACTAATATTTTAAAGCATTAAAGGAAGATGCCTTTGTCTGATCAAACACTTTTTCCCAATTTACCGAAGTCTTTGGTGTTTTTTTTGATACTACGATTGATTTCAGGATCCCAAGAATCATCTCTAGTGATAATACTTCGAGGGTAGACAAAGATATCAACAACCTCGAAACTCTGACTCTGACCGTGAACAAAAATGTTATGTTCGACATAGCGTTGCCCTAGAGAGTTGTGCATAGCCTTAGCCTGTTTTATGCTGATGGTTAACCTGATCACAATGTATACTTATGAAATATGGTCCATTTTGGTATGATGTGTTATATAATTTGTATTACATCATGTACATGAAGGGATATTGAGATACTATTGTGAGACAGGAACTACCTACACAATAGACTCTTCCAGGTCTATATTAAGTATGCGACACAACACTCTAGACAGAGAGACAGTGAGAGCCGCGTACGACTACCAGTGTTGGACACTAACATATAGTAAGCTCCGCTTACACTATCTTTGTAACCTGTTGTTAATATATCTTTCTTACATCTAATCCGTGTTCCGTGTTTTCCTTCTGTGGTCCCGACTTTGGCCCTACATCAGATACATACCTTGAAAAACAAACAAATGACATTCCATCATCGCTGATCGGAGCCAGAACTTTCATCATTTCAATGGAACGGATTTTCCAAAAAGGAGGGCGCGTTGTCTATTATGGTTTAAACATAACCAGGCCTAATGCGAAAGTCGTACATAAAATCCATCGCTACAGATGCTGGAAAGAATGTTGGTTCCCTGTATTGCTCCAGTAAGTACCCGATGCTTTCTGCTAACCTCAGCCGTAACAAGAGCCAGATCAGACCAAAAATGGTGTTCTGAAATAGCATGAATTTCACACAAGACCTGTATTGAAATGTCGTATTAAAATGTCGATGTTGTTCTAAGTATATTATTTTGTTTCTGTTTTTCTGTATTATATACAAGGTATTTATTAAACAGGAACAGGTTTTGTTGCATGCTAGGAGAGCTTTTATTATTTTTATTTATTTTAAACAAAGTTTAAATGATTTTTTTTTATTTTATTTTATAATTTTCATTATTATTATTATTATTATTATTATTATTATTATTATTATTATTATATATTTTATTTATTTATAATAATAATGTCCCTACAAGAATTATTTTCAGTCAACTTAAGAATGCCAGCTTTTCTATATAAATCTATAGTACACCAAAGAAATAAGCTATGTAATCCACAAAAGTCAGTATGATGCTTATAATTCTTTTAAACTGGGAATAATTACAGTGAATAAAAATAAAATGTATGTGTTGCAGAGTTAAGAGTATTGCTTTAAAAAAAATATTACCAGAAGGCTTTTTATTATTTTTGGTTAATGACAATTCCAGAAACTACAAACAATTTTTTTTTGCTTTCCTCTGCCAGCCGCAATGATGGAGAAAGCATTACCTCGAACCATAGCCAGTGAGACACACTGCAAGAGCCACTCCGTTTCACGAGGCTCGTCGTTTAATCGAGACGCAATCGCGCCAATCCTAGGAAGGAACGCCATCGAACGAGGGCCAATAACCCCTGAAGTCTCCACTGACACAGGAGTAAAAAAAAGTAATTTAAGAAATTCATCCGAGTTATTCAGGTCACAAAAGTGATGAAGCCAGCAAGATTGATTGGCGAATTTTGGGGCGAGTTTAGGTTATTAACTATTATACGACTTTCTGAACTGAGCAGTTTTGAGGTCTTCAGTATTAGGCAGACGTGACTAATATTTAAAATTTATTTAGAATAAAAGTGCCACATACATGACTTAAAAGCTTTTGGAAATGTATTATGATTGTAAAAGAGAGTTAACTGAAGAAAAGTAAACACTTACTAATTATTTTGTTTGATCTGTGATGAATATTGATTGTATTTTTATGCGCTAAATGTTTTGGGCGTTATTCGACTTGTATTTTCGTTATTTGAAAAAAAAATGCAAATAAATAAAAGGGAGAAAGAAGGAAAATGTAATGTAATGAAAATATATTTTCAGATATAGAATTTATTTCTTTTTATTATTATTATTATTACTTTTTTATTTCTTATATTATTAAAATATTATTTATCGTTCATTTATTTGTAGCTTATTACATTTATCTATTTATTGCTTTATTATTTATGCCAGGAAAACCAGTTTTTCTTTGGTTGTTATTTAATTCCAACATACCAAAATGTTTTTCTATACATGAAATAAATAATTGACTATTCTATTTCTTTCTTTCTTTCTTTCTTTCTTTCTTTCTTTCTTTCTTTCTTTCTTTCATTCATTCTTTCTTACAGTCGGTGATGGGATTTTAAAAATCTATTTACAGAAATAATCTTTTAATTCATTTTTATCCATTTTTATATTAGTTTTATCCATTCCTGCAAAAGTACATTTACTGTAATAAGACCCGATCAATAATTTCATATATATATATATATATATATATATATATATATATATATATATATATATATATGTGTGTGTGTGTGATTGTGTGTGTGTGTGTGTGTGCGCGTGTGTGTGTTTGTGTCCACGTGTGCTTGCGTGAGTTGGCGTAATAAATTGAATTTAACTGCGCACAGTTTTAATATATCATCGAACATATATGAAATCGTGATTAATTAATGAACTACCTTTTCAGATTAAGAATAGCGCCTAAGTGGTCGAACCAAGGAAATACAGTTGAAATGTCCTTTTCTTTCAACTGACTGGATCGAAATGAAATCTCTTGGATTTCTACAGGATCTTGAGGCAAGCTCTCACAGCCGAATAGGAGAAAAACTGGCTCGTATCATCATCATACCAGCCAAGACCAAACTAGTAATATTACATCATTACCGAACTGGCACAACATTTGCACCAATCCTCATCAGTGTTCATACACTCAGTGAGAATTCTTATCTCGAACACCTATTATGTCTAAAGCCCACTGTGAACATCAAATAATTGTTGTCGGTACCCCGGCTCACAGCCAAGCATCAGGATTGTCAACCGATCCCACTATTACCTTTCTCTCCAGTGATGAACAGTGCACGCAGAAGAATCAAGAGTAGCATCGGAAAAGAACAGTGTTAGTATCGGAACAAGGAACCTGATATTTATTCTCAGAATATTTTCATAAAAGAATTACAAATGCAGAAGGACATGTTTCTGCGTTTTATGTAGTACGCAAATTTGTTTAACAAACTACGCCACAAAACTCTGTTAGATTTACTCGGTAACCTTGACAAATTTTGGAAAGACATTAAAATAATCAAGAAACTATATTAGACGCAATCCGGCTGCATACGAAGTTATATAAAAATAGACTGGAGTGTAAGACAAGGATGTGTCTTCTCACCGGACTTATTCAACATATACAGCTAGGCAATTCTGATAGAATTATAAGTCCATTCAAGATTCATTATTAGCAGCCACAATCTTAACAAGATATGCAGATGATACTGTGCTGCTACCAAACATGGTAAGGAAACTACAAAATCCCCTACAGAAGGTAGTGAAAGGAAAGACAGAAGAAAGGACTAAGCATAAACTACGAAAACAAAAGAAAAATGTATGGTCATCATCAAAAAGATGAGCTCAAATTGCAAATTACAGGTCGAGGATATTAAAATCAAAGCAGGTGCAGAAATTTAAACAAATAGGAAGTTTTTTAACGAAGGACAAAAAGTGTGACACAGATCCGAACACGTATTAGCATGGCCAAAGATGCATTATAAAATCTAAGCAGAGTATTAAGAGAGAGAAAAAATTAGTGTGAAAAAAAGATAAGTAATGACTTAAAGGAACAGAAATGCAGTTCAATAGAAAGATACTGAGGATACCATGGACTGAACATGTGAGTAACAAGGAGGTTTTGGAGAGAATGGAAACTTATACTTAAAATCAAGAAGGGGCAGTTGAAAATTCTGGTGCACGTAATGAGGAAGAAAGTCTTGGAAAATCCGACACTCACGGGACAGATAGTTGGAAGGAGGGACAGAGGAAACCAACAGGTAACATACTTCAGGGGTTTGAGGAAATGGCTGGCAGAACAAAGCTTGTGTCAAATAACAAAAAGACAAATCTTTTTAAGATCTACAAAGGACAGTATGATGTGGATGGCCATGATCGCCAACGCCCCGAACGGACATGGCACATAAAAAAATGATTCGCATCAATTTAATTTTGGTGGCAGTCTCTGCACAATGAAGAAAACCACACTTGGTTAGAAGCGCCTGCCTCGTGTCTCAAAAGGTATTGAGACAGGCAAGTTCTGGCAAACCTGGTTTCAATGTCCTGTCGGATGCTTTGACTGTCAAGGTCCTCTTTTGTTACGACAGTCAGACTGGCGCTGCCCTCTTCTGTCGGTTTAATTCATATATTTGTGCTATCGATGAAGATGCTCGGCTTAACTCCTGCCATGCTTTATTTTTCAAGAGTGAGACCAGGCTAAGAATAGGACATTGCCGCTATATCTGCTGCTCAGCACTCTCTGCCCAGTCTTGATCAAGTGCAAAAGTGGTTACGCTTACTTAATGGTCATATTTTATAATCTAAAGCCTCTCACTACTCTATCGCTATTACCAAGGCAATTCTTTCTTTGGCCCAACCAACTTAGACATTCACAGCAAGGAGAACTGATGTGGCATGTTCACGGTGGCAAACCATTCCAATTCTCATCATGTCCCTTTGATAAAAACAAGTCCAGAGATCTACTTCCCGAGAAATGTTGTTTTGTGGAAAAAGCTCCCGAGGGAATATTTTCTTGAAAACTTGAAACTCGGTCTCTGTTAAGGGTGAACGGATATCTACTCCAGATGACTTCAGAATACTCTGTTAATTTATCCATCCCACTCATTACAATATTACTCAGTAGCACTTTCCTTTGAATGATCCTTGGGCCTTGTACGTTTCTGGAAGAGAATCACAAGTGATTGCTTCTCAGATCACTACAAACTTAACTCTTTCAAGCTCTGGGGCGAAACGATATCTACCCTTCATATCCTCAGTATATGCTTCCTCTATTCCCATCCTTTACAATAACACCCAATAACCCACTAGCTCAAGTGCCTCTTGGGACTTTTATTAATTGAACTTATTTATAAAAAAAGAAAAACCTGGCATTGACCAGTTCTGATCCCTTTGGCATAATATCCATTTCTCCCAACCGATTGATAGCCGATCTTCATTTGAATACAAGCCAAAAACTTTTATTTATGCATCTACTTATATGGGTGTCCTGGGTATGACGATAAACTACACCCGGCAGCAAGGCCTCTTATCTACAAGCACCTGAGGGACGCCAGAGACCCCAACGGCCGAGTCAATTTGATAATAACAACAAAGATAAGGACAATACTCCAGGTGTAAATAATGATAAATCTTCATCTTGAAATTCATAGATAAATTACGTTCTCTTTTATATCTTAAACTGGACAACAATTGGTTATATTCATTTCAGTCCAGAAAAGGCAACGAGACCAATAAGACGCACGATATTACCAAGAGTGGAAGAAAATGAGAAAACTTTAGTAAGGAGGAAGATAACTTAAAGAATAAGATTCAGGAAGATAGAAAATGGCGATTGACATTGCATTTAAAATTTTGCCACGCTACACTTAGAGGATCAGCATTTCTTTTTAGCCGTATTTTAATTCAACGTAATATGTTACGTTTCATCCATCGGATAAACTAGAGTGCAAATCGGAAATCATCTAGAGAATCATAATTTACTTTTTAACTAAATTCCATAGTGAAATTTATCTGTCGCATACGTGAATCTTTTTATTGTATGTATTGCAATATAAAATAGGAGAAAATATCAATTAATGCGTACACGTTAGCGATATTAAATGCAACAATGTTTGACAAAATCCGGGCTCCGTCTGATATTTTTGCGAGCTCACAATAAAATCTCGTAAATATATCCAATCGAAACGAGAAGACCAGGATAAAATTACTATGCCTTCTTCATACCTTTTTTTTTTTTTTTTTTTTTTTTTAGATTTTTACGCCCTGCGCTGTTGAAAGTCTTTTAACGAATGAGAAGCAAATGTTTCTGGTATTTATGAAGCAAAAAAAAAAAAACAAAAAACAACAAAACAATGAAACTGGGGATTTGGATGTCGATTTCTTTTCCAAAATGGAAGAAGTTGCGTGGAAACTGGAAAACGTATATGACGGGATATTGATAGCTTCGAAAGAATTGAAGTAAAATACAGGAATCACACAGGAAGTGGGGAACTTATTAAAAGGAAGAGGATGATAAATGTTATGATTCGGGGAAACGAGCCAGAGAGTAAGAGAAAGAAAGAAATTAAAGAAAAAAACATAAAGAGCAGGAGGGATTTGAAAAAGAAAGAAAGACAGAAATTATTAGAAAGGAAGAAATAAATAATTTAAAAAGAAAGAAAAGATTGAGAAAGAAAAGAGAGAAATTATTGAAAAAGGGAAGAAAGTAAGAAATAATTGAAAAAAGAAAGAAAGAGAAATGATTGAAAAAAGAAAGAAAGAAATGATTGAAAAAAGAAAGAAAGAAATGATTGAAAAAAGAAAGGGAGAAATGACTGAATAAAATAAATAAAGAAATAATTGAAAAAAGAAAGAGAAAATGATTGAAAAAAGAAAGATAGAAATAATTGAGACAAGAAAGAAATTGAGAATTGAAAAATTGAGAATTGAAAGAAAGAAAGAAAAAGAAAGAGAGAAAGAAAAAAGAAATATTTGAGAATTGAAAGAAAGAAAGAAAGAAAGAAAAAAAGATATATTTGAGAATTGAAAGAAAGAAAGAAAGAAAAAAGAAATATTTGAGAATTGAAAGAAAGAAAGAAAGAAAGAAAAAGAACTGAAAGTTATATGAAGAAATGGAGTCAGAAAAGATGAGGAATTTACAAACAAATATTAAGTAAAAATGAAGAAGGAAAAGGAAAACGTAGGGTAATAAATTTAAAGAAAATGAAAGCAAACAGATTATAAAAAAAGCAGAATTTAAAATGAAGCCATAAAATATGTGAAACAATAGAAAAGTGTAGATAAGAAGGTAACAGATGGGAAAGAAAGAAAGAAAAAAAGAAAGAAAGTAAAAAGAAAGAATGAAAAGAAAAGAAAAGAAAAGAAAAAGAAAGAAAAGGAAAGAAAGAATAGATAACAAATATGAAAAACGATTAGATCCCAAGGAACGTAAAAATATGTTGAAGGGAGAAACTAAAGAAGGATTTTATAATAAGAAAAAATCCGTAAAATTTAAAATAACAATATTGAATATGTGAGGTTTTAAAGAAAGGTGAATAATAATAATAATAATAATAATAATAATAATAATAATAATAATAATAATAATAATGAAGAAGAAGAAAAAGAAGACAATTCAAATAGCGAGTGGAATGGGTGTGAGAAACAAACATACCCGAATGAAAAATCGGATAAAAAACGACTAAGTCCTCGATTTGATTAACGCTACAGAGCTTGAGATACGACAACAGCAGAAAGCATATTTTGAAACAGCATGAAAAGGATAAAAAAAAAAAAAAAAAAAAAAAATGGAAGACAGTTTTTCACTTTGTCCGCCAAATTTTTAAAGATAAAGTCTTTCGTAACCAGGAGATTTTTTCCTGCATATCACTGATTCAGAACTTATGACGAAGCAACTTTACCGTGTCTTCCCATAGTAACTACGCATGCGCAAAGGAAATTTGGAAAAGCTATTTAAAAAAGAAAACAGAAGACACAAAAAGAATCAACTCTAGGTCTTTGTATTATGATTCAAGATCCTTTGCAAATGGAAAGATAAGATGAACACCGAAACAGAAATAAATATGAAACAAATTATTTTTGTTTATTCAATTGTTTGCCTTCCTTTTATCGAGGGAGGAGTTTGAACTGGAATAGAGAAAGAAAAATAAACCGAGGAACGAAAGCTTAAGAGAGAGAGAGAGAGATAGACGAAATTAGAAAAAAAGGAAGAAAAATCGAACACAAGAATTAAGAGAAAATATTGTCTGATTCTTCGAACCATTCTCAATATCTTTGTTGTTATATGCTTCTAGTTAGAATATTCTTCAGCTGTCACTAGAACTTTAATTCAACCGCGTGCTTTCCTGGGAATGCTTTAACAGAGGCTGTAAAATCTGACACCTAAATCTGTATTCGAACAGTAAGAAATGCCTTCCAAAAGCTAAGCAACGTATTGAGAAACATAAAATTTCATTAGAAACAAAAAAAAAGAAGAGTACAGGAATTTTACGATATATCTGTCCTCCTATAAGACGATGACTTTTGGACTCACAGATGAAGATGAAACTTGAAGTGACAGAAAGTGGTTCTAGAAAAGGATGCTAAGAACACCCCGGACGGATCGGATGAGTAACGATAAATTTTTAAGCAAAATGTAAACAAAAAGTATAGTTATAATTAGAATAAGGAATAGAGCTAAAACTTTAAGGACACTTAATGAGAAAAGAAAGCCCAGAGAGTCTGACACTCACGTGATATATTAAATGCAAAGAAGTACAGTGGAAACAGTGATTTACCTGATAAACCAGCTTGTGTAAATGAATAGCATGGTGAAATAACAAAAGTGCCAAGAGCAAGAAATTATAGGTAGTTGCGGAGAGCCATGATCAACCACTTTTTAAAGGGACCCAGCACATAGACAAATGTTCTAGAGATAGAGGGGACAAAAGAAAACCAAAGTGCCTTGGTTGCTAAGACGTATACTAAAGCATAGTCTGACTCAGCTTCTAATAAAGAGTGTTGACAGTTCACAGATAATAAAGAAAAGGAATCTGTGGAGAGCTATAACCGCCAACGTTCTGAAGTGATATATCGTTTTAAAATAGCTTTCAAGATAGAGGCTGAGGTTACAGTAGTAAAAAATGCAGACATTTTTTCAAATAAATCTATGAAGCATAATGATAATTCATAATAATTTCAAGAACCTGTCTTCTCATCTAAATTCTAGGGTTTATACAAAGAAATATGCCCGCTAAGTGGAAAAGAAGCCTAAAAAGAGTTTTCAGTTTTCCAACATCGGATGAGGCCATCTACTCAGAAATCTTTCTATTCTTGTGATGTTTTATTTTATCTGGATATAGACCAAAACGTGTAATTAGCATAGAAACCCACATTACTTTATAATGGGAATAAGTATTTGTTTGATTAAAGAATGAATTGTAATATATACTTAACTCGCTAAACACTGGATATCTTTTTAACCCGAATTACTTATTTACTTATTCTAATATATCAAAATGCCTTCCAAAGACTGTTCCAATATTTGTTGTGTCTTGTATCATAATTGAAATAGTTACCTTCTTAATATAAGCTTGTGTTCGATCCCAAGTAAGAAATTTGAATACTGATTTTCTCGGCATATCCTATCGAAGAAAGATGTAACTGACTTCCGCTTCTTTACTTCCTCTCCTTTAAGCTTATTTTGATTCAGTAAATATCAATTTTGTTTCCAAGAATTTTTCAATCTTTGGCCCATTCTTTCGCTGCCTTTCTTCAGTTGTATAATCTGTTGCTCCTATTTTAAAGAAAAATTGCTGACGTGAAAAATACTAGTGCCTGAAATACTAGCAACGAGCCCGTAGTTTGCCTCATTTCCAGAAATACCAGCCACACAGACTCATCATTAATCTTCTCAAGGCTATTTCATATGCTCCCCAATGTCTCTCTACACTTCACTGAAATGAACTTTATAATGGTTTGATTTGCACAGCTCTCCAAAAAAATAATATATCTAGCAACTTCAAACTTTTGAATCTCCAGTGTATTTCAATATGTTATTTGGATCTAATCCAACCGGAAAATAGGAGCTCCCTACCTATGTGCTCTGCTATACTTGATTACGTTCTTCCTTCAGGAATATAATTTTAATGTGGTCCTTTGGTCTGAAGTTAACTAGACTTTAAGCATCTTGTTTTAATTAATTATTAGATTTTCACGGGGTGTTATTTTTTGCCAAATTGTTGTGTAAGAGACCAACATGTACGATATGTAGTCATGTGATAGAAGAATCTGATTGTGTAATATCCGTAAATTCTTAGGATATATTCAACATCTCCTCTTACTTATTGTAGGCATTAAGAATATTGCTGCAACAGCTTATCATTGAAGTTTGCCCAATTTTCTTCCTCGTAAGAAACAAGAAAGAGTATTAAACTATCTGAACCGAAATGACGTTAGAATATGGTTTCAGATTGGATTGAACAAAATCCAGTTGATCATTAAATCAAAGGAATTTGAGAGATGCAATTTGACTGCTACAGACAAGAAGTAAATACTCTATATCGTTAGAACTGACTTTTGTTGCAAATTCTCTATTCATATGACGCTTTTCACTATCCTCCCAAAACCTGTTCTGACATCCATCCCCAAAACCTTATTTCATCTCTGATATGTCTTTCTATCCTTTTGCTTTCAATATAGGAATTGCCAGGAATTTTCTTAGGACTGATAATCACACAACACCTACTCAAGTATCCCTCCTCTCTTCCATAGTTATTATTATTTAATCCTACAGGGTTTCTAGCTACGCTACTCACAAACTAGAATGGGATGCGAGCCTATTCGCTTAGTAGTTGACAAAATAGAGAACAATTATGAAAAAGCGAACGAAATATATATAATTGCTTTGACATAAATAAAGTCATAAACAACATATATGTATGCATGTGTCCGGAAAAGAAACAAATTATAAGAACACAAGAAACATTATGAATAACTTAATCGCCATTCATTGTTAGTCGCTTATAAGAAACTTATATAAAAGAATTCGTACATAAATACACAAATATATATATATATATATATATATATATATATATATATATATATATATATATATATATATATTATTTATTTATTTATTTTAAGACAATTTTATGTTTATACATTCCTTTTATAGATACAAATATTTAAGGAAATGCTCTGTTTATAATAAACAGTATTAATAACATTTACCGGCCTGAATGTACGAGAAATTTTCATAGAAAAAAAAATGTCCTCCGACAGAAATCGAAACTGTATCCTATACGGAACCATCATATAGCCTGACGTGCCTTAACCGATATGGCCACAGGGGATCATTTGGTTAGTAAGGTCGATTTTACTGCTTTTAAACTACAATCTTCCATGAATCTCTAACGTACATTCATATATGCTCAATGCGTATCCAAATGTAAACAAAAGACGTCACACATTATGAAATGAACAAAGTCCGACAATTATGTTAAGTCATTTTTATGTTTATACATTCTTTTTATAGATACAAATATTTAAGTAAATGCTCTGTTTATAATAAACAGTATTAATAACATTTACCGGCCTGAATACTCCTTTAAGAAGATTCCTGGGCATATTAATTTTTTAAAAAAATCCGTTTCTGATAAATTTATGTCTACTTAAATCGGCAAATCATACTTGGGTACACCAATAATACATTTGACAGGCAAAAATAACCCACTCACATCCATCATCTGACCTTATTTTTATACTTTCGCGTAGACCTGGCGTTCATTGGTTGGTCTCGATATACCCAAGTATAATTTTAATTCTAACATTATGCAACCCTTTAATTTACGAAAAGAGATAAAGATATGTTTTGTAAATTTCCTTAATGAATAATTTTTAAGATTAGTTATCTACCATCCCCTGAAGAGGTAACATCTTAGTACTGAAACATGAAAGTTTTTGTGTAGCGATGTAAAATATTTTCATTGTAATTTATTATAATAAAAATATAATAATAATTTTTTGCTATAATTTGTATTGAGCACTTTTAAAAAAAAATAAATACTACGGACTGTGGGTTTTTAATCCATCTGTTCTTCCTCTCCTGGATATATATATATATATATATATATATATACAAGTATAAGATTGGTGTATATGGAATAAATTCCAATAACCAAAAAATACTATTCTTAAAAGAGTGCTCATACAGAGTAGAGCAAATGTAATTATTTATTCGAAAATTATAACATAAATATGTTATAAAATCACTACAAAAATAGCCATTTTGTTTCAACACTTCTGGTGTCTTAGCAAGTAATGGTGTTGAATGTAGAATAAACGGTTTTAAAAGGTTCAAATTCATCCAAACACTCCTCGATAAGGGAAACGCTATTGCATAAGCTGCAATGAACATTTTAAATAAGTATATGCGGATTCAAAAAACATGACAACGAACCTTGGTTATAATAATTAATTAATGCTTTAATGTTAGGGTTAGACTAAAATAGAATTCATTTTAACTAATTAATATTAAATTTTACTATAAAATTAAAAAGGAAATTTACTAATTTTAAATTTAATCTGTATTAAGTTTAAAAAATATAAAATTTTTTTAAGAAAAAACTGAGGAAAAATACGTATGTTTTGTTATTTATTTTGTTTTTATTGAAAGGCCAAAAATGAGGTTAGAATAAACATTAAAATCTAATGTTGCTCTGAGCTTCGTTACAACTTAGATACATTTGAAGTGATGATATGGGCAGGGGAGGGTGAAATCTTGCAAAAGAAAATATATACACAATCCCTTGATAAGACACCAGAATTGTTGAAAAAAATGTGTATTTTTGTAGTGATTCTATAAGATGTTTATGTTATAATTTTCGAATAAATAATAATAATAATATATATATATATATATATATATATATATATATATATATATATATATATATATTATGTTACTAACTGATGACCATAATTAATTTTAATTATTAGTCCTGAAGTTTACACACTTTCCTTAACCTTCGTGACAACTTATATGTAGATTACGCTAAGCAAAACCCGGAATTTTGTCAGAATATCTTATTGTTGACTAAAGCTAACAGTCAATATACAGTGTTAATTGCTATTTCCATAATGTATCTCTCTCTCTCTATCTCTCTCTCTCTCTTTATATATATATATATATATATATATATATATATATATATATATATATATATAAGAAATTACTAGATGTAAGAAAAATCAAAGAAAAATTTAATATGACTATAAGTAATAACCGAACTTACGTATAATAATGGTTTATTTTTTATGATTCGATGCAAGTGCGCACTAGTTTTAAGCTCCATCTATCTATCTATCTATCTATCTATCTATATATATATATATATATATGTGTGTGTGTATGTTAGAAATTTTGGTAAAGAAAGGATTTGATACTGGCAATGAAGAAAATTGTTTTCAAATCTGGGAGATTTAGAATGGAAAGAATTTGCAGAATCCCATGGGAATGTTGCCAGTTGACAGCTGCCAAAACTTGGTAAATGCAAAAAGCGTTTTATTTTAATGGCTACTAGAAATATCATAATCGTCAAATGTTATTGTTCCATTGGTAAAAATTGTCACGTTTGTTTTGAGAACTTTCCAACAATCCCTATAAATTCCTCTTTTGTTTCTTTGTTTTATTCGTATTTAAGATACTCAATATGTATTCGATTAGATTGCTCGGAGTAACACCTTCCTAATTAAGGAAATTCAAGTGAAAAATAAATTAAACTATTTAATAAATAAAAGAAATTATTTTGTTTATACAGAGTAACTCATTAGCAATGTGTTCCTACAAATATTTAATATTAGATAGCGAACACATATATGTGCTGTGTCTTTTATTAACGTGTGCGAACATGGCTCTCCATGCATTTCTATCTCTTGTTGTTTTAAGTGATTTTTTCCCCATACTATTTTTCTTTGTCCTTGTATAATTCGTTCACACAAACTCGTTAAATCGGTTCCTGCTCATTTCCACGGATTTTATTGCCTTCACTATGCCCTGTCTTTGTTAGATTTTCTGGAACCTACTATTTATATTTCTGGAACTTACTATTATAGAGATTTATACTGTCTCACTAATCATTAATACAAGTGCATCTTTAGTTCAGATTTTCCTTAAAACAAATTCTGTGACATATTAACTTCATTTTGCAGAATCAAATGTGAAGACATGGTCCAGCATGCACTATCAATATAAGATGGCAATGCAACAATCGTTTTGCTTTTGTTTCTAAACAAATATTCCTAATTCTTGATATTTGATTACTTTCTGGATGTACTCTTTCGCTTCTCCTATAGGTCTTCGGATTTATATGTCACATTTTTCCGTTGTCTTCTTTCTTCTTTCATGTACCAAGTCCGATCAAGGCCCTCCACTCCCTTTTAGTTCGTAATAATTTTTATCTTTTTGTTATTTCTCCCAAACTCTGTTCAACAATCCATTTGCTAAAGCCCATCACGTATGTTACGCGCTGATTTTCTCTGTCTCTCCCTCTATCTGTCCTGTGGGTACCAGATTTTCCAAGCCCGCCTTTCTCATTACGTGTCCCAGGAATTTCAATTTGCCTCTTCCTGATATTAAGTATAAGTTTCCTTTTTTGTTTCTATTCTCCCATAAAATCTCGCTGTTGCTCACATGTTCGGTCCATGGTATCCTCAGCCTCTTTGTGTAGAATCACATTTCTGTTGCTTGAAGTCTTTACTTTATTTTTGAGAAGATTGTCCAGCATTCGCTGCCATACAGACATATGTTACGTAACAGTCCAGTACTCTTTTCTTTGTTTCTAACCAAATGTTTCTGTTACTTAATACACTGCTAAGCTTTTGGAATGCGGTTTTCCCATTCCAATACGTATTTGGATTTTAGTGTTCCCCTTTCCATCCTCTGTTAGAACACTTCCCAGACATTTAAATTTCGGTACCTGCTAGGTTTTAGTATCCCTGACCTGTAATTTGCATTTTGAGCATCCTTTTGCTGGTTAACATGCACTCTATTTTTGCTTTGTTTTTTATAGTTTATGCTTAGTCCTTTCTTCTCGCTTTCCTTCGCTCCCTTGTGTGAGAGATTTTGTAGTTTCCTTGCCGAGCATGGTTTCAACAGTGTATCATCTGCATATCTTGTTAAGATTGTGGCACCAATAATGAATCTTGATCGGGCTTCTAATTCTCGTAGAACTGTCTCGCTGTATAGGTCGAATAAATCCGGTGAGAAGCCGCATCCATGTCTTACACACCTTTCTATTTTTGTTCTTTCTAATTCTAATGAAGTAGCCGTAAATTCTGGCAACAGTTTTAAATTATAATAATTATAGATACGACAAATATGGAACTGCTTAAGAATAATACTAACATAAATACCCCCCAGAAATACCTCCCACATCATTGTAAATATTAAAAGGTATTTATATCAGGTATATATGAGAGGTCATTCTGTTTCGCCCTATTAGGGACGCGGAAGGTGTCAGCTCGCGAATGAAAACAGACCGTGGCGAAGATTGATAGTTGATGAGTAGACTTTAAGGATGATAGATATGGTCGCGAGCGACTGTTAGGAGAACCAGCGAAATCCATACAGCTTAAATAACGAATACAAAATATATCACCAGTGCTGCCATTGTATCTCCGAGAGGAAATATTACAAGTTTACTATTTTGTATATTTGCCATTTCACATACTATATATATATATATATATATATATATATATATATATATGTGTGTGTGTGTGTGTGTGTGTGTGTTGTGGCCTTGGTGGGGCTAGAATTAAGACACGAAGAGAGGAATTAAGTTAACAAATATATTAACACAAAAATAGTAATACAATCATATATTAGGTTGGTGCAAAAATAATGTCGTTTTCTCACATGACATTATTTTTGCACCAACCTATTACAAAAGAGCAAGTATGTTAAGTCCGAACTGTCAAAACTGACTGTTGGGAAAAAACTACTGAAAAAAGCAGTACCTGCTTTTATTTGTAACTTGGAAGAGTCCATCCGTGAATGGGTAATTTAACAAAACATCCGCCTCCTAAGTCTTAACTCTGCAGTTATTTTCACCTTACGATTAACGACGATAGAGTCTGTCCTTTTCTTTTTCCTCTTTAAACGGCATTGCTCCGGGGCCTCTTGAAGTATTTGTATGTCAAAAGTGTTATAAATAACATTAATTCCTTCTTGCCCTTCAGGAGAACTGCTGTCTGCATCATCCGACAGTCGTTTTCTCATTTGGCTTAAATGTCTCTTGTGCGTAAACTGTGGACATTTTATTATGTAAACCATATTCCCTATCCTTTTTTCAATTATACCCATTTCCCAGACAGATTTGATATCCTGAAACATACAGAAAAAAAATTTCTCTTCTGGTTGGTAACGTTTATTTGGTACAGTGTTCGTCCGGGTTTTGTTTGTTTGGGGAGTAACTTGTCGACCACAGACCTGTTTTTACGCGCAAACATTACCTCGGCTGGAGGTAATGATGGTGTGTTTTCCTTGGGCGTAATTCTATACACCTGAAGGAACTGTTGTAGGGCTTTTTCTGTGGGTGTGTCCCTAACGAATTTTTTGTATTCAAAATTTTAACTTTTTACATCCTTCCATGCAATGTTACATTTGTGATAATTTCTCTGTCAAACTTGATTTTCTCCCCTGTCACGTAACTGGTCATTTTATTAGATCTTAGCATGGTTGTTTTTCCAAACTTTTTCCAAGTGTGTAGGTTTATGATTGTCAAATCTGACCTAGAACCCAACTGTAATTTGATATTTTTATTTAGGATTTGTATTGCACGTATTGCGTTTAACCCATCTTGTTCATCGAAGTTTGTGTTTTTTTTCACGCAACTATTAACCTTTTGTTTTTCTAGCTCGGCAATGTGAGCTCTTCTACCCGATACGGCTACAAGTTAGGCACTTTTTATTCCGGAAAGAGAAAACCTTATACCAATGTAGTGACCCACAACCTGGACACGGGTTAGTAGGCAAGTTGTCTTGTTTCTTTTTGGACTGATTTGATTTAGAGGGCGAATTAGATTGTTTTGTCTTTCGGCGTAACTTTCTTATGTCTGCTATGCCAGATTCCTCGATATTTTTCAAATCTTGGCGTACAGTCTTCCGCTATTTACTGGAGAATATGCTTTGGCTCGTTTTCCAATTTGTTCAGAACTGTCCGTCTAATTTCAGCGTCTTTAGATGAAACGAGTCCCTGAAAAAATATCAGACACTTGAAATTATTCGAACTCTATTCTGACAGTTTAAAATCGTCGCAATGCTTGTTCATGACCGACGCGAATGTAGTGTAATCTTCACTATCCTTTCTGGTTAAATTCATACAATTCCATGTCTTATGAAAAAGTGAAGATTTAGGACTAAAAAGTTCTGTAAGAAGTTTAATCGCTTCAGCAAATGTCAGTTCGCAGGTTTTTTGGGGTAAAATATAGTTCACAGATTTGGTTTACTCCATGATGCCTAGTTTTGCTTCTTAGTGTCTGCCCAATTTTCAAAATCTGTAGCGTATAAATCCTTGTACATTCTAAAATAGGAAGCGAAAGTTATATCCTCGTCCGGAACATATGTAAAATTGTCTAATGCCCCAGATCGTGTTTTGTAAGAATGCATTTTCGTTTTCACTAATTTGTCCCCTGTTTGTCAGTTAAAGCAATTTTCTTTGCTCTTGTTGTGTTTGAAGGAGAATTTCTTCAATTTCTTGTTGTCTGATTTCCGTTTTTTTTTTAATGCGAGCTTTTTTGCTTCAAGACGCTTTTGAAGTTCAAGGCTTTCCTTTAAAATTTGCTTTTGAATTTCAAGCCGTTCTTTTTCAGTTTGTTTTTGAATTTCAAGTTGGCATTTAAGAAAATCAAGTATGGCGGATTTGAACCCGTTCATGTTTGGATGTGTCTTTTTTAAGGATTAAACCGAAATAGAATTTAGTTCAGGAGTAAAAAAAAAAAACAAATAACTTTAATTTCTTACACACTCAGGGAATCACGAGTGCTTTTCTCTGTCAGAGTTATGAATTCTCAGAAGGTTCTGTTGAGTAGAACCAATACTGACAATTTCCACGTAGTCCTTTTGGGGTTTTCAAGCGTCCTTAAGGGTCATCGTCGCCAAGATGTTGTGGCCTTGGTGGGGTCAGAAATAAAGACACGAAGAGAGAAATTAAGTTAATAAATATATTAACAGAAAAACAGTAATACGATCATATGCAAAAGAGCAAGAATGTTAAGTCCAAACTGTGAGAGCTGACTGTTAGGAAAAACTACTAACAAAAGCAGTAGTTATTTTTTCCTCCAAGCAAAGTTTGCAAGTTTTTGATTGGTTGTTGTAGGCTGATGATCTTTTCCTTATTTTTCGAGATTTTTTGGTGTTATGTGCGTTTTGTTTTTAATTTCCTAGATATACTTAGAAAGCATTATGCTATTCGCATATTTACTATTTGTGAAATATGTTTTGTGTGCATAATTTCTTTGTTTCCGGGGTCCTTCAGTTACTCCTATGTATACCTTTTCTTCATTATCTGGTGATTTTATCGTGGCTTGCTATATTACATTATTTTGTAAACAGTTACCAGTTAATAGTTGCTTTTGTGTTTTTCCATTGGTTTACTCCTAACTTCTTCCTAAGTTCAGAATTAATTCTTTCTAGCATCGTTTTACTTATTTTACCTTGTTCGCTTTTGGCTGGGTTTATAAGTCTGCATGCAGGGTCGGTTTCGAAATTTTCCTTGTGGTCTTTTAGTGAGATAAAGGCTTGCGCCTTGCTGATGCAACTTATTTGGTCGTCTAGGTCTAATTTTTGTGCGATTGCTTTAGCTTCCTTATTCATATCGTGTTCTATTGTTTTTGGTGGCTTTTTGTATGTTTTGGTTTTGTTATTCTTGAGTAATTTATTGTGCATAGGAGGGCTTAGTTTGTATAAATTTCTTGTTTTGTCAGCTGCGATGAATAATTTTGCTGAATTGTTTATTTTAGTTATATCTTCTTTTAGTTTTTTTTTTTAATGCATCTTGTTTTTTATGGAATTTTATGTTTCTAACTAGTTAAGTCTTTCTCGAAGTCGTCTAAGTGTTGACTTCATTGTTCCACACACACACACACACATATATATATATATATATATATATATGATGGCTTAGGGGTAAAATCTCTGACTGATACCTAATCAGTCGGTTTCCGGTCCCGGCTTGAAACAAAACGATGTCTAGCCACAATGATGTGCTGTAAAACTACGAAACAATCTATCTGAGGTGAATATATATATATATATATATATATATATATATATATATATATATATATATATATATACATTGCCAGTCAAAACTATTTGATGACCCTCATTTTCTAATCCTTTCAATGAAACAAGTTAAGTACTTTAAGGATTTTATCTATTATACTAAATGCATATCTTTTTGACCCACATTAAATACAAATTAAACCCAAAAGACACAAAAATAAACTTAAACTTTTGATTCATCAAAATGAACCCCCTTTGGCCTCTGTCACTGCTTCATAGATTCTCCGCATTCGTTCCTCCCAAGACTGGAGGTAGACTGAAGATAGTTCAGCCCAACTTTCCTGTAAGAGTTACCAGAGGTGAGTCGCAATTGTGGATTGTTTAGCCCTGACTTTTCGGTCAAGTTCATCTCATATAAGTTCAATGGGATTTAAGTCCGCTGATTGCGCCGGCCATATCATCATCTGCTTTTAATGTAACTCGGAGAGAGTTTACTAGTATGCTTTTGTGTCATTATTTTGCATGAGTACAAATCCTTGATTCACAAGACGTGATGCTGCAGTATGCAGTGATAGCCGGTCTGATTTAATTTGCCATTCCCCTGGTGCAAATCTCCGAATTTGCAACTGGCAAAAGCCTCCCGCCCCGCTCCACCATAACAGAGGTGGGTTGCAGCTTTTTCACCATCACTTCGCCGCAAATGGACCCTCGTATTTGACCCAAAGATTTTGAACTTTGATTCCTCACTCCAAAGGAATTTATTCCACTATTCTTATTGTCCAGTTTTTGTGTGCCTTAGGCCACTGATGCATTTTGCCATTGTTTTGATTCCTCAACATTGGTTTCGTGACAGCATTTCTGCTAAATAGGCCAGTTTCACAGTCTCCTTCTCACAACGCATTTTTTTCACGATATGAGTTCAGTTAAGCACGGGATTTGGAGCAGTCACCCTTCTGTCACGCAAGCTGGTAACTCTGATGAAATTGTCCTTTGCTCTTGTTTTTGGTCTATTTGATCTTCTTTTAGTCTTGTTTTCTCCCGTTTCTTGATGTCTCCTAACAGAATAATCCACTGTAATTCTGGGATTTAAAAAAATTATCTGCTTGAATATCTTTCTTTTTTTTTTTTTTTTTTAAAGAAATGATCATTGTTCAAGTGTAAGTTAACGCACTTTTTGAGAAAAAAAATTGATTCAGAAGAAAGTTGAAAAATTTAGGTTTTAATTTAAACAAAATAAGAATAACAGATTTCACTACGGGGCAAGGTACATTACCAGCATAGTTAAAACAGGTAGTAACTAGCATGCATTAATTCAACATAGTATAGTCTAATGTGATTTCAAGTGGTGTAATAATGTCACTTTCGGAAAACTTTTTATTCATGCTAAGCACTAAAGAAGAGAAACACCTTTAAATCAATTTTTCAAAAGATATCTCGTTATACTAAGGTCAAATTTACTGAGGAAAACTTGTCTTTAGTATAATAAATAAAAACCATTTTGTTGATTAAATTGTTTCATTAAAATAACACTTTTAGGATGAGAAATAAAAAGAAAATGAAGCTGGGCCCAAATACTTTTTGACTCGTCGTGTATATATATATATATATATATATATATATATATATATATATATATATGTGTGTGTGTGGTCATTAAAAAGAAAGAGCAGATTTCAAAATTTTATAAAAATGAATGCTAAAAGACAGAAACACATGCAATATTTCTGCCATAAATCTATACATCAACCATCAACCATTTGCCCTTGCATGGAATATTGCTGTCATATATGGTCTGGAGCCCCCACTGTTCGTCTTAGGCTCCTCGACAAAATCCAGAAACGAATATGTAATGTGATTATCTCTGGTCTGGCATCTCGCTTACAGTCGCTCTCTCACAGATGTACCGTCGCCTCTCTCCGTCTTTTCTACAAAAACTTTCACGGTAGCTGCCCCGACGAGCTACTTTCGCTAGTTCCTAAATTGCATGAATGTAAACGTGCCATAGGTTCGGCATCTCAGTCCCACCCTTTAACTGTCGATACGGTTAAATTCTACTCCAATAGCTTCATGTCTCGCACTTCCCGTGTGTGCAACTCTCTTCCCCTTAGTTGCCTTGATCTGTTTCCTATCCTTCTCTTCATCCTTTTTTCCCTCATGCCTCTTTACTCTTGCTCACATTTTCTGTAACGCCTTGCGTGCTAGTGGCATTCTTGCCTTACTTGGAATGAAAATTAAAAATAAAAATACTATGTAGGAAAAAATTCAAAGTTATTAAATTAAATTCCAAAAAATCTGATCTTCATTAAATGATTCTTTTTTTTTGTTGTTGCTTTTTCACATCTATAATATAAAATAGAAAGCCGATTTTAGTTTGTCTGACCAGCGGACGGTGCATTAATTATTGAAGGGTAGACGCACATAAATGATATCATAAATATGTGAATAAAATAAACTTTGTTTTTATTTATTTATTGAATTTTTATTGACACCAGAGAAAATATTTAAAAAATGTTAATTTATTTCCGATCTTCCGTAACAATTAACTTCATAGCTAACGACGTTTTTACTTACCCTTTATTTTCTCACCTGACAAAAAATATAAACAAACATAAATTTGTTCAATTTTTTAAATTCAAAATTAAATTCTGCGCTAAGTGGAATAAAATAACATTACTTTTTTAAAATTTACTCTTTCCCCAAAATTATTTGCTTTCATAATTCTCTTTTTAAATTCAAACCAATAACTTTCACGTAAAAATACTCAGGTAAAAAATGACTTATTTCTCATTGCTACAAATCATAAAGACGGTATTTTTTTTTATTATTGTTTTATTTTTCAAGTTTCAATACCTTTTCACACTTTCCGGAAATTGCAAAAACACAGGAAATTACCAAAAGTTTTAAATACCCTTGAGCTACAAATTATCACTATGCCTCCCAAAAGTCTTCGCTTGGCCGTTATAATCACAAGCAAACTAGACAAAAAAAAAAAAAAAAAAAAAAAAAAAAAATTCAAAACGAAAACAATGAACAAGATCAAGAAAGGTTTTTCGTACTTTCACAGAAATGGCGTGTTGCAGAACGTGTCAGGGCACATCACCGACGGGCCATGAAGTTAGCTGAACAGTCACAGGAATGGCATAGGGCTAATCGCATCAGGGCACACCAGCAACATGCCTAGCAGACAGAAAGAGTTATCAGGCGCAAAGCAAATGCTGTAGAAATAAACCTGAATGATACATATTAGCAACAACGTTAAGATTTTGAGTAAATGAAGGAATCCATTATGATCGTTAGCGTGATTATCATCTTCGTGTAGAGTCGTAAATAGGTACTATGTGCAACGGAAAAAGACATGTACCAAATGCGGAGCTACAAATGGTCGAGAGAATGTAAGGGTATTTGTTGTTCTGGTGGAAAAGTTCTACTGCCAGATTTAGGGACACCCCCGGAACCATTAAAACCTTTCTAGATAAAACTTCGCTTGATTCGTTACATTTTTGCGCAACATTCGTGTTTTACAATGACCAGTTTTGTGGCGAAGGAAATGCACGAGGCCGGTTATATGCCTACATTTAAGGCTCGTGGACAGGTTTTACATAGAGTGAGTTCCTCAAATCAAACAATTGTCAGTGGGAAAAAAAAGTTATATGCTAATGATTTCTATGCATATAGCTTAATGGTGCATGAATGGAGTTACAACATACTAAGTAAATATAAAAATTTATTCCATCAGAACATAGTCGATATGTTTGCCAAAATGGATCACGAGAGTCTTTTATATATTAAGAATCATCAAAAGGACCTCAGAATAGACATCTACATTCATTTGTGAGACTTACTAACTGTCGATCGTAATGTAGAAAATGTTGGACAACTTAAAATCCTACAAGCAACGCTTACTGTAGGACCTCGGTATATGCATGAACGCACACAAGATGCGATGATGTATGTTAGAAAACATGGACCTGCAGATTTATTTACCTGAAATCCAAAATGGCCTGAGCTTATGCATGAACACCTTCAGAATCAAGTACTACATAATTGTCATGTACTTATAGCAAGAGTTTTTTCATTATTATTATGTATTAGTTATCCAACTTATAACCCAAGGCTCTATCTTTGGAGCGGTACTAGCTTATTGATATATGCTCATTGTCTGGTTTGGCTTGGAGATAAATTAAGAGTCTCTGACATTGACTCTGTTGTCAATGCAGAAATTCCAGACCCTGTAGTCGATCCAGTTTTACAAGATATCTTTGCACGTCACATGATTCATGGGCCGTGAGGAAATATAAACAAACGTTCAACATGCATGAAGGATAGAAAATGGCGTAAGAGATCTATCAGACAGTTATTAAATTAAACTCAGTCTGATAGTCGTGGTTACTCACAATATTGCCGACAATCTACTGAGGCTAGAGGCTTTGAGACAACAATTACCCTACATGGAAATAAAACACTTACTGTGGACAACCTTTGGGTTGTATCATAAAATAGTCTCTTTTGTAAGATTTTTAATCTCCATGTCAATGTCGAATATTGTAACAGTGTGAAATCTATTAAATACATTTCTAAATATGTAAATAAAGTAAATGACCAATCTGTCATTGCAAATGAGAGGAATGATCACGATGAAGTTAAGAAATATAAAACTGGCCGATATATATATATATATATATATATATATATATATATATATATATATATATATATATATATATATGTGTGTGTGTGTGTGTGTGTGTGTGTGTGTGTGTGTGTGTGTGTGAACCAATGAATGGTGAATACTTAAGTTCATCATCTCCCAGCAATTCAACTCTCAGCCCATCGATAAAATCGAAAGAGACGATATGTTAATCAAATAATGTCGCAGATCAACAATTCTGATAGCTTTCTTTACATTGTGTTGAACTGATGATTTTACAAGAAACCTTTCGTATGTTATCGTCTCCGAATATTATACATGGGAAAATAAAAACAACCTCTTCAAAAGACGAGTACAGGGGAAACAATTTCCAGGCTATGAGGAAATAAGAATCCTGAAGTATTAGGCAGGGGGTACACGGTGCCACCAAATCAATTTGAATGCTTCTAGTTGAGACTTCTTCTAGATTGTGTTAGAGGACGACATAGCTTTGATGACCTGAAAAGTATCAATGGTCAAGTTTTGAATACTTCCAGGGATGCATGTATTGTCCATGAACTCCTTAAAGATTATAAAAACTGGAATGCTACATTACAGGAAACATATATACCGGAATCGCTAAGTAAACTTTTTCCCCATCATGTTGACTACATTCTGCATTGTCAAATCCAAAATGACTTTGGGATGCATACAAAGAATCCTTAAGCGATGATTTTCTTCTTCATGAACGCAACACCTATCCTGGAGTCAATATACAGTTTTCTTATGTCATATTCAATATGGCTGTGGTTGATATCAAAGATAGCATTTCTTGTATTAATGACAAAACTCTTACGAACTTGGTCTTTGACTTACCTGATCGAACTAGTACACATCCTGTCAATAATGCATGGATGCGTGAAATTAGTTATCAGCCACAGCACCAAGAATTTGTTCAAAATGGTCTTGTACAACTCACTAGTGATAAGATACATGTGTATCATGTCGTACTTGATTGTGTAAAAAACATCCAGGTGGTATAATATTCCTTGATGCACCTGCTTAAGGCTGTCAGCCCTTGTTGACGACGACGCTATCCATCCATCACCGTCCGTCCTCTGTGGGCTGCCAAGTGAGATAGCTGCCCGATCCGCGTGCGAGAAGTTCTCGGGCATACGTGGCAGTGAAACATGCGCAATGCAGGATTGGCAACTTTCAGATAACGCTGGCGTCGCCCCGCCTCGAGTGCTCCTTATCTCTCCTCCTCGATGTGCGCCGCTCCGGCTATGCAGAGAGACCCCAGCCAGTCCGATCCCTTACATGGTTCTCTAATTGCGTCGAGCCAATATTGCAAAACATAAGAGAACGCTTAAGATAGTTTTCGGAATCGTTTCCTTGGTTCTCCACTGGGCCGCTTTCCGGTTTCGAGCACTGGCGATGGCCCGACATCCGCACAACATGTCCAACCCAACGTAGAAAGTGTTCTTGGATGATGGCTTCGATGCTGAAGATTCCTGCACGTTGAAGAATTTCAGTGCGGGGGATTTTATCTCTTAACGTAACATGCAAGATTCTCTGAAGGCAGGGGATGTGGAATGTCTCAAGTAGTTTTATTTGTCGGCGATACAGTATCCAGTATTCCCAACCGTAGAGCAGTGTTGAAACAACAACATTTCGATAGAGAGCGATTTTGGCGGTGAGTCGGATGTTGCTATTAGAGAAGACCCGGAAGCGGAGACGTTGTAAGGAAGAGGGGACAAGGTTTATTTGTTCTGATGAGGATCCCCGGAGGATACTCTAGCGAGCATATCCTCATGAAATTGGCGTAGAAACTCGGAAACGTTGTTGGACAGCCACATTTTCCAAGCAAAAAGGAACAGAATCTCCCGATTGACCGTATCAAAGGCTTTATTTAGGTAAACGAAAGCAAAATTGATCTCCCTTCCCTGCTTTTTTCGAGTAGACTATAACGTCGAGGGTACTACGTTCTGAAGCCACATTGAGATTCCTCCAGTATTCGCTCAGCCAAACAGATGAGAAGACGGCAAAGCATAATACGCGCGAGAATATTTCTGTCCACATCTAGGAGGGAAATGCCTCTGCTGTTGCCGCAGATGGAGCCATCACCATTCTCCTTGTAAATGCTTATGATGTTTGCATGTTTCCAGCGCATAGGGACAATTCTACTTGTCCAGAACACGTCAAAAAGGGAATGCAGATATGATGCAAGGTGCGGTGCGCCATACTTGTACACCTCTTCCGGAATGCCGTCATCACCGTGGGATTTCTTGTTTCTTATGGATTTTATGGCGTTGTTATCTTCATCCGATGTCGGAACAGAGTCCAGATCGGGGAGGCCCTGGAGAGTTGGAAATTCGTCTAAAGCTGAAGAATCAATCAGTATGTCTGTATTCAAAAGTTCCTTGAAGTGCTCAGCCCATCGTGCGAGGATTTCTTCTTTTTCCTTCAGGAGAGTAGAGCCATCAGCGGAACGAACAGGTGCAAGAAAGACCAAAGATACGATTAATGGAATCAGAGAAACTTTGATATTTTTTTTAGATTTGTGGAGCCACAATTTGTTTTGAGTTTCTCGAAGATTCTGTTGTGCCTCTGCTCGTAAGCGGCACCAGTTTTGGGCGTGAGTACGTGGATTGGCAAGATGAGTGTCGTGTACTTGATTTTTTTCCTACAGAAGTGGCTGGAGGACTTCCATCGAATCATCGAAGCAATCTCAGTTCCTTCGTTGAGTTTTACCAATCGTAGTTTCAGCGCCTTGCCGAATAGCTAGGATGGCGGAGTTCCATATAATGCCGATTTCTTGCTAATCAATAATATTGGTGGGAAATGCTGGAAGTGACTGACATATATTGAATACATTTGCTTGAAGTTCGACTCGTTTGGACGCTTGTGCAAGACAGGCAACGTTGAGTGTAGGGGTGGCTTTGGTTTTGCGGGGCGGAGACCGAAACGAGTGATTTATACGGGAGGGAATCATACGATCATCGGCCCAGCAGTCCGTTCCACCCATGGTGCGATTTTGAAGGACATCTTTTCGATCGCGTTGACAGACGATTGCGTAATCGAACACGTGCCACGTCCGAGAGCGTGGATGCATCCAAGAACATTTGTATTTGTTCGAATGTTGAAAAACTGGTATTGGTAATCACAAACTCATGCACGGCACAGGCTTAGAAGACGGAGTCCGTTAGCATTCATTTTCCCAATACTCTGCGGGTCAATGACTCCCGCCCAAACTGTAATACTGGATCCCCCTCGGGCATTAAAAATCTCTAAGGAGGATGATTTTGTCTGTCCGGGGTACCTATCGCAAGGCTGTGTAAAGAAATTCGTAGAAGGTATCTTTTATTTCTTCGTCGGCATCCAAGGACGGGACATACAAACTGAAAATGATTGCGTGGGCATTATTGGAGAGAGGAACTTTTTGACCACCCGGCACAAAAGGGAGGTTCCTTAGAAGGGTTGACCGAACAGCGATCGCAACACCGTGGACTCTACTTTCTCTGGAGGGAATACCTTTCCAGAAGGATTCGTTGTCCTCCGCCCTCCTCCGAGAGCCTTTATCGGGGAATCTTGTTTCGCTGAGTGCAGCGATATCTACATTGTAGCGCTTGAGTTCAAATGCGATCAACGCAGTTCTTCGGTATGGTCTAATGTGATCGGTACACTCTAGTATTGTTTGTATATTTCAAGTAAAAAGAACAAAAGATTTCAATTTTCTTCGTCGACTGCGATATGGGACGATCAACCAGGTGCGGTTTCCTGGCCAGTTGTGTTGGAACCAGCATCTTTTAGGTCACCTTTTATAGGTCCCTCCACGTGTGAGGTAGGCGATGCCCCTCCTTGAAAAAGGTCCGCCGAGACGATACGTAGTTCCAGTGACGATTATTGCCAAAGTGAGATCAGAAGACAAAGTAGCTGTGGCCATAGCTTCCTCTGGTATTGAAGCTTCCTGGTGGTAGAAATGCACATTCAGCATTTAAATTGCTATTTTCCTTAACCAGAGACGACAAACCAATTTTCCAAATACACAGTAGATAAGACTCCGCAAAAGTATTACAGAATTGTTCATTGATTGAATAGGATGAATGTACAATGTAGATAAAACATTGCATGGTACCAAGAGATGTGATGTATTGATGGGGGAATTACGCTTTTATTATCAGGCAACTTCCGACAAACAATTCCAATTGTTCCACGTAGAAACCCTGATGATGAACTCAATGTTTGCATTAAATTATCATATTTATGGAAGGACATCAAGATAGTGACTTTAAATACTAACATGAGTGCCTATTTTAAAAGAGATCCAATGGCTGCTGAGTTTACATCTAAACTAATGAATTAAGATTGCTAAGAGCGACCATGAAAATATTGAAATTCTTCCATGATTAGGATCAATTGTTTCTTCAATCGAAGAGCCGAGGAACAAGGTGTACCTAAATATATGTGAATAATGAATGGCTAATTGAGAGAGCAATTCTAGCACCTAATACGACAATTCCAGGTGAGGAAAAATATTCTATGGATTCAACTTTGAATGATGAACAGGCTGTGCAATACCCTATATAATTTTTAAATTCCTTAGAATTGTCTGGTATGCCAAAACACAAGTTAAGCCTAAAAGTTTATTGCCCTTTTATGTTATGGAACAAGAATATGTATCAAACACATACAACCTCATGTCATAGAAGCTGTCCTACTAATTGTTAGAGCAAAAAAAGATCTGACTTTCATTTCTAGAATACCCTTTATTCCATCAGATTCTACATTTGAATTTAAAAGGCTTTAATTCCCAGTAAAAGTGTGTTTCGGCATGACAATTAATAATTTCCAAGGACAATCACTGGCGGTTGTTGGTCTCAGCCTAACTTCACCTTGCTTTAGCCATGGGTAATTTTACGTAGGATATTCTAGGGTAGGATCAGCAGAATCTCTCAACATCTTATCAAAACATCAAAACATTGTGTATTCAAGGACTTTGCAATAATCCCATATGCAATTTAAAAGTGAGTCCAAGATGAAAATTGGTAACTGATGATTTCTACTATACCACAAGGAAAATGTTTTTGGTCTCCTTAACAATATAAAACCTACCAAATTTTTCTGCCTGCAAAAATCCAAACTCTGCTCTACGTCCTGGGAGGTGGTAACAGGACAAATAAGTGGAATTACCGGGTATGTTCAACATATTTGACACCCGGGTAACGCTGGGTAGACTCTACAAGTTTTGTATAAATTTAATTTGTGGAAAAGAGGAAATTGTCCATCGTCTTTGCTCTCTCGGGTCACCAGATCTTGTACCATACTATTTCTTTTATCTGTGGTGGTATATATTTCTTGCGTTCATGTTTATTATCCTGCCTTCCAACTCTCTTTCTACTACACTCGCAAACAAATTGGTCATCCCTAATACTAAGATCGTTACCTCCACCTCCAAGATATTTGGAGATATAATTAGAAAAAAAAACAAAAAAAACAAAAAAACTCAACACTAGGTCAAATACCATGTTTTGTCAACTAAATTGTTTACAATGGAAAAATGTTTAACGAACAGGATTCAAAGTATAAGTTGGTAGGAAGAGCTCGCTTGTTCGGTTAGCGTCGCGGAGACGGCAATTTGCGCCTCGCGTCGGCTTAGGCCTCAGCCTTTCGCTGTCGTGTGTGTTGTATGTGCTTTCTCTCGCTTTTGCCTTAACTTTCGCTGATCTATTTGCTATTCTTGCCACCGCGGTCCTCACCGTCATCATGCCGTCGAAGCCGAAGTTGGTAGGAAGAGCTCGCTTGTTCGGTTAGCGTCGCGGAGACGGCAATTTGCGCCTCGCGTCGGCTTAGGCCTCAGCCTTTCGCTGCCGCGCGTGTTGTATGTGCTTTCTCTCGCTTTTGCCTTAACTTTCGCTGATCTATTTGCTATTCTTGCCTCCGAGGTCCTCACGTCATCATGCCGACGAAGCCGTTTTCGCCTTTGCCAGCATTCCTTCGGAGTAGGAAGCGTATTCGCACAAGCTTCCCAGCAGAACGACTATTCTCGCGATTAGCGTTCTCTACGAACACTGTTCGAATACTCTGCTCCAGGACAAACCACTTGGCTCGCTCCCTCGCCGCATCTGCCTGCTTCAGATGTAACCCTTTATCGCTTGCCGTATGTCGTGGGGGGTATCCATCGTGACACGGCGGGCAGATGTGAGGGGACAGTGCTGCCAACACTCGCACGTCGTCTTTTTGTTCCATTTCTTCGCGTACCGCATTCCCTACCGAAGAATCGACTACGTCTTCTTCCGTTCGCCGGTTGATGGCACTAAGGTCGGATATTTGATCCGTGAACGCGTTCGCATGGCCATCAGCATCAGCAGCCGCCGCCTTTGACACCGCCGCCGCCCCTCCGCAGCTGAATCATCGCGTTTCCTGACGGTACGTTTGTGCGCGTGCGTTTCACCGGTTGGCCGCCGTATTTGTGGTTTCTTCTAGTGCCGGCTACGTCGAATCACTCGCCACCGCCGCCGCCGCAGCCGCCGCAGCCGTTACACACTCGTCTATGATAAAGTTGTAGTCTTCGTGGTCGGTGTCGTACGTTGCTTTTGTCTGGTCCCGTGCTAGTCGATGATTTGTCGTTTGCCGTCCGCATTTCCCGTCGTGCATGTCCAAACCCGGAGATAATTTCGGTCGACGGAGACATGTCGTGGAGTAATCCTCGCGTCCCGTCCAAGCGCTCGCGTCAGTGATTGATACTAGCGTCGAAAGTCCTTGCGACTCGGTGCTCGAATCGGACTCGTTCGTTTGTAATGCGATTAGGAATCAGGGTTGTTCGAAAGCGCTGTGTGTGCGCCTGCGATTTTTCCATCCTTAGCCCGCCGCCTCCCTGGTTGTTTCGTCGGTCACGAATCGAATCGCCGCCGCCGAGGTCTGTTCTTCCCCAGCGTCGGGAAAACAGCTTGACGGACCGTGTACGTGTCGCGAAGATCAGTCCATCTCTATCCGCAATGACACCGCCGACCCCTCGGCTCCGTCAGGGAAGTAGCCCGTTCGTTCCGGGAACCTGCCGCCGCCTTCGCAGTTTCTTGCCAAATTTTCGGTCCGCGACTAGTCTCCCGTCTCGGCGCAGTCGAAAGTTCCGGGTGTCGCCCGCCTTCTTCAACCGACCGCCTTCTCGCTGTAGTCGTCGTCCTCCTGCTACTCCGAAGCAGCCATTTGTCTACCATCTGGCTCGTCTTCATCGCAAGACACGCGTCTACTGCTCGTCGGTTAAATGGTGATTTCCTCCTGAACGCTCGTTCGTTTCCGTTCGTTATTCGATCGCCGACTCCCAGGTTGTTTCGTCGGTCACGAATCGAATCGCCGCCGCCGAGGTCTGTTCTTCCCCAGCGTCGGGAAAACAGCTTGACGGACCGTGTACGTGTCGCGAAGATCAGTCCATCTCTATCCGCAATGACACCGCCGACCCCTCGGCTCCGTCAGGGAAGTAGCCCGTTCGTTCCGGGAACCTGCCGCCGCCTTCGCAGTTTCTTGCCAAATTTTCGGTCCGCGACTAGTCTCCCGTCTCGGCGCAGTCGAAAGTTCCGGGTGTCGCCCGCCTTCTTCAACCGACCGCCTTCTCGCTGTAGTCGTCGTCCTCCTGCTACTCCGAAGCAGCCATTTGTCTACCATCTGGCTCGTCTTCATCGCAAGACACGCGTCTACTGCTCGTCGGTTAAATGGTGATTTCCTCCTGAACGCTCGTTCGTTTCCGTTCGTTATTCGATCGCCGACTCCCAGGTTGTTTCGTCGGTCTCGAATCGCCGCCACCGAGGGCTGTTCTTACCCGCGTGTTTTGGCCGCTTTCTTACGCGTCGGGTAAACATTGACGGACCGTGTACGTGTCGCGAAGATCTGTCCATCTCTATCCGCGATGACACCGCCGCCCTACGGCTCCGTCAGGGCAGTAGCTCGTTCGTTGTGACAGACACCGGGAAGCTGCCGCCGCTGATGGTTGGAGGACATCCCGGGACGTCGAATGTTTCTTCGTCCGTCTCCCACCGCCTTCGCAGTTTCCTGCCAAACTTTCGGTCCTCAACTAACTTGTCTATTCTCCACGCAATTCTCGGACGTCCAGTCACCGTGTCGGCCCAGTCGAAAGTTCTGAGGTCTCGCCCGCCTTCTTCAACCGCCCGCCTTCTAGTCGTCGTCCTCCTCCTCGGAAGCAGCCTTTGTCTACCACCATTTGGCTCGTCTTCATCGCGAGACACGCGGCTAATGCTCGTCGGTTAAATGGCGAATTTCTCCCGGAACGCTCGATCGACCGGTGACGGCGAACGATTCCGTTTCCGTTCGTTACTCGATCCTTCGGTTTCTGTGGAACTGTCGTTGTTGCGCCTCTCACACAGCCTTCTCGTCTCTCCTTCGGTTTCGCGTATCTCACGCCGGCGCCGCGTGTCGACTATGCGAAAAACTTAACGTCCGTAAAAAACGTCTTTTTAACGATCAAAGCCGGGAGGTACGCCGCCGCCGGTCCTGCTGCACGAGATGGTGTCGTAAAAGTCTCGCTTCTTCCTTCTTACGCACGCCAAAGTTGCCGCCGAAGAAAGCAGGAAAGCGAGGCGTCGGTTGCGCCTCCCGACCAGCGTTCGTCTTCGTCGATGCCGTTGACGAGATGAACGCGAGCACGAAAAAGAACGATACCTGGTTGATCCTGCCAGTAGTCATATGCTTGTCTCAAAGCTTAAGCCATGCAAGTGTAAGTTCACGCCACGCATTAGAACGGGCGAAACCGCGAATGGCTCAGGAACCGGACCTAATCCTCGGGACCGTAATCCTCCTCGGAGGCGATGGATAACTGTGGCAATTCTAGAGCTAATACATGTGACACAGGCCGCGATCGGTCGTCGCGTCGTCGCCTGCGTGCCGTCACGCGCGTGGGCACCCGCGTCGGCCGTTACGGGTCGCGGCGCTACATATTAGACTGAGACCGATGCGCGTCATTCCGTCCTCTCGTCGTGGTCGCCGTCGTCGTGGTCGTCGTCTTGTTCCCTCTGGGTGGTGAGCGGCGGCCGTCGGGCGGCGTTTCGCGGTGGGGCCAAAGGGCGGCGCGCTCCGCTTTGGTGACTCTGGATAACTCACTGGTCGATCGCACTGGCTTTCACGCCTGGCGACGGGTCTCTCGAGGGTCCGCCCTATCAACTGTCGACGGTCGGTTAAGTGCCTACCGTGGTTACTACGGGTAACGGGGAATCGGGGTTCGATTCCGGAGAGGGAGCATGCGAAACGGCTACCACATCCAAGGAAGGCAGCAGGCGCGCAAATTACCCACTCCCGGCACGGGGAGGTAGTGACGAAAAATAACGACGCGGGACTGTGTCGAGGCCCCGCGATCGGAATGAGTACACTTCAAATCCGTTAACGAGGACCAACCGGAGGGCAAGTCTGGTGCCAGCAGCCGCGGTAATTCCAGCTCCGGTAGCGTATATTAAAGTTGTTGCGGTTAAAAAGCTCGTAGTCCGAACTCGGGTTCGTGGTCGCGTTTGCGGCCCCGGGGCGGCGGCGCCATCGTCCATCGTTGACTTTGGTCGTCCGTGCGCATTCCCGGCCCTTTCCGCCGGTGTCAACCGCTTGCATATCCGCCACGCGGTCCTGCCGGCGAAGTTACGCGGGGGAGTAGCAGGTGTCTCTGGGTTTGCCGCGGAGGTAGCGGGTCCAGCGAGCGTCGCCGTCCGCGGTGCATCGGCGCCGGGGGTAGTTCGTTTGGGCGCGCGCCGCGGTCTAAAGGCGGTTGCGATCAAACGCGGCCTTTCTCCCCACAACCCCCTGTCGGCGGCGGCCAGCGGCGTCCACTCGTCGTCTGCGTCGCCGTCGTCGCCTAAAGGGGCGGGTGGGCGTGGGTCGCGTCGCCTCCGTCTCGCGTTGTCGCCTGCGGGCGTTCCCTGCCGTTGCCGCGCGGTGGCCTCCTCTCGTCCTCCAATCTTCCCTCGGGCCCTGCTCTCCGCGTCTAATCTTCGCGTCCGTTTTGCGCGCGTGCGCGGTCGGCGGTTTCTCCTCCAAGGGTGCTCTTGACCGAGTGTCCGCGGCGGCCGGTACGTTCACTTTGAAAAAATTAGAGTGCTCAGAGCGGGCTGTTCAAGCTTGCATACGATAAGCATGGAATGATGGAAGAGGGCCTCGTCTACGTCTGTCGGTCTCCGTCTACGGCGAGGCAATGATCGAAGGGAGCGGTCGGGGCCACTCGTATTGCGACGTTAGAGGTGAAATTCTTGGATCGTCGCAAGACGAACTGCAGCGATGGCGTGTGGCAAGCACGTTTTCCTCGATCAAGAGCGAAAGTCGGAGGTTCGAAGACGATCAGATACCGTCGTAGTTCCGACCGTAAACGATGCCGACCGGCGATCCGCCGGCGTTCGCTTCCATGACCCGGCGGGTAGCCTGCGGGAAACCAGAGTTCGGTTCCGGGGGGAGTATGGTTGCAAAGCTGAAACTTAAAGGAATTGACGGAAGGGCACCACCAGGAGTGGAGCCTGCGGCTTAATTTGACTCAACACGGGAAAACTCACCCGGTCCGGACACCGGTAGGATTGACAGATCGATAGCTCTTTCTCGATTCGGTGGGTGGTGGTGCATGGCCGTTCTTAGTTGGTGGAGCGATCCGTCTGGTTGATTCCGATAACGAACGAGACTCCGGCCTGCTAACTAGTGCGCCGATGTGTGTGTTTATTCAACGGCGGGCTCGGCGTTCATCGCAGCGCCCGGGTCCGGGTCGGTTTTCTCACGCACTTCTTAGAGGGACGGGTGGCAGAAAGCCACACGAGGCGGAGCGATAACAGGTCTGTGATGCCCTTAGATGTCCGGGGCCGCACGCGCGCTACACTGGAGGTATCAGCGGGGACTTCGCCCCGGCCCGAGAGGGTCGGGAAACCTCTTAACCACCTCCCGTGATAGGGATCGGGGCCTGTAACCAACCCCGTGAACGAGGAATTCCCGGTAGGCGCGGGTCAACAGCCCGCGTCGATCACGTCCCTGCCCTTTGTACACACCGCCCGTCGCTACTACCGATCGAACGGTCCGGTGAGGTCCTCGGATCTGGCCGACGACGCCGCCGGGCAGCGTGCACGTGGCGCAGCGGCGGCGGTTTTGCCGCCGTCGTTTCCCGCGCGTGTCGTACTCGCCTCGGCGTTCGATGCCTGGAGAAGACGACCGAACCCGATCGTTTAGAGGAAGTAAAAGTCGTAACAAGGTTTCCGTAGGTGAACCTGCGGAAGGATCATTATCGATGACATGCGTCGTCTTCGCTGTTTTGCTTGCTTTTTTTCGAAACGCCGACGGGTCGCTCTCTGTTCTCCCCGCCGTCTCCGGGAGACTACTCGTCGGTCGGGACTCGTAGCGTGCGTGTACCGCCGTCAGGAGTGCTTGGTCGGTCGCGGGAAGCACGTTATTAGTCGGCGAAAAACGTAGGGCAGTTTACGCTCGTTTCGCGGCAGCTGCAGCAGGCCGCCGAATTGGCCGCGCCACCGTCGCATGGACGGCCCGCCTCCTTGCGTCTGTTTGCTTCTGCTGCTTGCTGCTCCTAACTACTCGTCCGACGCAAATATCGTCTGCTCTCTGCGCGAGATGGGCGCCCGTCTCGAGCCGTATTACGTCCAGCCACTCCGTTTTCATGTGCCGCCGCTTCTACGTCCCCGCCCTGTGAGTGGAGGTCGAGTACGGTTAGACGTGCACGCGATTCGAGGGGCCGCCACTGCCAGCCACGATCGCGAGACGGATGCCGCCGCCACGCGTCCGTCTGCCGCCTAAGTCGACGTGGTGACGTGTCCGGTCCACGCCGCCGTCAATGTCCTCGACAAAATTGTGGTAGTTGCCGAGGTGCCAGTCTGCTGTGGACTAGTACCGCTTCGGTCGCGCGCGCGGGCGCAACGTCTCGGCCTCCTTGCTCCTCTTTCTCGCACACATTTTTAAACTTGCCGCAAAAATAAATAAAACAAACAAAAAACCCTGGACGGGGGATCACTCGGCTCGTCCGTCGATGAAGAGCGCGGCCAGCCGCGAGAACTGATGCGAATTGCAGGACTCAGTGAACATCGACACCTCGAACGCACATTGCGGCCTCGAGATCCCTTGTCTCGGGGCCCCGTCCGGTCGAGAGGCGGAAAATGGCATGTCTTCTCGCTCGATAAAGTGGAGAGGCATCTCACCGTCCCCCGCGTCTTTCTTTCTTTCCGGAAAGAATTGCCTTTTCTCGCGCGGAGGAAACCGGGACGTCGCAGGAGGGTCTCCTCTTCCTACCTTCGTCTCCCGCTTGCAGACCGCGGGGTCGCTTCCGTTACGACCGCGAGCAGTCGTTGATTGCAAGACGATGACTTACGACCAACGCGGAGTTGCGGGGCAGCATCGTTTCGCTCTCGGAGGTCGAAATACAAACCTTGGGCGTCTCGAAGCCAGTCTCTGCCGCCGCCGCCGCCGACGCACAACGCCGTCTTTTGTGCATGGTCGCGTCGTTTTTGTTTTTCTTGCATCACAAAACGCAAAAACACCGCCGCCCTCGGCTCGGACGAGACGACCCGCTGAACTTAAGCATATCGCTAAGCGGAGGAAAAGAAACCAACCGGGATTCCCTTAGTAACGGCGAGTGAACCGGGAGAAGCCCAACGCCGAATCCCGTCGCAAGTAAACGGCTTCGGGACGTGTGGCGCATGGGTCGAAGGCAGCCGCTCGTTTTCGTCTCGCGTAGTTCGGAGTTCCCTCGATCGGGGCCGCCCGCGGCGGGTGCCAGGCCCATTCGGTGCGGACGGCGAGCGACGGCCTTCGATCCGAGAGTCGGGTTGCTTGGGAACGCAGCCCAAATCGGGTGGTAAGCTCCATCCAAGGCTAAATACCGGGACGAGTCCGATAGTCGACAAGTACCGTGAGGGAAAGTTGAAAAGAACTTTGGAGAGAGAGTTCAAGAGAACGTGAAACCGCCCAGGGGTAAACGGGTGGGACCGCTCACCGCGATCGCGGGGGGACTCAGTCCGGTGCTGCCGAACGTGGCCCAAACTCGATTTGGTTGCTTGCTCGGGCATTTTTGTCCGGGCGGCGGCGCCCATCACAGGCCGGCGCGGACGTCGTTCCGGGGGTCACCGTCGTCGCCCTCCGGATTCTGCTTTTGCGCTCGCGTCGCCGACGGGAGAGACGGGCCGCGGGGAACGAGGAGAGCGCGGCGGTCGCCGCTGTCGCTGCTGCCGCCGCTGTGGCGGCGATTCGCGTCGCTGCTGCTGCTGCTGCCGCCGTGGCCGCCGTCGCTGCCGTCGTGGCTCCTCCTCTCCATTCCTCGCGATCACCCGCACCTCTTCTTCGCTCGGCATCATATGGCGCGGGCGCTTCGGCGCGACGCTCACATCCGCACGGCCGGCACCGGACGCACTTCCCCTCCGGTCCGTCGTCGCGACCCGTTCCCGGCGTGCAGGTCGACGCGCGGTGTCCGTAGGCGGAAGTCGCACTCTAAACTCCACCCTCCCCCACCTCGGGGGGCGGCGGAGGCGTCTTCTGTCGGGCCCGCGAGCGTACTGCCCCCTTCTGCCGGGGACGGAGGAAACGAAAACGCGATCCGTTACACGTGGCGAACCGGTTTCTTCCCGTCGGACGATCCGCGCGGCGCTTCGCGCGCTCCTCGGCGCCCCACCGTCTCGGGCGCGCGCGGGACAGTGTTCGCGGGAGCCTCGAAGCCGGCGCGGCCGCGCCGATTCCCGTGCCGGCGCGCGACGTCGTCTCGTCGCGTCGTCTTCTCCGCGTCCGGACGTCAAAAATCTGGGCGCGCGGGAGGGCACTGCCGGCGCGGTAGGTCGGCGTCACGCTCTGTGCCGCCCGTCACCTCGGGTCCGCGACGTGCATCGGCAACCCACCCGACCCGTCTTGAAACACGGACCGAGGAGTCCTGGCCGTTCGCGAGTCGTAGGGGCCACGAAGAACCCCGAAGGCGCAGCGAAAGCGAGAGAGCGCGTGGGAGGGCACCGGTTCCGGGAGAGGTGTCGCGGCGAAAGCGGTTCCGGCGGGGAGTTTCTCGCTTCCTTCCGCCTGCCTAGCCGTGCCCGATTCCGCCGGCGCTTGCCGTCTTCGTCCCGTCGTCGGCTTCCCCCCTTTTCCTCCGTCTGTCCCGTATCGGTTCCTCAACGATTTTTCCGTCGCCGGGAGATGACGCAGGAGGCTCGGGCGCTTGTGGCGGGGGGAAAAACTCACGGGGGTGGGGTCTTTCGCGGGGTTGCAGCCTCAAACTTTCCTCCCACCGGTGAGATCCCGCGGCTTGAACTAGTCACGATTTAGGTCGTCGAGTTTAGGCGCTGCGCGCGGGCGCATCACCCCAGGGTCGGTAATTTTTTTCTCCGAGTACGACTCGGCCGACTCTGGCGTAGCGAGCGGCCAGGGACCCGAAAGATGGCGATCCACGCCCGGTCGGGATGAAGCCAGAGGAAACTCTGGTGGAAGTCCGAAGCGCCTCTGACGTGCAAATCGATCGTCGGAACCGGGTGTAGGGGCGAAAGACCAATCGAGCCGTCTAGTAGCTGGTTCCCTCCGAAGTTTCCCTCAGGATAGCTGGCGTTCGATCGTCGCAATTCCATCCGGTAAAGCGAACGATTGGAGGCCCCGGGGCCGTTCACGGCCTCGACCTACTCTCGAACTCGGAACGGGTGGAACGGGTCGACTCTCCCGAATACGGAGCCGTCCCACCGCTCTGTCGTCGTCGCGGCGGCGGCAGAAACGAATGCGAATGCCAAGTGGGCCACTTTTGGTAAGCAGAACTGGCGCTGTGGGATGAACCAAACGTCCGGCTAAGGTGCCTAACGCGACGCCCATGAGATCCCCGAAAGGGTGTCGGTCGATATAGACAGCAGGACGGTGGCCACGGAAGTCGGAATCCGCTAAGGAGTGTGTAACAACTCACCTGCCGAATCGACCGGCCCCGAAAATGGATGGCGCTGGAGCGACGGACCGATGCCGGACCGTCGCGGCGAGGAGCGCTTGCGCTGGAATTACGCGCGCCTGACCGATGCCGCGACGAGTAGGAGGGCGCCGCGGTGAGCACGGAAGCCTAGGGCGCGAGCCCGGGTGGAGCCGACCGCGGGTGCAGATCTCGGTGGTAGTAGCAAATATTCGAACGAGACCTTCGAAGACCGAAGTGGAGAAGGGTTCCGTGCCAACGGCGGTCGAGCACGGGTCAGTCGGTCCTAAGACGCAGGCGAAAGTCTTCCCGAAAGGCGCCGGATCCGTAAGTCGCGCGCGAACACCGTAAACGCAACGAGCGGCCGGCCTTCCGTCGAAAGGGAATCGGGTTAATATTCCCGAACCCGGACTCGGAGAGTGCCCGGGGGTGGCGGCGCTGCTGGCAGCGATGTCGGTGGCGTCTCGTCGCTTCTCGGGCGAAACCGCGGTGACGCAAGCGAGCCCGGAGACGTCG
>OZ010578.1:22530826-22680826 GCA_963932145.1 Acanthosepion lycidas | reverse complement strand
TGTTCGAGAAATTTTCATAGAAAATATGCGTCCTCCGATAGGAATCGAACCTATATCCAAATGTAAACAAATGACATCAAACATTATTAAATGGACAATTATTTAAGAGATTTTTTATGTTTATACGTTCTCTCAAATAATTATCGGACTTTGTCCATTTCATAATATATATATATATATATATATATATATATATATATATATATATAAAAATATAAATAAATATAATAAACGGAGCGTATACTCTGACATGTAAATCCGCTAACAAACACTTTTGAAATGACAACAGCTTCCTCCCGGATTAATAAATAATCCATACACACACACACACACATATATATATATATATGCGAGGATTTTCCCGCACTCTAAGCGGAAAAATTAGATAGATCACATAGAGAAATAGATTATTTCCCACTAGCTATAGAACTTTTTCTTCGACTCATATTGCTAATATTGTCTTATTTTAAAATTTAGGCAGAAGTACCCCTTTGGGCAAAGCAGCAAAGAATCTGTCAACTTAATAGATCTTAAATCAAAATTACCGTTGAAAAGAAAAGAAAAAATACTTCATTCTAAAACAAAGATCTATGAGTCTTGTCAGTGAAGAAAGAGCGTGCAACTATAATTTTTTAAATTTTTGAGGTTTCTATCCTTACAAATATGAATTTTAAATTCCTGTGATTTTTTTTGGTGCAATGATAGACTAACCAGATATAATTGAGGATTTTTATGAGACTTATTCACTTAAACCATGTCCACGCTTAAAAAGGCCCTTTCACGATGGTTTATTGATTGATTGTGTTTAGCAATATATGAATTTCAATGGATTATTTAATGTCGAAATTGAAATATTTTGAATAGAATTTTATGGCTTCAACTAAATATATTTTGAATGTAATTGTATGCTTTCAACTACAGATAAAATGTATTATTAGCAGTTTAACTATAAATATGTATTTTTGTAATTTTACAATAAATTCTATTAAAATTAATTAATTTTATATAAAATGTATTGCTGGTATTTTTTACTATAAAAATGTATTTTATTTTTTTATAGTGTTTTGTTTTTGTTTGGAAGTTCACTATAGCTGGAACCCTAACACGGGCTACCAACCCATGTCAGGGTGGAACTGGGGACAACAGCAATTAAGGGGAAACTCCCACGCTCTTCAAGACCTCCAATCTCCCTACCAGAAGCCTTGCTGCCTGTTGTGGTTTATCGTCATACCCAGGACTGCACCTCTTAAAAATACATATACGGCTTGAACATTGAACGGCTTGAAAAGTAATATTAGTTAATTTTTTATTAAGATTATAAATTTTATTTGAATTTTAATACAATGGTTCTCCTGTTTTATGTATCTATTCAAGCAATCCTCGGTAATGAGTCCATTCAATAATTTTAGAATACAAGCTTTCGTTTAAAAAAGACCGAGAACTTATAGATTTTTTTTTTATGAGGAATTGATGATTATTCGATGTTGTTGCTCTAGCAAGGAGGATATTGATCGAGAAAATCGATTTAAGAAAAGCAAGAAAATGATGAATTTAAAAAAATATATTTCTTTGTCCATAACTAAAAGGAATTCGGTTTCTATTGATCTATCTGTAATACCTCTGAAACGTGGGATGAAATTAAGTGAAGTGAACAGGTATTTGCCACTTTATAAGCATTGAAATGTTATACGAAATGATATAATTTTGAGAAAGTTTAGATGCCTTTGTTATATGAATTAGGATTACTTATGGTCCTCAGGTTCGCTGTTATATTTTCAAATGAAAGACATTGTCTCGGAGTTGCTATTAACATGACATTTCAGAGCAAGAATATGTTGCAAACGTTCGAGAAAAAAAAGGTTTTGAAAAGAAGTGTTGAATTTTTCGCAGGTTGCAGAAGCAGATGTTATTAGATATTTCAGCAACTTCAGAACGTGTAGTGCATGTGCGGGTGGAGAAAGTTCGCTTTCCAATCAGGTTCGTTATATTCAATTAAGTGCAAATGATCTTGTGAAAGGTAGGAATCAACCACCTACCAACCACCACAAATGGTAGAAATAGAAGTTGGATCTGATAATCTTTCTTATTCTTAAAAGAAAAAAATAAAGAATTTTCCACCTCCACAAATAGAAAACAATTAGTCTTAAAATCCAAGATGCGTTTCAGCATTAAATAACTCACAACAGTTTCAATATATATATATTTTTATTTATATGATAAATAGACCGTGTGAATTTCAAATTGTAATGTCTCCTTCCGAGATATAATCTCAGTACGTCTTTCTTGGTGTGGTATTTTATTATGTTATTCGAGTGTAATTTATAATATTATTCATATATACAGGGTGGCAATAAAGCCACTATACAGTTACATATAATAAAAATCAAAGCATTGAAGCAGGTGACATACTGTTCGAACAGTACCACCCTGTGTGTATATATATATATATATATATATATATATATATATATATATATATATATATAAAAGGCTGCCACGAATAGGCAGTAAGATTCTATTGGCCAGCGTGAGAGCCAACAGCTGACTGAGACGAATGTTAACTAGCATGCTAGCATGAAAAAAAATTCGATAGCTGCATTCGTCAGAAGTCGGAAAAATTTAAATCTGCATGGTACATTACTCTAATTGGCTCATTCGCTTTCTTAAACTCAACGTTGATTCTGATTCCGCAGAACTGGTTTAAGTGTGAAAAAGTATCTGTTGTTAACATTCTTTTTTCATTCGGTTTTTCAGTTACGAGTCTTTTTTAAAGCTGATCGTTTTGTGTTCATTTTGTTTAGTTCTTTTATCGTAACAGATTTAATGTTTAGTATAGAGCTTAGAAAAAAATTCGCAGTGTGAGATAGGCATGTGAAGTAAGGCATGTAGCAACATCAGTACGGCAGAGGGCACTCCTTTAAAGGCAAGGAAGGGCAAAAATATTTTAAGTCAAGTGATAGCGATTGCTGTATGAGTCGTACGATTTTTGAATCAAGCACGGGCAACGCCGGGCCATGCTGCTAGTATATATATATATATATATATATATGCTGCTAGTATATATATATATCTATATATATATATATATATATATATATATCCACAGTCCACGTATGTTTGATATAGTTTATAAAGTAGATTAGATAAGATGGACAATAAAAGAAAGTCAAACGAAAGATTACCGATGAAATCAATACGAAAAACCTTTATAAATATTAACCAGGTGACAAAAATGTACCACGAAAATTGAGGTTCATTTATTCACGTGGTTAATATTTATAAAGGTTTTTGGTACTCATTTCATCAGTATCCTTTCCTCTTGACTTTATTTTATTGACCATCTTATCTACTCTCTCTCTCTCTCTCTCTATATATATATATATATATATATATATATATATTACAATGAATCATTCATACAAAAAGTAGATTAGTAAAGTTAATAAATATAAAATTCACTAACAAAATTTAAATTTTAAATTTTAACCTACAAATCCCTCGATGAATGTTATGATCCTTGTTTTTAAAAATTGTAACCTGTATATGGTCTTTCTTTAATACGCAAGTACTTTCGACTGTACATTCAGTCATCTTCAGGCATGGAAATTATTTTGTAAAATTCAGGTAGCATCGGAGACGAAAAAATATAATGCGAATCGAAATAAGTTTTTTTTCTGAAATGTGTTATTGTTAAAAGATACAAACTTTAGGAGTGTGCAGTCGAAACGCTAAGGTTGATTTTTTTTAAAATTTAAGACAGTGCATTTTTTACTCATATGGCAATTTGATAATTTTTTTGTTGTAGGACTTTATCAGACAATATGGCATGAACTAAATAGTTCAATAAAAAGAGTAATGTTTCAATTATTATCCCGAAAATTTGTACGTCGGATCAGTTCTATTAAATCAAATATGTGTTGCAGTTCAATTTATATTACAATAAATCACTCATACAAAAAGTAGATTACTAAAGTGTATGATATAAAATGGCGAAATCCCTTCGCTGACAAAATTTAACAGGTCAATAAATACCATATATATATATATATATATATATATATATATATATATATATATATATATATAGGTAGATAGATAGATAGATAGATAGATAGATATAGGTATAGATATAATTTAGTGAGATACATATATATATATATCGAGAGAGAGAGGGGGGGCTATAGTTGTTCCAACGTGACAAATGTGTATACTTTAAAAAGAAGCTAAACCGTAACTGTTTTTTAGTTGAAATGTGGATTTTTTTATTTTAAAATATATATTATATTCTATTTTCCACAATTCTGCTACACGCATTTCTGTTTTCGCGACCTTCTTCAAGAAAAGTGTAGATATTTCCACATATTATTAAAATGAATTTTCTGCGTGGTAGTGATTCAAATGACAGTTTTTAACTATATATATTAGATATAACTCTCTTGTTATTATTTCAAACACATTTCAACCAAAAAGTTTGCGGTTTAGCTTCTTTTTAACATATATATATATATTAACTGTATTTCGGAAGGAAAAAACATTTAGGACCATCATTATTCCCCACCTGAAGTAACGTTAATTTCTACGTTGAAACAAGATGAACAATTTGTAGTGGGTTTTGTTGAATTTATTATATTAGTATAACTAATGCATTTTGTATATTTTTGTGCATAAGATCCTTTTTGTATATATATGAAAAAATATTTTTCAACAATGTTTATATATTTATGGGTAAATTTGGTTAATATCAGTGATAGAGCATATGTAAATATAAAAGTGGATCTTATATAGCACAGTGCGGTGACAGTCTGTAAGCAATCTTCAAGAGATACATAGATTTCTTTGCACCTAGAGGCCGTAGCTCAACATATCATAACATTTGGGAAGCAGGCCGACTCCGTGAGCAAATCCCAGACCTAATTCGGATCCGCAATTCTGCCATTTTTGATTCACAAGTTTTCATTAGTGCGATTGTTCTGTACTTGATTTTTGCGACGAATTTTTGTACGATAACAATTTTAATGATTTGGAAATAAATTTGGGAATCTTAAACATTCATTTCGAAATCCAGCAAAAGTTAACCATAAAATAAAAATAATTTCTTGTACAAAAAGTAAGAACCTACGCACATCGAATTGTCTTTAAATTAAAGTAGGCAAAAGAAGAATTATCGTTGAACTTTTAAAATTTAAGCTTAAACATTAATGCACTACTTAAATGCAGTAATTTATTTTGAGTTCTTCTGTAGTATATGGCATTTATTGATTGTAGTCTGTGGGCTTCATCACAATAGGTAGAGAAGCATACCGTGTGACGAAGACCCAATCAAGAGCACTCCGCTGGAGCTAGGTTAAATGCTTCCCGATAGGATGACTTTTCAGCTAATACACACACACTAATAAGAACACACACACACACACACACACACACACACACACACACACACACACACACACATATATATTAGGTTGGTGCAAAAATAATGACGTAATAATGTCGTTTTTTGACGTTAAAAATACGTCAAAAAACGACATTATTACGTCATTATTTTTGCACCAACCTAATATATATATGAAGAAATATAGTTTTAAGGTGTCCTATATATATGGGATAAAGTGTTCAAAATCAGAGATAGATCATATATATATATATATATATATATATATATATATATATATATATATATATAATCATACATGCCTGTATTAGCCAGACAAGGTACTACGATTAAGATTTTTATTTAATTTTTCTTGCATTTTCTTTTTGGGACACAGAGTGTGTAGAAGCTGTCCAAATTTTCTATAATTCCGAGCGATTTCGGCTATACTTTTAGCCATTATCAAGGATCATTTTATTTCTTCAGTTTAATTAAGTGCGTGCGTTGTGTGTATGGTTTTAGTGCTATAGAGATGTTTTATTTTCCAAACACAGCACATTGTAGCCATGTTCATAATTAACATAATTAAGCATTGGCTTTTTATTTTTTTTTATTATTAAGTCTTCCATTATCTTTAATCTTTCTTTTTTTTTACAGGTGAATGAAATTATTGTGTTTGTATTTTCTACTAGTATGTTTCGGATGGAGTCTAGTAAGATTGTGTGTGTGTTTAAATGCGTCCTAATAGAGCTGTGGTCAGATAGGATAGGTGTAACGTAAGACATCTGTATAGGCTTGTAATCGTGTGACTGATATAATTATTTATGAATTCGGATAGATCAGGAACACAGTTCGTTAAGGAGATTCAAAGTTATAGATAATATTCGTTCGTTGTAATTTTGAATTTGCTGGTGTGTTGTTATTTTTCAGGATAAGGTTAGCTGTTTCTGTTGCAGTTTTGGGGGTATTATGTACTAGTGAGTTAGCCCAAATGACTTGACTCGTTTTATAGTCCACCAATAGAAGGATAACCAATCAGAAGATGTAGAATATACAATCCGTCGTGTATAAAGGCGGCCATTTTGTTTACTCTACCCGAATGTCCAGCTTGTCAGGTGAAGAGGAGCAGAAGGAAGAACTACGCTCTGCTACTTTATCGGGATATCCACTGCTGACCTGAACAACGCATCCCTACTGTCTCCAAAATATTCACTGCTAACCTCTGGATTCTATACTCAAAGACGACCGTCATCGTGAACAACAGTTTCAATTGAACAGAAACAAGGCTGCTGGGCCAGACGGAATTGTAACAGAAAGGCTGACAGCCTTAGATGACTTTGGCATAGACAAGATCACAGAAATAACAAATGAAATCTACAACTGCGGGGATATACCGGAAAGACCTCAGCAGATCTATCTTCGTAGTTATGTCTAAGAAACCAGGTCCAAAGGAATTCGAACTTCACTGAACAAGGAGCCAAATAACAAAACTCATCATCCGTATTCTGTTGAATAGAGCGCGCAGTAGAATCAGGCCAGTGCAGGTTCATTAAAGGCATCGGAACAAAGAACGCGATATTCATGCACAGAATATTATAAGAAAGAGCGATACAGATGCAGAAGGACGTCTACCTATGTGTTGTGGATTCCGGGTTGAAATCCGGTACCAATAAATAACAAACGTCAGGAATGAATATATGAAAATAATGTATTAACGTAATAATACAAACTGATAAATCAGGGTAGTAGTTCCAGGAACGCAGGTTAGTAGCAAAATATATATACAGTCTTTGGTATTGAAGTATCGCTGTATGACTTCTTACTGAGTCTACGTGCTCGCTCACTGTGACTCCTACAACACTGTTACCCCATCCTCACTCTACCGGTTACCTACAACCTTTTACTCTGTCATTCTGGGCTCGACTCGACTCGACTCGACTCGACTCGACTCTTCGGTCTTGCTCTCTCTCCCCTACTCTCGGGTCTTCCCGTAGCAGTAGTATATGTATATACTGGGTGAGTCCATTTGTGTAAAAAGGGATGGACCCCTCAATACTATGTTTCATAGACTACGCAAAGGCCTTCGACAAAGTACGCCACAAGGATCTGATGGAACTGATCAACAATCTCGATATATCCAGGAAAGATATCAGAATAAAAACACACCAAAATTGAGTTACAGCTACACGGAAAACTTAGAAAAAATTATTAAGAAACATAATTCTAATATCTTAAATAAACACTTATACCAAAACCAAAAAAAATAGACAATGGAAAAATAAAAATAAAAACTGATGAGGATAAACAAAAATTATGTAAATGTAGAAATCCTTATAATTACCCTCTACAAAATAAATGACAAACAGAATCATTAGTATACCAATTCAATATCTCTTCGATTGAAAATCCTGAAACCATAAATATATATATAGGTTGCACTAGCCAAAAAGAGTTAAAAAAAGATTCAGCCAGCATAAAGGTTCATTTAGAATAGATTAATATAAAAATCAAACATCTCTCTCGAAGTACTTCTGGCATCTAAAACAATCAAATAAAACACCTACAGTAAAATGGAAGTTAATAAGAAACGCTAGAATATATATGTCATTAAATAACCCATAACTGTATATAACTAAGTTTATAAAAAATAAACATTTACCGAATCAGAGAAATGAAATAGCTATTCTATGCCGTCATTGACAAAGATATTTCTTAGATAATATTTAAAATTAAAAATAAATTAAAAAAGTGCGACCAGGTAAAATACATACTTATATTAAATGTGAAAAAATAATTTTATATACGGTAAGTAATTCTATTACATTTACTTATTTAAATATATATATATATATATATATATATATATATATATATATATATATATATATATATATATATATATATAGTCTATTAAAATAACAGTGAAAATATTTTAAAGTTGTATCTGAAATTTTAGTTAAAATGAATTCTAACCTAAACATTATTAAATTGTAGTTAAATAAAACGTATTCTACCCTAAACACCTCTCTCAGAGTACTACCGGCACTTAAATGAATCCAATAAAACACCTACAGTAAAATTAAATTAATATGAAGAGCTAGAAGATGTAGGCCATTGAATGACTCATGTCCTTTGTACTTACATGAGAAACTATATATTACTAGGTTTATAAAAATTAAAAGTTTACTAAATCAGAGAAATTAATTAGCTATTTTTGCCGTCATTGTCATAAATTTTTACTTAAATAATATTTAAATATAAATTTAAAAAAAATTGTGACCTAGTAATATACATACTTATTCTTGATGTGAAATAATTTTACATACTGTAAGTGATTCTAATACATTTACTTGTTTTAAAAAGAAATATAGTATATTAAAAATTAAAAGTGAAAATATTTTTCAAATCGTAGTTAAATAAAACGTATTCTAACCTAAACACCCCCAAAAAATCTTTAAGTATACAAATAGAAAAAATGCCGTAAGAATTTTTGCCGTTAAAAATAAATTAAAAAAAATCCAGATGACATGCATTTAACGGATGTCAGAATTCATTGAAAAATACATCCTTACCCCTACCAAAACGTAACTAATAACTGATACAACAAAATACAGCGATAAAGAACACGGAAACACTCTGGATGAACGGATTTCTCTGTATCCTTGGAAACGTGAATTATGATTTTTTACTGTGCCTTTAGTAATTTTAAAAATAAGATACTCCAAAATTCGCTTGAGGATGAAATGGAACTAATGTCTTTAATTTATTTACAAAATAAAATTCCAAGCTCTTAGCTTCCATTTTTGAAACATGGTTAGAACTGTGTAGCGAAAAAACATATTTTACATCAATTAATTTATAATATTAATGCTCTGTAAATTTACATTGAGCACTATTTTGTAAAAATAAAAATAACTATAAGAACACCGGATTATATATTTTACTGTTCTTTCTATATATATATATATGTGTGTGTGTATGTATGTATGTATGTATGTATGTGTATGTGTGTTGGTGTGTGTGCATGTATGTATGTAAACATATATTAGTTTATTTGTTTAAACTTTATTTTGAATGTAGATGGTCGTTTTATAAAAAAGAAAAAATACATATCCATCTACCGGCCCAAAAATTCGATAAATCTTGTTAGAAACATATGTACCCACCGGCTGGATTCGAACCAGCGTTTCCTAGGTGAAACCGTCAATAGAGATCACTTGCCTTTACCTCTCGACCACGAAGAACATCCTGATTGGGGGGGGGGGTAGAATAGAGTTTTTGAACACAGATTTCTCCAATTTCTTCCTATAAACGATATAAGTTTTAAGAAATAAAGAAAAACACATCATCTCTCAAGTATGAGTATCCATTAAAAATAACGTTGAAACAAAAAATAAATTTTTTGTTGGATTATAAATAAAAAATCCATACTTAATATATATATATATATATATATATATATATATGTAACTTATATATTCATCACTACATATGACAATATATATATATATATATATATATATATATATATATATATGTATGTATATCTATATCTATATCTCTCTCTCTATATATATATATATATATATAACTTATATGTTCATCACTACATATGACAATATATATATATATATTGTCATATGTTGTGATGAATATATAAGTTACATATACAAGAGAAAGTATACAAGAGAAATAAGTCATTTGCAAAATTACTTTGCGAAAGATTGAAATAACGAAAAAGTTAAATGGACAGCAGACAAAAACAAAACCTAAATTGAAATTCTTTACAATAATAAAAAGAACATAATTTTGACGGAATATTAAACCATCTGTTTCTTGAGAAAATAGATAAAAGGCCAGAAAAGGTATATTTGGAGAAAATGGTATCTGAATTAGAAAGATGCGGAAAAAAAATATCGGCTGAAGAAGTTGCAGCAACCAAAATACCATTTTTAAGTCAACAACAGGAAGAGAAATGTCTACTTCGTGTAAATGAAAATAAATGTCTCAATAGTAAGTGTAACAAATAAATGTCATCGACATCGACGATCTGTCGTATTCGAAGAAATAATCCGTCTGCCGAACAAAAACAAAAGGAAACTACATTACGGCGATGCGAAAGCGACTAAAGCCGAGATGCCTAATCAACTTCATTGACATTGTACCATATTTTGAAAAGTAGCAAAAATACTGCTTTTTTTGTCGTGGTCTAAGTTTTTAGTAGAATAAATTTAGTAGTGTCATAAGTATGAAGTAGACCATATTTTGTAAAGTAGGAAAAAATACTGGTTTTTTGTTTTGATCTCATTGATAGTGTCTTAGTTTTGAAGTTGACCTCATTTTGAAAATTAGCAAAAATACTGCTTTTTTTTAGTGGTTTAAATTTTGAGTAGAGTCATTGATAGTGTCTTAGGTTTTAAGTGTACCATATTTTAAATAGTACCTGCAATCATCATATAACCAGATGGTCGATCCAGCTGAGCTGTGCTGGCCACATATGGGACAAATAAATGAGAGGAAATAATTAAAATCACCCCACTCGAGAAGGAGAATGTGTTTATGTATGTGTGTGTGTCAGAGAGAGAGAGAGAGAGAGAGAGAGAGAGAGAGAGAGAGAGAGAGAGAGGGGGGGGGAGAATCCTAGGGAGAATATCCACGTTAAGAGAAATCCCACATACCCACACACTTTCAGCCCGAATTCCAGAAATACATAAATAATTTTTTGCATGAAAGATTATATTTAATGTCCGCATTGCCTTTGATTTAACTTGGATTCTTGTAAAATCTACTTGTGACCGTCTGAAAGTCAATATATATTGTTCAGGACATTCATTAGTCTTGCTATTCGAGTATAATATTAATATATTACAATGCATATTTCAAATCTAAATTGTTGATGTCTATTAACGTTAGCTTTATAAAATAGGACTATAGAGTTTCCTTTTTAACTTATGCATTTAAACTAACAATTGTTATTGGTTTGGGGAAAATAAATATATTTGAAAGTGAAGTCGCCGACCGCAAGTATAGCGTACCCAGGGAGGATTGAACTTACCATATCAATAACAAGATGAGAGAAGAGTTTGCCAACACTCATCCAACGATAGAGTTGTAGACGTCACTATTTAAGTCTATTCTGTTACATTTTGATGTCAGATATCCAGTTAGCTTGTTGTCCAGTCCAACGCTCTATTTTCATGGTGTATCGTATTGCAAAGTTTCAACTTCGATAGTCCACAATTGCTGGAAAGTCAGTGGAAATGTGTATCGATCCAAAAAGAATGCAGGTGCCTGAGACATTAATAATAATAATAATAATAATAATAATAATAATAATAATAATAATAATAATAACAACAACAACAATAATAATAATAATAATAATAATAACAACAACAACAATAATAATAATAATAAGAAGAAGAAATTTTATTCATCCAATCAGTGTGAAGTATTCGCCTGTGCTGTTTATTGCCTTTCATATACAGTCTTTCTTACATAATTCTGAGATGAGATAAGCTGGTCATTTTTTTTTTCAAAGAATGCAGCTCGAATAACGTAGACAGTGAAATGGTTGGAAACTTAAAGACATCTGCCGGGATTTGGGGGTGGAGTTCGACCACGTGAATCGGTATGGACTTCTCGCGTTCATAGCGGCTTTAGGTTGGCTCCAGTGAGCGGCCATCTGCAAATTCTCTGTCAGGTGATATGACCGGAGATGGTAAGGATTCAGTTGTTTTGGCATTTTCTTTCCCCTAACGTCGCCATTATCTTTTTTTCTCAACTTGTTTTTCGTTTTGCTGTTTTTTCCTTTTATTTTATTCCGGATACAAAAAGTATTATGAGAAACTTAGTGTGGAATTTCGACAATATAGGTATAGATATTTACACAATGTAGGTATCGCAGATTTTAAAAGTACAGTAACGTTGTGACAAAAGAAAAATTACGTTGAGCCAGTCTTATCTGTTTGGAAAGATGTTATAGCTGAAGATTATAAAATCAAGTAGGATATTATTATTACTCGCCGTTTTATTTCAATATTAAAGCCTAAATGCATATTTATTATGAATGGAATGGGGTGGGGGTGAAGATATAGTTACGTAGTAATAATAGTCTGGAAATATAGGGAGTTGATGCTAGTACTAACTGGGTAGATTTATTTTGAGAGATATGTATTGGATTGTAAATATGTGTATAGGTTACTTAATTGAGTACATCGCATAATTATTTGTTATTAGGCCATCGAATTATTTTCGTCGGTAAATCACAAAACGAGGAAGGAAATGTAGATAAATTAGTATGAGTTAATTTGTAGTGAATGGTTTCGTGAATGGGTGATAGAAGTTATGTACGTGTGTCAATACACGTGTCTGTGCATAGTTACATTTATGTGTGGATACGGGAACGTACATACAAGTTTTTTGTGTTACAGATTGACCTGATAGAATAGCGAATTTCTTTTTAGAAAGTACTAGTATAGGATAGATTTAGGTTGGGTACGTGTGTAGGTTTAGTTTAAGATTTAGTACCGCTATGGAATTAGTAATTAATATGTAAAACATGGACTTAATGCAATAAAAATACCAGCTGATCTCGTTATGGATTCCAGAAGTAATAAATCTAAATGGGATGAAGTAAAAATACAACAGTATATAGTAGAGGAGCGTGAAAAGCCATATTTTCATTGGCTGATGCTGACTGACATATGTCACTAAGAATGGTCAAAGTCGGGCCTTGCTAATTCTTATGATGACTGTTTTTTGCAATGTCGCGGTGCATAGGACGACGCTTTCAAGGAGGCAGCCTGACTCGTCTAGAATCAGGTCGAGGTTGCTGTTGGAGGCGATATGATGCAAAACCCCAAATCGGCGATGAGAACAGTGCATCACTGAAGACCACCCTTGATGCATCTAAAATGTATGATTTACCTTTACTAGTTTTAAACCGTGAAATTTTCACGGTTCCCCTATTTTAAATTTCTGATGAATATTAATTCTTCAGTTAATCAATGAATAACCTCATGGTGAATTCTACCAGAATAAAATGCCCTTAGAAATTTCCATATCGCATCGTTGAATATTTGAACTTAGCAACTTAAAAAAAAATATTGCGGTAAAAACTATAAATGCTAGTCTTTATTTTAAGAAGTAAGGAGGTACATATTAAAAGATTCAAAACTGACCATTTTTCTATCTAACTGAAGTACTTCTATCTTGCCTTCTTTCTTTCAGTTTCTCAGTGAAACCAAGTAGCGTATTTGATATGTCCTTTGTCTTCCCACGTGATTAAAACGGAATAGTCCATTATTTATGAGGTATTAGCAGGAGTTAAGTAATATTTTCCCTGAACCCAAGTTGCGTTTCTGATACGACTGTTCCACGCGATCGAAACGTAATAGTCCATTATTTATGTGGTGTTAACAGGGCGTAAATGTCGTGAAAACTAACAAAGGGAGGCATAAGCATAATTATTTTATGAGTATTTAATCCCAAACAATTTTCAAAGTCTACTGCTATTTTCTAACGTAGTAAACACATGCATACACACATATGATTTGCTGTTAAGGCCAGGTAGCTTGTGACCAGACCAATAATATACTAAGACCTGTCTCTGGTCTTAGAGACACAGGACCTGTGGCCAAGAAGAAACAAGCCAGTGATTGGTTATTATTCTTGGTCTACTTGTGAAGCGATCAAGGATCTCCACAACTTCCAGTACCTTGGAAATTTCATCTTTTTGCTATCCTTCCTAATCCGCTGTTTCCTTTATAACTCTTGCCTTCAATATGTCCTGTTAGTGTCGAATTTTCTAAACCTTCTTTCCGCAGTATATGCCACAGAAACATCAAGCGTACATTTCTGGTGTAAACTATGAGCGTTCTTTTTGTTACCATTTTCTCTAAAATGTTTTAATGACATGTTCAGTGCATCGTATTCTCGGCATTCTGTATCACTTTATTTCTGTTACCTCTTTACTTCAGATGCAATGTCATATAGGAAGATTGGCTTTACATAACTGATCACTAATATATGACACTGTTGTGACACTGGTAGTATGAAATTAGAATTGAAAGAGTTGATATGAAAACCCAGAAAAAGAAATGAAAAATTAGAAGGGGTAATAACTTTAAAGTGAAAACATTGATTGAAATATGAAGCGAGGGAAAAATATTTCTGATAACCAGAAAGGCAGAATGTATTTGGGGAATGTAAAATATGGCTGCTTGTAAGCTGAAAGGCAAACAACTGTTATGATTCGCAAAGCCGATAATATAAACAATCTGAAATATGGTTGTATAAACATGCAAAATCCGCTAAAGATTTTAATCGATCATATTGAAAAGTAGACAACAAAGAAAATTCTTTGACATCAAGGGCATAGGAAATAATTTATACACACTAAGTTTATTATCGGAAAAATTATTCTTTTGAATATGTAAGCGATCGCGAACCTATAGTCGTCAGGATATAGAAAGGAATGATAAACAAATTACCGAAGAATAACAATGTTTTGAATAACTGACCGCTTTGTTTGAAGATCAGTGACGCGTCTCCAAAATTGCAGAAAATAATTAAGTGATATGAATATTAATGAATCCTGAATTGCTGATGGGGTCGGGCGAAATAAATGTAAACAGAGCGCTTAAGTAACCCAGGAGTTAGAGCGAGAGACGGTAAGAAACGCAGACGAGACAGCGGCAGGTGAAGGAACTGCTGAAACAGACGTGACCTGCTGCTGAGAGAATTCCCGACCGATCTCTTTCTGAGCCTGCTCCAAGTTTTAGAAGAAAAAGACAGATTGTCACGATAGAGAATTTAGCGGGAAGCGTTAATCTTGTATCAAAAACTATATAAACCAAATGAAAATTAAACCGGCGACCTTTTTTTTTATTTTGTTATGTAATTTTTATTTTCGGCAGCGGAAGAGTTCCTTTTCCTTTTGTAGCACGGTTCCGCCATGCACCAATTCAGCGCTGAAGTACGGACGATCTCCACTGGTCTGTGGTCAAGGAACATAACGCGGAACTGAAGCAGGTAAAGAATTAGAGCGGAAAGCAGGTCATCATCAGTTGACCGGCTGCAGTACTGACCAGCAAGAGAACAAATCTCGGATCGAGCCGGGTCGGACGGCTATTTTCTTTGTTACAAACGAGATTTTGTTGCTTCTTAATACTTCGCATAGCTTTACAAAGACATCTGTCGCTATCTAAATGCGCCGTTGGATTTCTCTCTTATACCTTCCGCTCGGTTTTTAATATTTCCTAAATATTTAATTGCCAATAAAATAAAACAAAACATTTTCTATAAATATCACAAAAGTAAACACATATAACTGGTAAAGTATTTACGCTGACGTGCCTTACCGTTAGGCTACATTTGCAGCGTAAATGACGGTTCCGTATAGGATGCAGGTTCGAATCCTGTCAAAGATCGAATATTTTCTATGAAAATTTCTCGGACATTCAGGCCGGTAAATGTTATTTAATACTGTTTATTATAAATAGAGCATTTACTTAAATACTTGTATCTATAAAAAGAGCGTTAAACATAAAAATGTCTTTAATAAATAAATTGTCGGACTTTGTCCATTTCGTAATATATGACGTCATATATATATATATATATATATATATATATATACGTGTCTATATAGATAGATAGATAGATATATATATATATACGTGTATATATATATATATATAGATAGATAGATAGATAAATATATGATATCAAATCCGTAAGGATGTCTTTTTAATATAAATTGAAGAGAGTATTTATATACAGAGAAATATGATAAACATCAAAAAGTCTAAATAAAGAGTGAAAAAAATGAACAATATTATTTATTTTTCACTCATATATATACAGTAGCGGCCATAATATAAGGAACGGAAACAACAAAGACATAAATATGTGTATTACTTAAAAAGTAATGCATGATTAGCAATGAAAGTTCTACCGAATAAAGATTAGGGTGTAATGCATAAATATTATACAAAGTTACAAAAATTTACATAATAGTTTAAAAATAAAAAAAAATAAAAATTAAATGGAACAAAGGAAATAAGCTACTGGACAAAGGTTAAGGAACGATGTTAATAATTTGCATAAACTTTTAATTTACAATCTTAAAAAACTCGATGGAGCTTTTCAACAATAAGTAAAACTTCATTTATCATTAGGACTTTATTTTTAAGCAATATGGCAAATTCTACACGCAAAACACTCTCTATTGAAGAAAAAAAATCATTATCGTTAACTATCAAGAAAAAAAGTCAATTTCAGAAATTTCTGATCTTGTTCATAGGTCTAAAGGTGTTGTTCATCGTGTAATTAGAAGGTATAAAACCGATAAAATGTTAGATGCAAAACCAAAAAACTAGCAGACTTCCAAAATCATCGCAAAGAGAAGATCGAAGAATTGTTAGAATATCTACAAAAAACCGTTTTGAAACTGCTACATCAATTGCCTGTAAATTTAATGAAGAGACAGATAATAAGATCTCAAGGAAAACGGTTGCTCGCAGTATAAAAAATGCAGGATTGCATGCCCGTATTCCAGCTTCGAACCTCTCACTTCAAAGCGAAACCAAATGGCACGCCTGGAGTATGCGAGAGAACATGTTGTTTGGACTGACACACAATGGGATACAGTTCATTTCAGTGACGCGTCCAAGTTTACTATATTTGGTTCTGAGGTCAAAACTTACGTACGCCGTAGAACAGGTGAAAGACTGTCTTCTCAATGTGTTAAGAAAACCGTTAAGTTTGGTGGCGGCAGTGTGATGGTGTGGGGAATGATTTAATCTGCAGGAGTTGGCCCTATCATCCGCGTACATTGCAATATCAATGCTAAGATTTAAAAAAGGCTTCTCCAGCAGCATGTGGAACCAAGATTATACCATAATCTTTATGAATCTCCTATTTTCATGCAGGACAATGCACTTTGCCATAAGGCTCAGAAGGTTATGGCTTTATATGAAGAAGAAGGAATCGCCCTAAAGAAGTTACCAGCCCTGAGCCCCGACCTGAATCCAATAGAAAATGTTTGGAAGATAATTGGAAAAAGGGCTCAGAAACGAAACACGAAAAACCAGGATCACCTATGGGAATTATTGAAAAACCAATGGGAGGGAATTACTGCTGATTTTTGCAAGAAATTAATTAGATCATGTGGTCGACGATGCAGAAAAGTCATTGAAAATAAGCGGATGTTTACCAAATATTAAATTTTGTTGATATTTTGTTCACAATCAAGTATTAACAAGATCGTTCCTTAACTTTTGTCCAGTAGCTTATTTCCTTTGTTCCATTTAATCTTTATTTAAAAAAAACAACTATTATGTAAATTTTTGTAACTTTGTATAATATTTATGCATTACACCCAAATCTTTATTCGGTAGAACTTTCATTGCTAATCATGCATTACTTTTTAAGTAATACACATATTTATGTCTTTGCTGTTTCCGTTCCTTATATTATGGCCGCTACTGTATATATATATATATATGTGTGATTGATATTTTATTGATGCAGATTAGATGATGACGACTTAAATTTTTTATTTAATTTTAAAGTATTTCACTAGCTGTCACTTGTACTTCCCCCACCATTACCAGTCGAAATAAATTCATTACCGAGTTATTCATTGATGTGTTAATTTTTTCTTTCTTGATATATATATATATATATATATATATATATATATATATATATATATATATGTTATACTACCTATTTCTATGGTAATGGACTCTTCCAGAGACAATAAGTAGCAGTAGCGGTCGCCAGTTCGGCTCAGTGGTGCTGAGCTAGTCAGACGATATTGGACTTTGAAGTACCAACCATCATAACTAGATTTGCTGCGTCATTAACTCTTATTTCCAAGTTCCTAACATTTGTACGTCGAACCTAATTTAGGACGACCAAAACCGGGGTGGACTTGTCGGGGTTTGAGGTTCCTTGATAATTCTAAACCCACAATCCACTTCTTTGTTTTCGGTCAGGAACATTTTATTATTTTCCATTTTTGGAAGTCTTCCGTCTTCTCACCTTCTTCTGTTCTCATATTGGTATCTTACCCATACCCTCAGAGGGTGTCAACGGGTTTCCCCTCTCTCTCACAGTGGCATCTCACACCTATCCCTTCAGGGGGCGCAACAGGCCTCCCCTCCTTCTTCACATGATTACCTCCGCCTAACGCTCATGCCACCATTCAGCCAATGGGCGCTCAGCAGCGTGGGTGTGGCCAAACTAGCCTCGGTTTAAAAAATCTTGCTCAAAGAAAAAAAATTTTCTTCCCTTTCTTTTTCTTTCTTTTCCTTTCTTCTCTTCGAGGAGACCTCACACCCTAGACTCTTTATCTTAACCGAATCACCTGGAATTTGTCAACCAGCTTTTCGCCAGCATCAAGGTGGCCATATGATGAGATCGCATTCTGGCGTTAATTAAAAATAACCTGGCACAAAACAGATGCCTTTTCAAAGATCTTCGTAGATAGCCAACGGCTCAGTCTTTTGTTTTTGTAATTCTGCGGTTGATCCAACGGACATTTTCTCCGACCTAAATAATTTTTATCTATTTAGAATTCTGCCCTGTAGGTCATTTGACCAGCCTGGAATTTTCATCCACCCCGTAACATAAATCAGATTAAATCCAGTATCTTCCTTTCTCGACAATGGAAATAAAAAATTTTACCACTTTTCTTTGTCAGAAAAATAACACCGCTTAGTGTCCTTTTCGTGATGGCTTCTTATCACCTAAATTTAATTCTCGCCTTTCTTTTTTTTCCCCCTTTCTTTTTTTAGCAAGCCAAATAGTGTCACAGGCTCCCACATATTTGCTTTTGTACTTTTGTATATATATATATATATATATATATATATATATATATATATATATATATATATATCGAGAGAGAGGGAAACAGAGATGAAGAGAAAGTGAAAGGGTGAGAGACTGAGAGAGCAGAATTCAGAAAGGCATACCTAAACGAAAGGTTTGTTGAAATGGATAAAGTGTAATGTGAAGGGATAGAGAAAGAGAGAAAGGAAACTACGGAGAACCATCATCGCCAACACACTGAAAGAACATACACAGAGAGCAAAAGAGAGACGAGATGACTTCTATGATAATGATTCCACAACAATTTCTAATGATTGTTTACGTCATTAACACGCGAACAATTGACCCCAAATTTGTATCCTTAGAGAGAGAGAGAGAGAGAGAGAGAGAGAGAGAGAAAGAGAAAGAGAGAGAGAGAGAGAGAGAAACAACCATTTGTAAAGGGGAAATATCAAACCCTGCCAAATTAAGAATCATGAACAAGAATTAAAAAAAAAGTAAAAAAGAACCTCAGCCACAGTTTCATGTCTCTGTGATCGAACGCTCTTTGGGGTTTGTATTCGTATATATATATATATATATATATATATATATATATATATATATATATATATATAATGAACAAAAAGAATTCCTAAATTTAGGGCCAAATTGCCTCTTCCAATCTAAATCTGACCTTATCACAAACAAAACTGAGATTGAAATTTGACACCAGTCACTATCACAACTTGAGGTACGTAGAGACATAGCAGTTCGCACAGACCTGAGAGACCCTCTTCAAAGCCCAAGGCTTGAAGAATCGCTCCCCTGGTAACAACTACAATAATATCTTAACAACAATACTAAAAACACAGCGAAATAACTAAAAAAAAAACAAACAACCCTAACACGTAATTTTGGATAAAGTCGATTAACACAGAAAATTACAAAATGTTATCGGCGACGGAACAATTTCACCAAATGGAGACACCAAAAAGGTCCGTGAACAAACTTATGACAGCCCACAACGTGATAGTCAGTTCCATGAAAATCCAAAACATCATTGGAGACTACCAACCTGGATATTTATATGGAAATATAAAAACCTATAAACTCGGACATGCACTACAACCAATCATTTTCTAGATCCCAATACCCATCTACCAGTTATCAACATTCTTGAGCATTATCATCAATCCATACCTACCCACCAATTACAGCGATACATCCACCCACGAATTCCTCCAAATAAAAAAAAATACTGAAGCAAACCAAAGTATCATAGCGTCACTTGACGTCGAAAACTTATTTACAAACATCCTCGTCGCTCAAACCATTGACATCATCTTAATTCTGTGCACACTAATAATTCTATCCCTCCGCTATCCACCAAACCATTTATATATATATATATATATATATATATATATATATATATATATATATATATATATATATATATATATATATATATATATATATATACTACACTCATGCGCAGCCCAAATACCATTCTCTGACCATAATGGCAACATTTACACACAAACTAATAGCGTTAGTATGGGAAATCCCCCGGTCCATGCTTCTCAAGTTATTATATATCCCATGTAGAAAATGTTCTCGTAGAATATAGTAATAACACTTTTATCAACTCATTATATAAAAAACACATTAGCAGAAACTCTTGCCATCTTAACTTTAAAAGCGAATGCCCACTCAGGTACAAAGAGCATTAATAAAAATCTTCCTAAAAACAGCACACCACAATTCATCCTCTTGACTACTCTTCCTTAAGAACTCAATAATGTAAAACATACACTAATTAACAATGGCTTCCCTAACCAACTTATAGACCAACAAATTAGAATATTTCTTCCCAAAGTAAATAACAATGATAGTATACATACAGCCAAAAATTACATAAATATTTTTTACAAAAACCAAATGCACATTAACTTGACGAATCTTCATGACCAATCTTCACTTAGAAATATTATATTAAATGCACTACCCGAATAGATCCGAATAAAAAAATCAAATTAATTATCTACTATAAAATTTAAGACAGCTAACATTATCCTCAAAAATAACAACACACCAGCTAATTCAAAATTACAACGAACGAATATTATGAGTTCAACCCCTTTAAGGAACTGTGCCCATGATCAAAACGAACATAAATAATTATATCGGTCACACAACTGCATGATTCTCCAGACGCCTTACCTTATACTTATCTGACCAGAGCTCGATTAGGATCCATTTAAACACACACACATGCCGACCAGACTCCATTAGAAACATACTAGTAGAAAAAAGAATAATCTCATCCACTTATAAAAAATATTAAAAATAATGGAAGCCCTATCAATAAAAACGAAAAAGCCAACACTTAATAATATTAACTACGAACACAGCCACAATGTACTATCCGTTTTCGGAAAATATATCACCTCTATAACACACTAAAAACATACACATAATGCACACACTAAATTAAACTGAAAAATAAAATCATCCTTGATAAGGGTTAATAGTATAGCCAAAAGAGTTGTAAACTATAGAACATTTAAGGCAGTTTCTACACACTCTGTCCAAAAAAGAAAGCTTTTGTGCAAACACAAGAAAAATTAAATAAAGAGCTTAACCCTAGTACATTGTCTGTCGTTTTTAATGAAACATGCATAAATATATATCTATCTAGATCTATCTATATATATAGAGAGAGATATGGTAAAAATAACGTTTTAAGGTATGCTATATTTATAGGTTAAAAGTGAATTTTCAGATAGAGCGTATATATATATATATATATATATATATATATATATATATATATATATATATATATATATAGTTTATGCTAAACGAGGTAATCCGCATGGGTAGACCCAAGGATGATGATATCCGGAGAGCTCAATGTAAAAATTAGAGCAGATATGTTTGAACTTAAAGTGGTATGTTTTTATTCAAACAAATATATATATATATATATATATATATATATATATATATATATATATATATATATATATATATATATAATCAAATAGATAAGTAAATGTACATTCTTTTATTTACTTCCATATCATTTGGTGTAAATAAAACAGTGTTCAATGCAAATATAATAGGGCTATTGAGTATATATTGATATATACACATACTCATGATAATTCACATAAATCGGTCCAATTTAGGCTCAGATATTAATTTGTTCACATGTCCTGGTTCATTGTCTGTGACCAGTTGCACAGAGGCTTCATACCTAAGGAATATTTCGATCGTTACTAGATCTGACATATTTTGAGCTTTCTTGTTTAGCAATGCATATGCCTCAGGATAATTTGTTAGCCAGTCCATAAAGCTCACTATGTTCTCTCTGGTGGTCTCCCTGTACAGCACTGACACATCGCTGCTAACCTACTCAAAGTGGAAAATCGAGATATCCGTCCTTTCTAGTGGGGTCCATCTCTTGTTTTCTATTATGGGTCTGACAAACCACACAACTTTGAGCATAGTTGGGGTTATCATACAGTCGAGGCCAGTAACAGGTTCTTTTCACCTGGTTGCAGGTCTTATCAATTCCCAGACAATGTGGAAATTCTGCCAGAAATCTTCCGAAGCTCATTTCGGAAGAAATATGGTCCAAGCTTTAGAAATTCTTAAGTCACCATCATAGATAGAGACAAATTATGAGTGTTTTCACAAGGCAAATTGTGATGATTTGCACATTCAGAAAAAAAAAATACGTCTAAAAAAAATCGTACGGATGAACATAATTTTAGAGAAATACATCCATAATAGTGTAATACGCCAATCTTACAGCTGTTCAAGTTGTAGTGTAATAAATACATCTTAGAGCCTTATACCTTTCAGAAAAATACACGAATTTCAATATTGTAGAGAAATACACTCATATTAGAGATTTGCAACTTTTCGAGAAATATTATCATCTTAACGTAACACATTTTAAAGCAATCCGCCCAACTTACTACTTCAAATATATTTTTTTAGAAATGCCCATTATATAAATTTAAACATTTGAGAGAACTACACTCCTATTATAGGTATACGCATTTTTGTTTTTCACTGGAGCCCTGACAACATCAATTTAAGCGTGCTACTAAATTGGCATCTAGGTGTCTTAGGTTTACTGGTGAAATAACTAAACAACCACTGCTTCTACTTCAACAGCTCATTTTTCGCACTTCTCGCCTATAGAAGTTCGTTGTGCTTACTCGCTTAATAATACGTATTTCTACATTTTAGAGTAATACACCAATATTACAACTTGACCTTATTTTTTTCTAAAAGGCAAGAGATAGCAGGCATACGCTATCATGTATGCCTTGCAGAAGTTGGTTTACTATCTCAATGGGGCAGTATTTACTATCAGGACTGACCACAAACCACTCCAGTATTTTCTAGAGACCGATTAGATGAATAAAAAGATCCAGCAGTGGGTGCAGAAATTGAACTAGTACAATTACAAAGTAGAGTACCTGGCCGAAGGAGACAATGCCTGTACGGATATGTTGTCAAGAATACCAAAACAGCTAGTAGCGGAATCTGTGAATGTGAAGCCGGGGTGGACGATAGGGCCTACTAAATAGAGGCGATCAACTCAAATAGGCTAAGAAACCGCCCTGTGTTGGAGACAGATACGTAAGAAGTCATAAAGGTAGTGACTGACCCTTACTGTATGGAAAAATGAGAAGGGTCAGGCGGACAGAGAGATAGCAGCCCTTAAAGTAGAATGCGGAGAGACCTCCAAATATGCTGTGCATGAAAGGAAGCTGTATTATTTCTCAAGGAGGAATGAAAAGTGAGACTCAGACTGTACGTGCCAAAGGGCCCGAGAGCTGTAAGAGTAGGACAGTGTCATGAGGGGCTGGATCATATGGGAATTGATATTACTATTACTGGCCTCGACTGTATGATAACCCCAACTATGCTCAAAGTTGTGTGGTTTGTCAGACCCATAATAGAAAACAAGAGATGGCCCCACTAGAAAGGGCGGATATCTCGAGTTTCCCCTTTGAGTAGGTTAGCAGGGATGTGTCAGGGATGTACGGCGAGACCACCAGAGAGAACATGTATATAGTGAGCTTTATGGACTGGTTAACAAATTATCCTGAGGCATATGCAGTGTTAACAAGAAAGCTCAAAATGTGTCAGATCTAGTAACGATCGAAATATTCCTTAGGTATGAAGCCTCTGTGCAACTGGTCACAGACAATGAACCAGGACATGTGAACAAAGTAATATCTAATGTCCTAAAGAGACTGAATATAATACACATAACGACATCATGCTAATGACCTAAAACTAGCTGAGATAGCTGATTGGGAAGTAACTGAACCGAAGACCAAGAAAGCAAGGATGAAGGGAGAAACTCTTGTTTCGGAAGAATTGCACACAGATGAAGGATCCAAGGAGGAAGAAAAGGGAGAGATAGGTTAACAGCCAGCAGAAACCGTTCGTTCGTCGTATGTACAACCGTCGTCGCTAAAAGGGCTCCGTTCCACCGTCGTGGTGGGTATATAAGAAAAGCAAATTACCCCATTGATAATGTCTAGGGTTCTGACTAGAAACCTTCCAGAGAGGAGGAAGAGCTGAATGAGTGAGAAGAAGAGGATGAGGTACTACTTTCTCAACTCCCAAAACGGTTAAGGCATTAAGAAAATCCAAAATTTGAATATCGATAAGAAAATAAGGCTGTGAACGATGGGATGGATGGAATTGTGTTGCTACGCAACGACATCGGGCTCATTCAAAAGCCTTGGTCAGTATTGATTGGTACTTTGATAATTATTTTTGCAATAGTGACAGCAATATGGAAGTTTCAAAAGCATAGGAAGAAATCAATTGTTAATGTTTTGGCGGTTATGCAACAGCTCGAGAAGAGAATGCCATGCAGGGTTCTTTAAGCAAACAGATCAAATCAAGACGAAGAAGAAAACAGATCGAATTTCACCGGAGAAGAGAAAGCAAAGCCGACACCCGTTAGAGAAAAACCAAAACCTCACATTACGAGAGGAAAATGGTGACCAAAAAGGTCAAGCCATAAAACAAAATAAGAAAAAAGTGGATGTCGATTGAAACGAGGAATAGGAAAGGATGAGACTCCCAGGGTAAATAATAAAAATAATTTGTAAGGGGTGGTGCGAACCCATAATTAAGAACGTTGCATGATAATAACAAAAGAAAAGACTCTTTGAAAACATTGCATGATGATAACAGAAGAAAAAGATAGACTTTTGAATTAGTAGAAGAAAACCAGTACACGAATTTGATTATCATTATTATCTGCACTTCACGCAGTTGTAAATGGAGAATGATGCATGATAAATAACTTTATTGGTGGTTATGGAAATTTAGTGTGAAAGACGATAAATTCAGAGGGTTATTATTTTTTTGTTTACAAAAACAATATGGCCGAAATTGTCAGCACATCGACCAAAGATATTAATGTCTCCATTGACTATGTCTGGAATAGAGTCTGGCTATGAGTGGAGTTGCTTTATTGTTGTTTTGGAGATTTTAGTCGACAGGAAAGCCTTTCTGGATAATTTAACCCCATACACTAAGTTGAAATGGTGACACCATTGATTTTAAAATCCACGTTATGGAATTATCTACTAGATAAGACTCGGTAAGAGGAAGTCGGTGATGTGATAAAATTTGGGATTTTTGAGGAAAAATTTAAACAAAAGCAAGGTTGGAGAACTCTAACATTATTTTTTGTCACTTATCAACAAGTGTCGCGGGTCGAAACTGTCAAAAAAGCTGTTATGAAGACATCTGGTGAATTTCCATCTGAGAGAACGAGGTTTGGGTCGAGAAAATTTTGTAGACGAAAGTTTTGAGCGATAATTAAAATTAATAATTGAAGTTAAGTCCCGTCTGCTCGCTCATACAATCTAGAGATCGGATTGGGTAGAAAGATAGTCAAAGTGAAAGGTTTAAGTAGTAAACCAAGGGAGGCAGAGAAATTGACTATAAACTTTGGGCAGTATTGGTATGAGGCACCAATACGAGAAAGAAGGAGTTAAGGCGGATCAATATCCTGCGACCACTACTCATTGAAGATGGGATCTCTCCAAATCTGGGCAGGTAATTAATCTACCGGAACTAGACAACAATAGTCTTTTGTTAAAAATTAGGGGAATTATCCGGACATCAAGCCAAGTCAGAACCCATAACGGTTTTGGGCGAAAGTCCATATAAGAAGGAAATTGAAGCTGTCGAGAGAGAGAGAGAGAGAGAGAGAGAGAGAGAGAGAGAGAGAGAGAGAGAGAGAGTGTGTTGTCCCAGACGTCGGACGAAAGACGACCGCTTCACCTGATCTCAGTAAAATCTCCGCTATAAGCCTTGTGCCAGAAGCCTTGTTTAGACTTAGGTAAATCAACCAAATTTTCGCACTGATCTTACGAAGCGGGAACTGTCGTTATTTTCTATATGAAGAAGTAAAAATTATTTTTAGATGCAGAATTAACCAAACTCAGTACAAAGAAAACATATGAAAACATTTTCTTTCATTCAAATTATTTTTTTTTTACTTGTGACTTCACTCTGCTCAGACTAAACCAGTACAACTATTCCTGTTGACGATTCAATCCTTGCCAGCCATATGATCAAAATCAAACACAACGTAGGATAAGGAAAAGCTGGATCTAAGAGATCAACACAACGATCTGACGCAGGGATTGAACATCAGATGGACTGGCAGAGAAAAAGGCTACAAATTTATGTTTTAGCATAATAGGTCCTTCCACATTTTAGAGTAATAATCCTAGACACATTTTAGTCTAAAACATCCAACTTAAACATGAGACATACTCCCATCGTATAGATTTATGTACTTTAGCATAATACGCCTCTTCATATTATTCAATGTTTCGACTCGACACATTTTAGTCTAAATCACACCTACCTAAGAGTCTGAAACATTTCAGTGTAGTACATATTTCAATATTTCAGAAGACGCTCATTTTACAGTTTGACACATGATCGAGAAATACACACACCTTTATTATTTACACATTGTAAAGTAATACCCATCTCCTTACGATTTATATATGGTAATAAAACCATTTTACAGTTTTCCACGTCATATAACGATTTCATGATTAAAGAGAGAAACTTACAATGCACAAAAATGTGTAAGAGCCGGAAATATTAAGATCTGAAGTAACGTCATTGGACAAGATGAACAGGAACAAAACAATAGGACCAGATTGGATGGTAATCGAGATGCTCGCAGATTTGGATGATTTTCGAAAAGATTACAGAAGTAATAAAAGAAATATATGACAATTGGGATATTCAGGAGGACTCAGCAGATCTATCTTCCTAAGAATGCGAAACAGAATTAGACCAGACACAGGACAAAAACTGTGTGGCTTAGTTAAGGAAATTGGGTCAGGAAATGCGGTATTCATGAATAGAAGGATATCAGAAAGAGCGATACAAATGCAGAAGAATATAAATTTTAGCGATTACGCCAAAAAGCATTTGACAAGATATGGAACAAGTATTTATTTGAAATGTTTGGAAAAACAGTTCTATTCGAAAAGAATGTTACAATAATCCAGAACTTATACTGGGAGAAAAACGACTGCATCTGGATAGAAAACGAATGAAGTAGGTACACAGAAATAAAAAGGGGTGTAAGACAAGTTGAGGTCTTCTCACCAGATCTGTTCGCACTCTATAGTGATACTAAGGTGTGTGGAGACTCTAAAGAGGAATTATAAACGGGGGTCGCAACCTTAACAATATAAAATACGCAGATGACACTGTGTTGATGGTAAACATAAGAAGAAATCTACAAGGCCTCCTAGACAAGGTAGGAAAAGAAAGCGAGATAGAAAAGCCATTAAATGTAGGAAAACAAAAGCCAATAAATGTAAGAAGACGGAAAGGATGATTATCAACATGAGAACAAGCCCAAGATGCGAACTTCGAATTCAAAATGTAAACATGAAAACAGTACAGGAGTTTAAAGATCAGCTCAATGTTTTAACAGAATACGGAAGATGCTTCACACAAGTCGGATTAACAAAACGAAATGCATTCCAAAAGTTTAATTAAGTGCTAATAAACGGAAAAAAATTCGTTAGAAACAAAGAAAAAAGAGGTGAATTACTATGTAATATCGATCCTCTTCTATGGTAGTCAATGTTAGACAATCTCGCCACAGATGAAGAGGAAATTGGAGACAACAGAAATGTGGTTCTACAGAAGGATACTGGAAATTTAACGGACGGTGCGAGTATGCAACAAGGAAGTCTTAAATTAATATGCTAACAAAAGGAAAGTCTTTGGCATATAAATAGGAAGGAACCCTCTGAAAACTTTATTCCCGCAGAGTATTTCGAAAGCAATAAATATTAGAAAAAGCTGAGGCCCAGCTACCTGGAGAGCTTGAACTGATGGCAAGAAGAGGGGCAAGTGTCTTGGGAGAAACGCTCTCAAGGACTACGAGATACAGGAAGTTGTGGAGAGCCAAGATCGCCCATGTCCCCACGCGACACGGCACATAATAAGCACATCTTAAAGGTGTCCTAATATTAGAGAAATATTCTCATCTCACCGCATTACACATTTTAGAAAAATATGCCTATATTACAGTTTTAAAAATTATGCCATATACATAATAATAATAATAATAATAATAATAATAATAATAATAATAATATCATACGCATATCTTCATTTTCGGCTATTACCGTTTTTGACTCATTCCCCCACCTTACACTTTCTATAGAAATTTCACGCCTTTAGAACCCTAAAAATTCCACTTTAACGTACATATTAGCAAGTTATCTATAAATAAGTATAACATTGTGATTAAATTACTTTCAAGAGCTAATTGCAAAATATCCATATAGTCCCGTGCCCTGGATATTTACCTTTAGCTCCTTAATAAAATCCCCAAAAGAATCTGCAATATTATTGCATCTTATCTGGCGTGTCAGTTCCAGGCAATTTCCCACCGCGGTAAGGTTGCCTCCCTATTTTTTTTTCTATTAATACTTTCATGGTAATTTTCGAAGGAGCTCTCCGCCATGGTGGTGCGATCAGGATCAGGTATGCGGCAGATTTCTGTCATGATAGAGCAGGCGACCATTTCTCTTAAATTAGTGTCCCCAGTGGCATATATGAGCAATAACCAAATTAAAACAATCTTGTTCTGGGCGTCTCTCCGTTTACGTTCACCTATCACTTTTAAGGACTTTGAAATTAAAATTTCCCGGGGACATTGCCGGCCTGTCTTTTGATGGCACCATCAAGAGTGAGATGGGCACAGGATCAATGGGAAAGGCCGTCGGTGTCATCACCGCGGCTATTTTCAATGCAGAATAGCGACGCTAATCGGTTTGATAATGTATCTCTGGTTGGCTAGTGTAAATGCCTGGGGCCTGAGGTGGGAGTCTCGTAGGGTGAGGTACTCTCGTGATCTTCAGCGTCTCGGGGTGAAAGCATGTGAAGGAGACTCGGTTTTCTACTTGCGATTATGAAGGTATTCTGTCTAGGGTGTTTTTTTTCTCTCTATTCAGTATGTTTTGTTGGACGCTCGAGAGATCTTTTCTGGTTGGTGAGCAAGTCTTTGAATGCGGCGTGTGCTCGTGTCTTCGCAGATCCAGTGGGAATTCTTTAAGTGCTGGATGTTACCATAAAAGAGAAGGCTCTTCGTCTTATTGGAGTTTATGTACATGATCATCCTGAGCAGCTTGATTTGTTATGGCTGATCGATCCGTTTTTGACGACATGAGATTAAAGTCAAGATTAGGACAGAAAGGCGGCCGCTCCTTCCAGAAACATTTGGCAAAAGGTGGGTTAGTCTTGCGCGTTTGTGTCGAGTAAATATGGCTGACTTGGAGTGTCACTTTGGTGTCAATTAGCCATCCGGATATTGTTCTCTCTGCTTTGAACATTGGCTAAACTCGTCAAGATTAAGGCAAGTCTAGGATTGTTTTTTGTCCTCAGTTTCTTCTTTCAACGAGCTAGGGGATGTATGCTCATTGATCCTTTTTTATTTATGTCCCTATTTTCCCTTAATTACCCTTCCCTCTCCCATTTTGGTGAGCGCAAATGTTGGTTCTTGTTTTCTTGTTGTTTTTGAATGAGTGTGCTTGAGTGACTATTTGGATGAATAAATTGTTTTTCATTATTTTTTTAAAGAAAGTCCCCCATCGATTTTTTCCAGCTAACTGATGTTCATGTCACAAACATTGTTTTATTTTTTTTCTTGTAAATAATTTTGATCACATTTGTAAATATTCATTGGGGTTTAAATTTTTTAAATTGTTATTTTATTCCCCCTCTCCTCACAGACGTGAATTCTAGTTAGGATTTTCATAGAGACATTGTGGTATTTTGGCGGATGATCTAAGAATATTAAGAATGTGTTGTTTTGGTGTAAGAAATATTGTGTTGTGTTTGCGTCAGTGAACGTGGCTATGTTTAATATTAAAACAAAAGGAAACCATATTTTTCTTCCACTCCTCATTTTGGCCTTGTACTACATTTCTGTAAATAATGCGGAATAAATATTGCTCTTCGCTATGGTACGTAGACTTTTTGAATTTAAGGGCAATACAAGACAGGCGTCGAAATCTCATCAATTTACAGTTGAGCAGGCTAGATGAATCTGTACGTTATATGCTAACAGTTTCTGTTCTCGCTTGTGGAATTCTCGCCAGACTCCATGATTTCCAACCGTCTTAATCTGCAAAAAATTAAATACAATGTCATTCGCTATCTACTGTTCCTGATTACTCTTTTCTCTTTCTCCTCATTAATAATGTATCTGTTCCTAATTCCTCCACGCCCTGTAACCCCTTGTGTTTTAGTGGCTTTATTGCCTTGCTTGTGTTGATTCCGAATAAAAAAATGTATCAGCAGTACAAATTTAGTATAGTCGATAAAACGACTAGTATTTATATGGCACCAACCCTGAATCCATCATAAAAATTCAGGATGATGGCATTAGGAAATAATAAACACTTCAGATATCTAAGCGTATGGATCTGTTATAACAAATGAATTATAGGGAAAAAATGAAATTGTACAGGATATATACAGGATAGCTTTGATTATTATGTGTTGAGCGAATTTGAGTGAGAAACCAACAAAACTCGTTATAGCACCAATGATGAACTGCACACAAGTATTATGACAGAATTCACCAGTTTAAACAAGGCGACCATGCAGTAGATTCCAAATTTGTCACGAGGCCGTGGTTGAAGTCAATGGCGAGTTTATTGAATAAATTCTCTTTAGTATTTCAAGATAGGTTTGCTTAAATTTGGTAAATATTTCTATTAAAATGAGATGTCAGTATTATTTTCGTCCAAGAGCAAGGCCTTTGACCAGGAAGTTTTGAGGAGCGTGGAACCACCTCTTAATTGCTGGTGTTCCCAGGTCCACCCTGACCCGGGGTGGTAGCACCTATTAGGGTCCCAGCTATGGGCAAATAGTTAACACTCAGATTACATTCGCGTTCTAGGTATGACGATAAACTACATCATCGTCCTGGTTAAGACGATAAACTACGTCCAACAGCAAGGCCCCTTTTGAAAAAAAATATTACCAGCTATACGTTTTTTTTTTTTAAAATATTGACAGAAATGGATTTTTGACAAAACAAAGATATTACCAGGAAAAAAAATTTCTCGGCATTAAATGACCCATTGAGGCCGTAAAACAAAACAAAACAAACATACGTCAAACTATGGAGATAGATAGATAGATAGATAGTGAACAGGCTGAGATAAATAGCTAGTAAATATACTTAGATAGAGAGAATGATAAAGTACACATTCCAAATCTTTTTCACACAAAAGCTGCATTCCAAAATCTTTATTGTTTTCAATTCATGTACCAAAGAGAAATTCACTTCCTCCCCTATATAAACCATTAACGAAAGAAGAGAAAATTGTCAAAATATTTAACCTTGTCCATAAATCATGGCAAGAGCTTTGTTCCCCGAGAATGCATCGCATCACCTGCTCAGCCAAATTGTACTTATGTCTTTATCATTGTTTTTACTTCTTTTTTTCTCTTTGTAACCAACTGATTACAACGCAATGTATTCTTGGTACTGCAAATCTGCAGGTTCCTGCAGACGGACGTTTCGATCAACAAGTAAAAACAAATTTAAAAAAGGTTAAAGTTTCTTTTTGTGTTTGCTTTGTTATGTTTTACATCATGAAAATAACATTTTGCTTCTAACATTCATTTGTTCTTACAATCTACCTTTCTAATCCCGCTTACATATTTATCATTCTTTTATTCTATCCTTTGGTTTTCATTCATCCGATTGTATCTATCATTAATCTAGGATTCTCTCTAGATTCTGATATGTTTCAAACAGATAGGTAAATAGTGAGAGCATGTCTAATTAAACGTAATATATCTGTCTATATATCTGAGATGAAGTATTACTTATAATATTTACATTATTCGGACTGTTATCCTCATCTTTATTGACATATTCACATCTTTCGGCCGCTGTACGCTCCAGCCTTATTCAAGTGATTGGAATTTGAAACCGAAACCTTTATTTCCCCCACCAGGGTAGATCGTTCTATTTTCACGTTCAATGCTTTTTCCGGGTGACTCAGTTATTTCTTCTTTGACTCAACTTTCCAAGCTGTTCGTTCACCACTGCTGTGGCCTGGTATTGAACTCACAACACATTGGGTCTAGTCACTTGATCTAACCAACGTCTTTATCGACATTACCCAGTGGATAAAAACTTTGGTCAGATCCAGTGACTTGACCAAAAGATTTGTGAGTTCAATAACCGAAACCTTCTCACAAAGCCGGAAGTGACACAAAGCTGGTTTTTAACGTGGGGCTTTCCGAGCGAGTACACTTGGGCAAAAATTAGCCGTAGACCCCCGCATACACGGGGCAGGGTGGCTGTCTACCGCCCCCCGGGCGAGACTCTGCCCGTAGGCTTACATTCATCTACGTTCCCCTCAGCCCGAAGGCAGAGATTCGACAAGTAGAGTAACGATTAATCGTGAACTCCTCGTTATTTACCAAAGACATTCCCACTAGCAGGGATTCTGCACAAGGCTGGTTTTTAATGTGGGTCTTTTCGAGTGCGTACGTTTGGGGAAAAATTCGCCGTTGACCCCCGAATACACGGGGCAGGGTGGCTCTCCACCTCCCCAGTCGAGACTCTGCCCGTAGGGATATGCTGCTACTTCCCAACAGTAACATCACAGAAAACCTAACATTTTTACAGGACGCAAACTTTGCACGGAGTAACGTGCTTGACATTTAATTATGAACCGAAGAATATGTTGATCGCTTGATCAAAGTAAAGTCATTAGAAGAATCTATGAAGAAATCAAAGATGGAGAAATCTCTTTTAATATTTGACCGAAATTCATTTTTTTTCACTTTCTCAACTTTTTGACAAATCTTTTCGGACATTTTAAGTTGATTGACTTTCTTTTCATTTCGTTTAACAGTCAAATTTTCGGAGGCCCACATCTCGCGTATATATAAGGGAGGAGCCACTAACGTTAATCGTCTCCTTAATTAAGAGTTTTTGAACAAACTCTTTTGAATTTCAGATATATAAAATCCATATATTTATGTAAGGTCTATATAATTAATTCAATTAAAGTAATATCTTCTACTTATAATAAATAATAACAATTATGATGTAATTGCAAATTGACTATCACAAGTTTTTGTCTGTAGTTCAAAAACTACTGAAAATTGTACAGAGTTCCGAAACGCTGGATTTCTTTATTTTCTAACTTTTTTCTTTCATTCTAGGCTTTTAAATCTTTTTCTTATTTCTTTCTTTTTATTTCCCACTTTGTTTTCTTTCCTTTTCGACCAGACAATGGGACCACTTAAATGTTCGCGCCTTGTGGAAACGATTCAACAAAGCTTCGCTTTGTTGTCTTTAATGGAACCTAATGATACTAATAAGCCAATCTGATTCAACACCAACAAAAAAAAAAAACAAACAAAAAAACAATAAAAAAAAACAATAAAAAGATACGAAGCTAAAAGATGAAAACTAATGTCGATCATCAACATTGTTTTGATAATGAAATACTCTCTGACTGCTTTTTAAAACTTTTTAAAAGTCATCTCCCCTTATGAAGGCGATATTATCATTTCTTCGTTAGCAACTTAATAAGAGTGATTGAAATTCGTGACACGGTCATCAATAGAAACATTTTCATTAAAGGCCTCAACATCATAGCCATCATTATCTTTAGCATTATCTCAACAGCGGCCTGTCATAGACTGATGATTAATTAGTCTAATTTATTATTATGTGTCACTCCATTAAACTGGCCTTGAATCTAACTATGTTGAATAAACAGAGAAGATACAGAGAAATCTATATCGAGGGAACATCATCATAATATATATATATATATATATATATATATATATATATATATATATATATATATATATATCGCACACATCGTGCTGGAGTTATATATATATATATATATATAATAAAAGAGATTACTTAACTTTATTATCTATTTTGTGTTGTTGTTTTCTCCGACTTGGAAGTTTCTTGATAATGACCATTATTCAAGGAGTTTTTTTTTTCAATCATTTTTGTACAGGTGTGCACTCATGCATGTAACGTTCTTTTACAGGCGCACGTTCAGGAATTTTTGCTTTTCTTTACATCATCGTTTTTTCAGTTCTAGATTATTCTTCCGGTTGTAAATTTTTCGAAATTAAATTTTTCTTCGAAATTAAATATATATATTTTTTTCTCTCTCTCTCACTCTCTCTCCATCACACTCTATTTCTCCCTCTTTCTCCCCCTCTTTATCTTTCTCTCTCTCTCTCTCTAAATATATAAATATATAGATAGTTTTATTCATTTGTTTTCTATGGCTTACCAACTGCTTCCAAGTTATTTAAAGCTAGAAAATATTTTTCCATTGTTTGATTTGTTGGCGGGTAGAGATAATAAGGCTTTAGTGATACAAGTATAATTAATTAACCCATAGCCGGTGGGAGAAGAGGTGGATTTCGAAAACTTCTTTTGTTTTATAGGGGAAATCATCGTTAAAGCGTTAATATATATATATATATATATATATATATATATTAACGCTTTAACGATGATATATATATATATATATATATATATATATATATATATATATATATATATATATATATATATATATATATATATATTAAAGGTGATAAATCCATTGTTACATAATCCAAGTGGATCCTAAAAATATATAATATTAAAGCAGATTGATAAAAAGAGCTGAATATATTTATTATAACAGAGCATATAAATTACATGTAATTTTTTTATTTCGCTGTTATGCAATATATATATAAGGATTGCTGCCTAAATATAAGACTATATATATATATATTAGGTTGATGCAAAAATCATGTCGTTTTCTCACATGGTAACATATGTGTGAAAACGACATTATTTTTGCACTAACCTAATATATATATATATATATATATATATATATATATATATATATATATATATATATATATATATATATATATAGTCGTATATTTAGGCAACAATGGTTCGTTTATGCAAGTTTCATTAAAAACGTCAGACAAGGTACTACGGTTAAATTTTTCTTGTGTTCGAACAAGAGCTTTCTTTTATGGACAAAGAGTATGTAAAAACTGTCCAAATGTTTTATATTTCCGAGCGCTTTCGGCTATACCTTTAGCCATTATCAGGATGATTCAATTTTTCAGCTTAATTGAGTGTATGCGTTATGTGTATGTCTTCGTGTGTTGTAGCAATGTTTTAATTTCCGAATACGGTTAGCACATTGTGGCCTTGTTCGTAGTTAATATTGTTAAGAGTTGGCTTTTTCTTTTTATTATTAATAAAAAATATTATTATAAATTATAATATTAATAATACAAATGAAAAGGCTACTCTTAACAATATATATATATATATATATATATATATATATATATATATATATATATATATATATATATATATATAATGTTATATAGTATGTCATAAAGTTATTATGTAATTATTATACTATGATATACATAATTGTAAAAAAATAGATGAAATACAAAAAAAAAAAATGATCCAAAATATACACGTGCATACACATAGATGGAAAGATATAAATATAGAAATATTGCCACACAAAAAATATAGTCAAATATGCAAACACATGCAAATTCAAAATATTTTTAAAAATGTATACGTTTACTTACACACACACACACATACACACACACACACACACACACACATATATATATATATATATATGAGGTGAACATAGAAGTCAAAACTTAGAGGCGACAGTCTGTTTCATGCTAGATGCAATCGTGAGGCCACGAGTGCTGTTATTTCTCTCGGCTGTTTATATATACGGGTCAGTGGTGCATTGTGGGTAGTCTATAGACTATATATAAATATCCGAGAAAAATAACAACACCTGTGGCCTGACGATTGCATGTAGCATGAAACAGACTGTCGCCTCTAAGTGTTGACTTCTATGTTCACTTTTATACTTACACACGCTCTATCTCTGATATTGAACACTTTATCCCATAAATATAGCACATCTTATGACTCTCTCTCTCTCTCTCTCTCTCTATATATATATATATATATATATATATATATATATATATATACACACTCTTATACTCTAATTTAAATACACGTAATCATTTTCAATATAATAAGAATAAATATAGTTCAAATAGTCACATGTGGAGAAATATAAGAATATTCCTTCAGACTTACATAGATAAAAACTGGATAATGCAGAAATACAACAAATGTCAATTACAGTTTTGCATTGAAATATTATGAAATATTGAATATAGATACACAAACGCATGGGAATAGTGAATTCGATTTCCATATTTCACTTGAAAAAAAAAAAAAAAACTTAGTGCGTTCCACTTTGAGAATAAGCTCATCTTATTAATTATATATTGGAACACTTCATTCCTAATCGTTATCGAAATAATTTGCAGGTAGCATACCATTTATAGATAGCAGTGAGAAGAATTATGGAGCTGAGTTCAAATTCGGGGCTAATCAGTAGCGTTCACTTTTCCACCTTTTCTCGTAGGAAAGGCATAGATATCAAGATAGATTGCGTTCTCTAGATTTGGGTTATTTCCAGTTTTGGAGAAGGAAAACTCAGAAATAAAACCAGAGAGATACCAACAAGAAACCATTATCGCTCTGAAGAAATCATGGAAATAAACAGATAAAGAAATGGAATCTGCGAACAACCATGAACGACGTGTGTATGAATTTTTTTTCAATGAATAAAAGTTGATAAAATCCAAGTTGATCCAAATCTATTTTTGGGAACATCATACAGGTTGCAGCCTGATGAAGCTTTCAAAGTAATGGCCTTATTACAATTTACAGCATGCTGAGTAACAATCTGTTTAAATTCAGTACATACATTTATCCTGCTATTTAATCTATAGCTAATTGGGATAAGAACAGGTTAATTATTGCCTTTCCCAAGGGCATGAATTCGAGATGAACACAGCAGACTCTGTCGGAAATGAAATCAATTTGCTGATACCATTTTGCAGTACGATAACTGTTTCGGTACGGACACATACCCTTTAGATAAATAGATGTCATTAACGACAGCATCAAAAATACTGTATATATCTTTTAAGTTAATTTCTTCCTTGTTTAACCATAATTTCGTAAATATAAACAGAGGTTACCAACTGTAAGAATCTTACTAAATGTTATAGATCGAAAGTTTTCGACTATCCATTTAGAAATAAAAAAGATCCAAGTCAAAATCTCCCCTAAAATAATGCCGTCATTTATAAATTGAAAATCAGCTAAATTGTGAGGTTAGCTGTTCATTTAAATTTCTCAGACACCAGACATGTTGTGTTCCCGATTCGATGTTGATGATAATTGATTTGATTTGATTTGTTTGTTTAACGCAATATCAACAATGGGTTATTTCACACCGAAATTTAATTTTCTTGTTATTCTGCTTTCACAATTGAATACATGGTAGATGATACTCCACTTTTTTGAATATAGATGTTTGTGTAAACATAATTACTGGAGGTGGTGATATGTATTCTTAATGTTGTAGTTTTGTTTAAGTTATAATTTGGAATAGAGTTTGATTTCTTTAAGACTTTGTAGGATATTATATGGCTTAATGTCATGAAAGAGTTCTTTCATGTTGATTGATGTTTTGTTAGCAATTTTACTATAAATAATTTAGTGTTAATACTTTTTTATATAAAAATCTATTGCTGGTATATTTTCCAATAAAAATATATTTTTATAGTTTCATAGGATTTTATTTTTGTTTGGGGATTCACTATTTGCTAACAGGTGCTATGACCTCGGGTCAGGTTGCTCCTGGGAACAATAGCAATTAATACACCTCGACACTCCTCAAACCTCCAATCTACTGATCAGAGGCCTTGCTGCCGGATGTAGTTTCCCCAGGACATTAATGATAATAGCTAAACAGATTGCATAAATGCCATTTAGCGATCTTCGTTAACCTTTACAGACAGAAGAAATATTAAATAAAACATTAAAAAATATCTCACTTTAATCACAGCCAACGATTGCTGTCTACGTCCTTAATTATATTCATCTATGTGAAATTAATATTAATTAAGATATTAATTAAAATATTTTCATTAGCTCTTGATGATTATTTATAATTAATTGATCAAATCTGATAAAAATATAAATATTGCCATTGTCCAAATATTGCACATGACAACAATAAACCGTTGTCTGATAGTTTCGATGCGATGATTCTAGTGAAAATCAGATGATGCCCGCTCAGTAAGCTATGTATGCCAGCACTAGGTACTTACCGCATCGGCGATTATATCTCCCATGAGACTTACTTAATGAGGAGGTTTTCTATCCCCGCAGCAGGATAAAAAATAAGACCTCACAAAAGGGCGCATGGACACTCTTGTTGAGTTAACGTGACAAATTCATTGCCTCCTCATTTGTGTGAGCCTTTGGCTAGGCAAAGGCTAGGGGAAATAATCCTAAACAAATACACCCCGCATTAATACGAAGGCATATATTCTAACCGGTATGGTGTCTGGTAAGATGTTACAACCGGAACAGCTATGTCTACTTTCTGATATTCCAATCCTTTAGATTTAAATGTTAAATGTCAAGATAATACTCCTGGACATATGCATTTCACCAGAACACACTAATATATGCTGCACATGTTTCTGTATCTATTTATCATATATTTCTGTGTTAGAAAAATGGCATTTCATGCCGATTTTTTGGTGAGAAAAAAATTATCTCCGAGTTTGGATTGAGCCGTCATATCAGGAGTCATTAACAAGTAGTAGTTTAAACGTTCGAATATTAAAATTCAAACCAACGAAATGTAAATGAAACAAATAATCATTGACGAACTCAGACTACTCCTGAATTTAATAGGAGATTGTCTTCCAAGACCTATCCATTTTAATAAGAAAAGATTTGATTTGACTAAATAGAATATATTAGGTTGATGCAAAAATAATGACGTAATGGTGTCGTTTTTTAACGTATTTTTTAACGTCAAAAAACGACATTATTACGTCATTATTTTTGCACCAACCTAATATTTGAAGAGAGCTGATCTTGTGGACGTAAATTTTTCATAAAACATGTAAAAGAATGTGAATATAGTCCAAGAAAATTGAGCGAATTTATGGAAACATTTCAGTAAACATTACAACTGTGTAATTTAGCCGAGAAGAGGTTCAAGGTAACTTCGCAGATAACTTAGAATACCATTCAGTCAAAGACATTCTTACCAAAATAAAAGTCATCTTAGATTTTTACCTTAGTTTTCCTCTTGTCATTATGTACGGATTTTGCTGTTTGGTGTCTCCATCTGCTTTTGTTTGTCTCAAAATTCATCATGTCATGACTGAATATGATTCTTCATGTATAAAAAGAATGCCTATCTATTACAACATTTTCTTGAAGAATCATACAATAACATACTTGTGAGTATTTTTATCGCCTCATGATTCATAAGAAAATTAAATTGCTAGAGAAATCTAAAAGCCTTCAATATTAACTCAGTAACATGAAATATTGCAACACAATTTCCTTATCTGCTTTTCTCCTTTTTGCCTTGTATCTGACTAAGCTAAACCCGTCGATAAATGATTGCAGAAACTTCGAAAATATCAAAAACTTGGAAAAACATTTTCTTTAAACTATTTGGAACAAAAATCAAATCGCATTTTCTCGCCAACCAACTTTTTTCCTTCTTAATTTCTCGCAATCATTAAACGTCTTCACTGTTCAAATTCTCTTGAATACGTTTGCGTCTGATTCCATTCGTTGGCCATGTATTAATTTCCATTAATTAAGCTATCAATTCTTTCTTTCTCTTTAGAGTAATCACCAAACACACGCCATTAATTAGTATTTAGCTTTCTTACTTTCTTTCTTTTTCCCCTTCTTATTTTTATTGACTTCTCTTTTTTGCCTTTATTTAAAAAAAAAATATTACCCACTATGCCTGGTGAATATAAACACAACAAGATTATATTGAATCCTTTCAACGAAATGTAAGTCGAATTCTAATGCTGTGAAGGAAAGAAAGAAAGAAAGATAGATAGATAGATAGATAGATAGATAGATAGATCTGAAGAGAATGAGATAGATAGATCTGAACAGAATGAGATAGATAGATAGATCTGAACAGAATGAGATAGATAGAGAGATAGATAGATAGATAGAGAGAGAGAGAGAGAGAGAGAGAGAGAGAGAGAGAGAGAGAGAGAGAGAGAGGAAGACGGAAAAATAGTACATACATAAATAGATCTATAGATAATGAACAGTCTGAGATGGATATATAGGTAGATAGACAGATAGTTAATAAACAGTCTGACACACACACACACATTTATATATATATATATATATATATATATATATATATATATAGGTAGATAGATAGACAGATAGGTAATAAACAGTCTGACACACACACATTTATATATATATATATATATATAGATAGATAGATAGGTAATAAACAGTCTGACACACACACACACACACACACACACACACACACATATATATATATATATATATATATATATATATATATATATATATACTGGGACGAGCTGACTGGGTGCGTTCCGTGATTTCCTCCGCGATGTCCCCTAGGATGGAGTCTTTAAGCTCCCCGTCCAAGAATGTGCTTCTGAAGTCTCTTCCTGAGTTAAAGCTGGAATCGACGCTTTCAGCCCATCAAGGAAATATAGGGTCAAGTCGCGGTCCTCCCCCTGGTTCTCGGCTGCTTGCTCAGCCGCCATCGCCCATAGGAACCACTACTTCCACCTATTCCGTAGCGACATGTGTGACTGCAATAGACGTCTCTTTGCCTCCACCCGTAACGAATGTAAGCGTGTCCTCAACAATGCTAAGTCACTATTTGCGTCTCGGATAAAGGAACGTATTGCTTCTCGAAAATTTGGCTGCAAAGATTATTGGCGTCTCTTCAAGAGCGTATTGAACAATTGCAAACCCTCTATACCTCCTTTTTTCAACCAGTTCGAAGTCCTGACCTCCTCTACCGACAATGCTGAATGCTTTGCTCGAAAATTTTCATTCAACTCGACGCTCGACTCTTCCGGTGTACCCATACCCGATTTCCCTCTTAGAACTGAGGCCATATTGAGTGGGTTAAATATAGCCCCATTTTTGGTACTGGGCGTTATCTCCAATTTAGACCCCAACAAGGCTAGTGGTGGAGACGGGATACCAGCCATTGTCTAGAAGAATTGCGCGCCTGAACTGGCGCTCGCCCTTTCTAAACTATACAACTACTGCCTCAAGGAATCTTGTTTTCCTGACTGCTGGAAGTCCTCTTCGATCGTTCCTGTCTTCAAGAACTTCGGCGACCCCTCTGACCCTTCCAACTACCGTCCTATCAGTCTCCTTCCCCTCTTCGGCAAAGTCTTCGAAGCCCTAATCAATACCGGGGTGGTTAACCACCTCACATCCCATAATCTGCTCTCAAACAAGCAATATGGTTTCCGCTTTGCCCGATCTACAGCCGATGTGCTTACGGCTATCACTGAAACAGTCTACTGAGCTCTTTAAAATAACGGGGAAGCCCGAGCCGTGGCACTAGACATCTCCAAAGCATTTGATAGGGTTTGGCATGCCGGCCTTCTTCGCAAGCTCCAGGGTTATGGCATTGCGGGTCGATTATATAATCTAATACGATCATTCCTGTCAAACCGTAAATTGAAGCTCGTTCTCAATGGATTCTCTTCCAGTTCCTATCCCACGAACGCAGGTGTTCCTCAAGGCTACATCCTAGGCCCCACTCTATTCCTTATCTACATAAGTGACCTTCCTGACGCAATAACTTCCCAAGGTGGCATCTACGCGGATGACACCACAATTTATTCCTGCCTCAAAAACAAATCTAGTCTCGCTGACAAAACTCGCCTGGCCGTGCGTCTCGAAAAGGACCTCCAATCGATTGTGAACTGGGGCATGAATTGGCTGGTCAACTTCAACGCTTCTAAGACAAAACTGATCTCTATTATTCAGCACAGAGATCCTTCCCTTCCCTCCATTAGAATGTCTGACGCTCAACTTCTCGAGAGCAACTCTCTGCGGCTGCTCGGTCTCACGTTGACTGCTGACCTGAGATGGAATAAATACATTGAATCAATTGCCTCGTCCACTGCAAGGAAAGTTGGCTCCCTGAGCCGCGCCAGGAAGTTTTTCTCCCCGGAGTCGATCCTCCAGATCTACAAATCAACAATTCGCTCTTGCATGGAGTATTGCTGCCATATATGGTCTGGTGCCCCTTCTGTTTGCCTCGGGGTTCTTGATAGGCTCCAGAGGTGGATATGCAATGTAGTTGTCCCTGCCCTGGCGTCTCGTCTACAGTCACTTTCTCACAGACGCGCCGTCGCCTCCCTCTGTCTGTTCTACAAATACTTTCATGGAAATTGCTCTGAGGAGCTGAATTCGCTGGTTCCCAGACGTCATGAGTTCAAGCGCCTTACGAGGCTGGCATCCCGCTCTCATCCCTTAACTGTCGAAACTCCTAAATGTAGCCGTCTCTTCTACTCTAATAGCTCTCGCCTGTGGAACTCCCTTCCCTTTTCCTGTTTCCCTGTGAGCTATAATTTCCAGCTATTCAAGTGTAATGTCAATAGACATCTCCAGTTGCCTTGATCTATCCACTACCGTCATCCTTTCTTCTATCACTCCTATCTGATCCTGCTCTAAATTTTCTGTAACCCCTTGCGTCCCAATGGCTTCCCGCTTTGCTTGGGGTGAAATGCTTAATATATATATATATATATATATATATATATATATATATATATATATAGATAGATAGATAGATAGATAGATAGATAGATAGGTAATAAACAGTCTGACACACATTTATATATATATATATATATATATATAGATATAGATATATAGATAGATAGATAGATTATTAGACAAAGATATTTTCAGTAGGATATTGAGATTATAGAGGAAGGGGCGAGAGAGAGAGAGAGAGAAAGAGAGAGGAGATTATTAGTAACAGATGTATTCAGAGATAGATATATATATATATATATATATATATATAGATAGATAGATAGATAGATAGAAATAGATTGGAGTGGTGTGGAAAAATTTTCGGCACGACCAAGAATTAACTGAAAATATATTCTCAATAAATATATTTATTTCGTTAAAAGTATATTTTTGTGTGATATTCAATTTTCGATCTCATTTAGATTGACCTCTTGATTCTTATGAATTTTTATTCTTTATCGCCCCTGTAGAATGTTTCCCTCGAAAATCCGGCCCCAGAAACGCCTTTAAGTGCTGATTAAACATCTTTCAATTCCCAATAGTCGATCCAACTGTAGCTGAAGTCACGTGGGTCACGTGACGGGGGCTAAGCGTCATCCATGTCGCCGTTTTCCCGTTGGAAAAGATGTCCTCTCTAATGACAAAGATGATGATAAATCCACTCCCTCGAATCGGCATCTCCATGTCGAAAAATACCCATGGCTCGCTATTTTCTCGTTTGAGAAATACGGCCTCAGTCGTGGCCAATCCGGCCCACTTGAATCCTCCTGGGGAAACATAAATACAGCTTACCGAGGAACATAGAATAAACCTCCAGTAGCTCAATTTCCCATTACATCTCATCCTTATTTTTAACACTGCTTGTTGTGGTGTACATGTGTTATATTTTCTATGTGTAGGACAAGTGTAAATATTTGTATATAAATTTGTGTGTAACTTAGCGGTATAAAACTCTCTAATATTGCTATGATGTTGATTTGGGGTGAGTAGAGACAAACGCCAAATAACACGTAACAATAAAAAGGGTTTTAATAGGTTGGTAAAAAGGTACAGAAATCGCCTGAGTAGTCAATAACTAGCTCAGCTAAGAACTTCTCTGTCTCTCGGTCTCCCTCATGTCAACGGACATGCCACTATTTAAAGTCTTTGTTCACAGACGTAGACAAGTTTATCTTCAAGAGGGGTGGTAGGTTTCCGACATAACAAATATCAAATCATGTTGTCTCTTTTTTCAGATATTCCGTTCCGTCTCTGTATTAAGGTGTTATTATATCTTGGATATAATAATACCCATAATGAGGAAAATGCAAATTGAGAATATTCTGTTCTCGGAAAGTAGTAAACTGGTGACCACAATCTGATATGACATTAACCCCGGTTGTAAGAATTCTGAGAGAAATATTGAACATTTCGTCAGTAAACCTCATCAGGTTGTTTAATTAGATCATATTTTTTTCTTGCTTACACCTTTAGCCTTGATAACTTGGTTGGGATAAAGTGATGTACTGAATTTTGATGTCATCATCCTCTGGGATAGATTACTGGAAATTCCAAAATGTTCTATATTGGTGAAAAAATATCCAGACCTACGTTCGCACTTAAACATTAGATTTAGGATAAATTTTTAATAGTGTCTGAATAGTTTTTCCAATATTTCTTTTGTTCATACATTATTGCTGCATTGTAGGTTTGCATATGCACTTTTATTTATTTTTTATTAAAATATATTATTAAAATATATCTCCATTTCAATGTTTCTTAAATCCGTCCAGGAATTTGTTTACCTCGGCATCAATATCCATTCAACGGATAGAGACATCAAGATCCGCGAAGGCAATGCCTGCGGTCTCTTTGATGATCTGAGGAGCATCTGGAAGTCCTCCCTCTCTGACAATCTTAAGAGAGAGTTCTTTAAAATCACGGTATGATCTGTCTTGCTCTACAGTTCAACAACATGGACTCCGACGAAACAAGAAACATCACTTGGGGAACATACAGAAGGATGTTACGAGTTGCAATTGATATCAGGCTTCGGATAGTTGGTCACTCCTGGAAAAGTAAGAACTTGTGAGTTGTACCCTCCTATGGAGCACATTGCGATCGGCTGGAAGACCTCATCACACCTACATTGACCAACTTGTAGATGACTCTGGGTGTCCTATCGACAGCGATGTCTGATAGAGGTAGAGAATTCTCGGATTCTTCTGACACGTTCCTTCCAATCATCTTATATAGATAAATATATACATATTTTTCATAATTGTTAATTTTGTATTGAAACATCCCACCTCCATCGATAGATAAAAAGGCAGATATACATTTGTAATAAAATTCTAAGTTCATATGAAAATATTTAACTGGAGTGGACGTGTGTACTTGGATGTAATATTAGGTTGGTGCAAAATAATGTCGTTTTCTCCCATAAAGTTGAAAGCCAAAAACGACATTATTTTTGCACCAACCTAATAACTGAACTAGAAGTAATACACATTTGAAGATACCCTTACGCATGAACAACGGAACGAGAAAAGTCTACCCGCGTAGACTAAAATAAACTGTTCAGTTCATAATTCCCTGGGGGTTAACATAGATCGATATACTCCCGGTGAAGGCCGTGGAGTAGAACGACCGAAATAAATATGAGGACAATAGTCTGAATATAAAAAGTGTAAATAATAAGGCACGGTGGAGTAATGTTAGGTTGGTGCAAAAATAATGACGTAATAATGTCGTTTTTTGATGTATTTGTTAAGGTAAAAAAACGACATTATTACGTCATTATTTTTTTTTTGCACCAACCTAATAGATAACGGATCTCATTGAAGAATCAGAGAGCCGAGTTTGAATACCATTTACTTATTGCCCCTGTGAAAAGTATGAATCTATTTCTTCTCACCCCGGGAAAATAGCCTTGGTTGATGAATAGAGTAAAAAAAATTTGAGACGCCACTGCCACAAAGGCTGCGGTAGATGTCATGTCCATACGATATTATTTGGGTTAGTGGACTCGCGATCGTGACAGGGAAATAGTAACTCATCATCCCAGAAATTCAGACAAAAAGATAAAATATACTCCAAGGGTTGGTCCAAAGTGGGGGTAAACGATCCAACTAAAATTTCTGAGTAAAAATATTTTGTTGCAAACTAGACAAGTAAAGCTATAATGAGTGAATTTTATGCACTTGTTCTTTTTGTATGTTCCCAAAGACATTCCGTTAGACGATGATAAAATCATGATCTTCTATGCAATTAAAAATCCACGAAAATTGTCTTTAGTAAATCCCGTTTCATAAACTCTATATAATCACACACACACACACACACTAGTTTTAAAAAGAGGGAATAGTAGGGAGGAAAACTGGACCAGGCGATCACAACAGGAAGACGGATCATGGGAAATTAGAAAAGATCCAACTCAATCCATAAATCGTTTGGTACGTAAGAGTGTAATTTCATTTATGGCATCCAAAAAAGACTTCAAAATGATAACGTACATGAAACATGTGAGGCAACTTGTTACTCCAGGACAGAAAGTTAAAATGTTAGAGGCGGCGAAAATCATCTTGATTAAGTTAGAAAATGAGCCAGGATTAATATATATATATATATATATATATATATATATATATATATATATATATATATATATATATATATGAATTTTACTTCAATACTTTATGAGCTTCCAATCGTTAGCTATAAATAATTAATAATAAAAGTGTCACTTTCGTTTATAATCGATTTTCATCACGATTCTCCTGTTAAGCTTGAACAGTAATTATACATTTTTATGGCACAAAGTTGAGTCCAATAGTGTTATAAAACCTCGGAGAATTCCAGTAAGATATCTTTAATCATTTCTCTTCAAAGCTTAATCTAGCAATTGGTCAGTTTTGTTGTTACGGGGTTTGGACAATTTTGCAGTTACAAACAGTATATGATCACAGAATTTAAAATTCTGAATTGAGATTTTTACCGAGGAACAAGCCGCGTCTAACTGAAAATGCTGGATTCACCTCTGAGTCGCAAACGTAAAGTCAATTCAAGATTCGAACGTATAAAAGTAAATATTTTGAAACGGTGAAAATATTTATTTCACTATTATATAGAAAATATATCGATATATTTCATAATTAATAGTTACATGGAAATAAATTCGTTATATATATATATATATATATATATATATATATATATATATATATATATATATAGACTAAAATGAACTAAAATGAAATGTAAGTATTGGAAGTATATTATATAAGTATCATGCTCGTCAGATAGATAGATAAATAGATAGGTGTAAACAGAATGCGATAGATAATGAACAGACTGAGATAGATAGATAGATAGATAGATAGATAGATAGATAGATGTGAACAGAATGAGATAGATAGATAGATAATGAACAGATAGATAGATGGATAGATAATGAACGGAGTGAGATATATATATATATAAATATATATATATATATATATATATATATATATATATATATATATATATATACATACATATATATATATATATATATATATATAGATAGATAGATAGATAGATAAATAGATAGATAGATAGATGTGAACAGAATGAGATAGATGATAGATAGATAATGAACAGACTGAGATAGATCGATAGATAATGAACAGACTGAGATAGATAGATAGATAGACAGATATATATATATATATATATATATATATATATATATATATATATAGATAGATAGATAGATAGATAGATAGATAATGTGTTCGTATATGTGTACTTGACTTTATCATGAAGACGTGGCTCGCTAATAACTGTCGTTGATGCGATTAGCAATCGACTATTTCAAGCGAGTCTCAAAGGATAATGCTCGGCTTTGAAATTCCCTTCTTTCCTAATTGTGTTAAGTTGTTTGCAAAAGGCGTTACCCGCTTATCCCTTTGAAAATTGGTCGTTAGTGAAAGACTAGGATGAAAGGACGTGTAGTAGAGAAATATGAGAAGGGAAAAGAAGAGAATTAGAAAAATAAAAGTAGGTGGTGTGTCAAAAGAAGAGAAACGATAAGATAAACAATGTGAGCCAAAAAAAAATAAAATAAAATAAAATAAAAAGATAATGGAATTCAAAATGAACGAAAAAGAACAAATAAAGTTTATATAAAAAAGAAATGAAAGAAAGTGTTAACAACGAAAAACGAAGGCAATAGTAATACAAAGTGAAAATCAACGAAAATTAAAAACACTAATCAATCGTTTAAAGAAGGCGATAATTTAACGAAAATATACACAAAATTACAAAAGGCAATGAGTTAAGAAGCGAATTTAACCAAAAGAAAACTAAATTTGAATTGAAAAATATTATTAAATCCCTTGTAAAAATACACACATAAAATGCAAGCAAGTCGTTTACGAGCAAGAATTTCTTGGCTTTCAAAATGAGAAAAAAATCGCTTGACGAAGGAAGAATTTAATCAATTTTGATTCGTTAATCAATCAGTTTATAAACAAGCTTCGTGAAAATTGCTTTTCAAACAAATTTCTCTGTTTCGTTTTAGATGTTTGTGATGAGATCCTGAAATTGAAATGGAATTTAATGACAAAGACACGTTTAATATATGTGAAAGACAACACATATAACAAAATACTCAGTTAGTCTTTACGTTCCCGAAAAGTTATCAGTAAACAAAACAAGAAAACAAAAATCCTCCTAAATATTACATTAGCTCTGAACAGTTGTATCTTAGATATGACTAATCATCTTACTAGAATTCTCCGAGGTTTTTATAACACTATGAAGACTCCTTTTTTAACAATACGAATGTATAATTACTATTCAAGCTTAACAGAAATATCATGATGAAATCGATCATAAACAATAATATGTTTATCATTAATTAATCATAGCAAAGGATCGGAAGCTCATGAAGGATTGAAATAAAGTTCACATATATATATATATATATATATATATATATATATATATATATATATATATATATATATATTATTCCAGGATCATTTTCCAACTTATTCAATATAATTTTCTCCGCCTCTAACCGTCCAACTTTCTGTTCTGGCGAAACAAATTGCCTCACAGGTTTCACGTACTATTGACAAATCATTTTACATTGCTTTTTCGACTATTATAGCTGAAACTCCTCTCTCGCGTGTCAAATGTATTTTGAATTGAGTTGGATCTTTTCTAATTGATCTTCTAGCTCTAAGTTGAAATGTTGATCCCTCTTCTTGTTGTAGTCTCCTGATTCAGTTTTCCTCTATTGTTCTCTCCTTTTAAAACTTATTTATCCTTCCCTTTACAGTTGTTAAATGGACATTTTAAGATGGATGCCAGAATATGAATGTTGCTATAATTACTGAAAGCCTGAATAATTTTTCCTCTCACCATTACTTAGTTGGAAATGACTGGCTCTGGCAACAGCTATTTTAACCTGCTATATTTTTAGCTGAATAAGACAAATGGAGTTTCATTGATTCTTATAAAAAATGGGGTCAAGATGGCTAAATGTCTTATCTGAAGACCTGAAAAAAGAAACATAATTAGTTTAGTAATCTTTTAGATATTAAACATTTTTAGATGAATATTTGAGGGATTAGCTTCTCTGTTTCAAAGTCCTTCTGCCATTCTGTTATATATTGTTGTTTTTATTAGATATTACAGAAGATTTTTCTATTAGGTAAATTTTTAAGCAGTTACCGTTTAATGTGTATTTCTTTTTGTTTACTTGGTTCTATAATTACAAGAGATGTATGTAGTTATTTAAGGTGTACTAGTCATGTCTTCATTGCGTTTTAAAAGTGTTGTAATTTATTTTCGATATTTTTCTAGAAAAATATAAACGCCAAAATAAGAGATCCCAGATGATTTCCAAATGTATGGAAGAATACAAATTCCGATCTGGAACAACTTGAAAGATAAATAAAACCGTATAACTTGAGTCTATCAAACTTTACCGGATGATATACAAAATAAATAAATAAAATATATAATTACATATACTATTAAATTTAAAGCAATTAAAGAGGATTATTAAAATATATAAAATAAAAAAGCAACATAAAGGTCATGATTATGAGTAACCTATACCTAACCGCAAGCAAAAGAACTGTGAAGACAAAGCTTACTCTTAACTCTACTTCCTTTAATCACCCCGTGAACCATATACAAATAACCCGCAAAAGCATTAGTGACGCTTTGTGGGAAGATAACATGAGGGATATAAAAATGACACTCACCCTGCAGTTTTTATGTCTTTGTTTAAACAATCTCGACCTAAAAGCTCTCTATTTTTAATACTGAGCACTCTTCTCCAATGCAATGAAGCCAGGATTGAAAGGCTTGCAATGTAAATACATTGGAGTAATGTCTCGAAGTCTAAAAGTTTGCATCTGTGAACACAAAACAAGAGCTAAGTTGGGGCAACCATATAAACTATTTTTAATACAAAGGAACAAGACTGACCATAACTTTGATTTTACAAATGCCACCCAATTTTTTTTAAAAAAAAGAACATAATGATTTATGTAGAAAATACTTCGTGGAAGTCCTGATAAAAAATTAACACCTATAAAATAACTCGTCAAAACACTTCATCAATCTTTATTAAATCCATTTTTAAAGAATCTAACGTATAAATAACTACCGCCACAGGAGTTGACGTAAAAACTTCCAAACATCAACACGCCGACAACCACCAATCTTAAATAATTCTTACTAGACATACACACAGAAACTCACACTTACGAATGTGTATTATTATCAGAATCCCGCATAGACAAACTAGACTCATGATACACTTACACACATAAATTATACACACGAACGCTGCTTGACAAGTCAAATGCAGGCAAAGTTTACTTACCCAATGGAAAGCAAAGAACATAAAAATAAAAAGTACCAGGAATTTTTCCACATCTCATTCCTTAATGAAGCTTTAATAAAAGCAAAGTATGTTTGATTCATAAACGTTCCTTATTTGTTACTTACCCTATCATATATATATATATATATATATATATATATATATATATATGTGTGTGTGTGTGTCTGCGGGGATATTTGAATTATGTCAGTGATTTGCATACAAGGTAACAAGTGATGTAGGAATGAGGGTTTTGAGACAGGATAGATAATATGTTTTGGGGCTTGCCCTTAATTCCTCTCAGATTTCGAAGACGGGTGGCTTTAAAGTTATTTGATGGTATTGAAAGAACATGTTGTCTATTCTTTACGCTTCGGCGCCGTCTAGTCAAAAGTCGAAAATGCTGACAGCCGTAATAATACTCTTCATCTTGTCTTTAAAGCCAAGGAATGGCATCCCTACGATACTCTTTCCAGAATGAAGTAACCAAAATACCAGATAACCTAAGTTACTCTGTTGTCACCTAAATTGAGTATATGGTCATCTCACCTCAACTGTGATTGCACAAGAAAAGACACAATTTCTCCAATTCTTCATTTAGTGAAAATAGTTGCATTTTAAATTTTGTCTTTTATCATATGTGTATTCCCAATTTGTGAACAATCGTTTAGAAAATTTAAAGATGATTGGTATGAGATTGACATGGTGAACAGGATCCTGACCAATACAAGAACGTATAAAGAACGATAGATTTGTATACTTAAACTTATGTGATGATGTTTTCTCCAGATACAATGTCCGTGTCTACTAAATGCATTGATACTTTGTCTATTCCTTTAGCTATCTAGTCATCAAGTTATGCACTGGCATTGACTTTGCTGCATCCATATGTAAATACTTTTACATAGTTGGGAGTCTTCATTTCAAACTAAATGGAATTGGTAAGTTTGTGATTATTGCATGGCACATATAACTTGCTTTGCAAAGGGGGAGTTGGTTGATGGGTAACTTGCATTTTCTTAATGATAAGCCCGAAGGTTTTCCATTCATTAGAAAAACGATCTACAAGTTCCTAAGTATCTTTTAGCTGTATTCTTCCGAGTAGAACATCTGCAAAAATAAAATCAGGAATGATTCTACTTTTCGAAAACGTTTTACCCGGGAGCTATTGGTGGTTAAAAAGTTCGCTACTTATACTGAATCGGATTTTAACTCCTATATCAATGTCACTTCAGATATGCATATGTATTACACATCAGGATAAATCCTAAAAAAATCGTAGCCATGACGCGGCTTTGTTTTTAGTGCTTTTCTTGACATCAAAGGAATCATAATGTTCTCTAGACGACATCACAGCAGCTTTCATTCTCTGCTGGAATGTTACTAAGATCAGGTTGAGCAGCTTGTCAGATATGACAAGTTTCTTCAATACCCTTGAGATATAGTCTGTATTAACTGTGCTAAAGTTATTAGGTCAACAAACACCATATACAATTCGTACTTCCTCTCATGGACTTTCTCAGTAACCTGACGAAGTGAAATTGTGACATATCTGATCGAAAGATATATTGAAATTCTGCATTATCATTGATGTATTCGATGAATCTATTAAATATATCTGTCTATCTTTCCGGAAATAGGAGAGAATATGATGAAGGTTGTCACAAATTTACTTTGTTTTTTTTTAAACAATGCTTGATGGAGACATCGTTTAGTTCCTGAAAAATACTCCCAACCCTCAAGATTGGCTTGAAGATTTCCTGCAGTTTCTTGATATCTACGATATTTGGAAATTTCTAGTGCAATAGTGTCCTTTCCAATGAAATTGATCTGGGAAAATTTTGGTGGAAGTATTCCACTTCCTTTGTAATTGTTTAAAGAGTCAACAGGATTTGTGAGAAACGGAAGCTATGATTTATCTCGACAATAACGCTAGATTCAAAAGTATCTTTTCATCGCACCAAGATGTCTTTCTCATAGGTTAAAAGTGTCTGGCTATTGGATGAGAGCACAGTTGGTGCTTCCTTTTCTATTGAACAGTAAACCTTTTTTGGACCATCGTAGAAAGCTTTAGAATACTTCTCATCAAATGCTTTTTAGAGTCAAGCACCAAACTACTTTCATTTTCCTAAGGATAGACCGTACCTGTTTTTTGACTTTTCTATACATTTTTACAGATGGAAGATTTTATTCAATTTATGTGAGTCATACATTCTTCTTCTTCTTCTTCTTCTTCTTCTTCTTCTTATTGAGCATGACGAAAAAGAGACTTACTGCAACGGAGAGCATTATCTGGTGAAGATGTGCGTGATCATAACATCGTTCTAATCTCGCTTCATTTTGATCACAATGTCTATCACGTGCCAGTCTTTGAATTTACGATGCACTTATGATGCCTTGTGTGAGTTTAGTTGCTGATCTAAATTTCCGTCTTAATGAGGCCTAATTCTCTGCAAAGGTGATGAAGAACGTTTGAATTCATTCGACAAACACTATGGCCTAGCATCGATTTCCACGAATAATGATTACTACCGACCTGTACATTGAAGTTTTCCATAAGAATTAGATTTTGTATTTCGAATCTGGTCACAAAATTCATCTTTTTTATCCTCAGAGTCTAGACATAACAAATGACTAGTTTAGCACTAGTGCTCTTTTCTAGATTAAGGACTAGCACTATAATTTGATATAAAATCATTCTACAAAGAGAAGGCAAGGATTCTGATATATTTTTGATTTTTTTTAAATCTTTTCATTCTAAGCAAGGTAATAAAGCCACTAAGAAACAAGGGGTTACTGAGTGTTAGGGAATATGAGAAAATCCTTTTTAAGTAGAGATAACATTACAAGAACAAGAAGTAAGAAGACTGAAGATAAAATTTGATATTGCATTCAAATATTTACAAATGCAACATATGATAGATGGCGTTTTTCTACATATTCAGTCAGTTATGTTCAATGAGTGATACAAGCTTAGACGATCATGGATCTTTCGATACATTATAGACAAGGCAGATTTTTTCACCAGTAGGTTGCCATTTCTTTCTACAGTAGACCAATTCCCATCCAAGACTATAGAACTCGGCCTGTCCTCCTATTTACCCATAGCAAGAGGTAGAAGAATAGGAAGATTCATACCTTTCCCAAGGGTAATAGTACCTAAGTAAATGTAATGGATTCGACGGGAATTTTACATCTTACTTCCTGTAAGTGCGATAAACATGCATGACACGTTTCTCTGAGAGCATCTATATCGAGGACATCATATTTCTGCAATACAACTGCTGTTACTGGTGTTACCTTGGAATTTATGCATATTCCAAAATATTCCAAAAACAAACATTGATTTTTTTCCTATTCCTGATAAGACTGTGTTATTTGCTAGCCACACAGTTACACCGGGAAGCTAACTTCAAATTTGTAAAAAGCAATTTTTTATGTCCCCTCTCTTTTTCTGGGAAAACAGTACTGTATCGAAATATGCCTGCTTTGTCTGAAAAATACCTACAGCAAAATCGCTCACCGATTAGTGCTAGATCTACCATCATCCACTATTTAATATGCCAACTTGAGCACCCCCGTAATACCATTATCCTTGTCCCGATTTTCTCCTTAGTGAGCATTTTAAAAGGTAGTTGGAATCGGTATACATCTAAAGGGATCTTAACTGCTAGGCTAACCCCGTATAGATTTTTTTTTAAAATGATGTAAGTTTGCGTAAGAACAGCCACAATGTTTTCAACCATTGATAGCAGGAAATTGGTGTAAGTATTTGCTACAGATCAACCTAAAAACAGTTCTCAGTTTCTATTATTTCAGCGTTTGGCCTCTAGCTACTACTACAAAAAGACCACTGTACGGCACAATCAGTTTAATGAGCGATAAAACGAAACAAACTTGATATATTTGGGAAGCATGTTACAAGGATCAAGAACCTATACTGGTAGCAAATTGTCTGCATACAGATAGAAAATAAGTTCAGCAGATATACAAAAATAGAAAAGGGCGTAAGGCAAGGATGTATCTTCTTACCGAAATTATCCAACCTATACAGCGAGGAAATTCCGAGGGAACTAGAAATCCTACCAGGATTCATCATTGACGGCCACAGACTTATCAACATAATGAATGAAGATGACACAATGTTCATAGCAGACACAAAAAGAAATCAGCAAAACACCTACAGAAGGTAGCGAGGGAAAGCGAGAGGAAAGGATTAAACATCAACTGCTAGAAAACAGAATGAATGGTTAAGAAAAGGATGAGTTCAAGGTTTTAAAACAAATTGAAGATACCAAAATCAAATAAATCTGGGAAGTGTTTTACCAGTGTTTTACCAGCGTTTTTACCAGAGGACGGAAAGTGTAAGACTGAAATCCGATGATAGCTAAGGAAGCGTTGCAAAAGCTACGCAGAGTAATAAGAAATATAAAAACTTCGCTAGAAACAGGGAAAATAGTACTAAATTGCTACATGATATATGTCCTCCTGTATGGCAGTGAGTGCTGAATGTTTTCCTCGAAGATGAAGAGGAGACTTGAATCAACAGAATTGTTGTTCTACAGAAGGATGGTGAGGATATTGTAGACCGAACATGTGAGCAACGATGACGTTTTCTACAAAATGGAAACAAAAATGAAACTAATACTTTAGGACGAGACAGTTGAGTTTCTAAGGCACATAATGAGGAAGGAAGGCATGGAAAATCTGATACACACTGGACAGACTGAATGCAAGAGTTAAAGAGGAAAACAACACATAACATAGTGAGTTTGAGCAACCGGATTGCGGAACTGGGATTAGGAGAGCTGCAAGGGACAAGGAGTTGTGGAGAGCCATGATCGTCTAAATTCTGAAAGGAGACAGCATATAGAAGAAGACTGTGGCAAAGGAAATTGAGGTAAATACAGCCAAGAAGGTACGTTCCCTTTTCATAATGAATGCAAAATAGCTCCTACCCACCCTTCTAAACACTTACCGAAACTCACTGAATTGTCCGATTCAAATATAATTTTCAGTATTTATTCATCAATGTTTGAATGTTATACTGAATAGGATATTTTATAAGACAACCTTTTGAAAATACTTTACGTTAGTTACCCTCCCCTTGTGATATATACTGAAAACTTCTAAACTTGAACGTCGAGGAAATTTTTTTTATATAAAGAAAAATCTATGAAGCTGATATTTCGGTAAGAAATCTCTGATATAAAATCAAAACATCTTGCAAATTTGTACTGAAATATTACAAAAACAATTCAATGAAACTATTTTAATAATATTTCATTTTATTTATTTTAATTATTTAATAAAATATTAATAATATTTCATTTTATTTATTTTAATTATTTAATAAAATATTAATAATATTTCATTTTATTTATTTTCATTATTTAATAAAATATTAATAATATTTCATTTTATTTATTTTCATTATTTAACAAAATATTATTTTCTTGCAAATTTGACAGGTAAGATAAATTAAAATGAAATTTTAATTTAATTTATTTTTTTTAATTCACTTTTTTAATTTAATTTAATTTAATTTATTTTATTTTAATTTAATTTAATTTTTAATCTAATTCATTTCAATTTAATTTAATTTTGAAAGATTAACTTCTTATATTTCAATGCGATTTAAAAGCTTATTTGCTGCAAAACTATATTTTATGAAATTGGAAAATGTAATGTTTTATGCCATTTCTCATATAAACTACAGTGGCCTAAGAAATGCTTTTATCCAGGAGAAATAATCTACATCCAATTTCAAAATTTAATTACGTAATCCCTACTCAGCATAAATAAAAAGTATTTGGAACTGGTATAGAGTAGGTCCACCGTTTGCTAGTTTCAGTGCTTCTATCCAATTTTTCAGGGATTTGATCGAAGTTATCAACAATCGTCTGATCCATATTTTGCCACTCCTTTAACAATGTTTCTTTAAGGGTTGCCACTGACGTGATTTTGGTTGCACGCTCTCGAAGTCTTCGGTCAAAGTGCTCCCAAACGTGCTATATTGGATTCTTGTCAGGATTTTGGGCTACCCATGGCAGTGACTTGATTTCTTGCGATTCCTTTAAGGCCTTTGTTACTTTGCGCGTATGACATGCCGCTTCATCTTCTTGAGAAAGATAGACATTCTTTTGAATCTGATTGGTTTCAAAAAGTGTGAGTAGATCTTTCTCTAATATCTGACAGTATTTTGGACCATTCAACTGCTCGTCAACAGGAATCAGCTCAGATACCCCTCCAAAACAGACAGCGCCCCATACCATTACTACACTCCCTCCATGTTTCATAGTTGCCTGCAGGCATTCAGTGTTCCAGATCTCATTCTGATTTCTCCAAACATAAAACTGTCTTAAATTCGAATATTGGCAGAATTTAATTTCATCTGACCAAATTACAGACTGCCAAAATTGATAGTCTTTGCTCTCGAATTCTCTCGCCCACTTCATACGCCTGTTACTGTTAACCTCTGAATTCAAAGGCTTCTTTCTTGAAACTTTTCTTTGATAGTCTAGCTCTTTCAGTCTCTTTCTCACCACATATGTCGACATTTCCATGCTTTTGGCGACATCTTTGACGCTCCGAAAACGGTTTCTGATGCCTTCCCTCTTCAGCCCCCTTTTCTTTCACCCAGATACGATGCTTCGTCTTCCTGAACGTTGTTCTACATGACAATTGCCTTCTTCATTAAATTTCTTGACAATATTATTAACCTTTTGATGATTAACCCGGAAAAACCTAGCAATTTCTTTATTTGATTTGCCACACTGATGCCATCCTATTATTTGCCCTCGTTGAAATTCACCAATTTCTACTTCCATCTATAGATGAGATTAGCTTGATACTAACACGGTATTGTCTGAAAAAAAAAGAAGATACGTTATTACACAAGCCCAAATTGCTGTAATACAGAGTGGCTAAAAACTTATCATAGACCACTGTATATTTTAATAGTTTTTTAACAAATATTAGATTATATTCTGTACAAAAGAACAAATAGGAAATAATTTATTTCTAATCGTTTTTTTATTTTAAAAATCCTATTATTAGTATAAAATATAATCATAAAGGTCTCAGAAATTAAAAAAATTACTTTCTTAGCTTATTAATTATATAATGTTTTAAATAATTATAATATCGGGATGTTTCTAGAACCCAATAGATGTTTTCTATCAATTTTCTGTTTCTTTTTATATTAACAATGTCTTTTGTTTGATACATGTTCTTAAAATTATTTATAAGTTCTAATTTGTTTCAATGAATATCTTATGGCTTAAATATGTACATTATTTACTTTATTCGGACTATTGTCCTCATCTTTGTCGCCATGTTTATCACAAAGTTTCGGCTGTTGTACGCTCCGGCCTTCTTCAGGTGGTTGGAATGTCGAACTGAACCCTTTATTTCGCTCACTGGGGTAGACTGTTCTAGTTCCACATGCCATGTTTGATGTATGTTAGTTATCAGTTATCTCCTGCTAATTTTCCCTTTGAAAGTTCTCCACTGCCTAAACCGGGTATTGAACTCACACTTTTTGGATCCTGTCACTGGATCTAACCAATGTTTTTATCCACTGTGTATAAAGGCGTAAATATGTTTTATCCTTGAGAACATATGGATATATGGCTCTAATGAAAAAAGTATTCATGGAATCTAGTGACTTGACCCAAAGATTTGTGACTTAAATAGCTGGTTACATCAGAGATGAACAAAATCTTGGAGAGTTAAAGGGGATAACTGACGTTGAGACATCTGGAAGAGGCATGGCACATGGAAATAGAACAATCTATCCGGGAGGACGAAATAAAAGCTTCGATTCGAACTTCCAATCACCTGAAGAAAACCGGAGAATAAAACAGCCGAAACGTGATGAATATGGCAACGAAGATGAGGACAACAGTCTGAATAGCATAAATAAGTAATATTTATTTTTTAATGTTTCACTGCCAGTAGCTCTAGTGATTCATAATATTGCCAGAATATATGATGAAGCATGAATAGTCCGAAAGTATTGACATTAATAATAATTAAAAATATCTGGTATTTTCAAATATTTTCCTAAAATAATATCCACTATGTCAAAGAAGAGTTACGCTTATATCACGCTGAAATACCGGTTTTCAATCACCGAAGGTAAGCAACGTCGAGCTTGCTTAGTATCTAGATGGTTGAACCCTTAGGAATATCAATTGTTGTAAGCTTGGTTGATATTCGATTGGCGTAATGGTTGATAACTCAGAATCATAAATCGGAGATTCAAGTGAACATCATCATTTATCTGCTATGTCACTACCATCATGATCACTAACATCATTAGATGTTATTGATCATGGCTCTCTACAACATTGCAATTCGTCGTCTTCTCGCTCTCCCAAGTATTCACTCAATCTCATTAAGAAGGTTAATCACTGTTTCTCTCTGCCAACTGTCCTGTTTGTCATGGTGTTCTGTCCAAGCTGTACTCAGCAACTGTCTTTAATTCTCCTGTCGTTTCGATCTTTGTTATCTCTAAAATAAATAGGGGTCAAAAGGGTAGGCAAGAACAAATAGAAAACTTTGAAAAACAAAGAGATATACCGTAATGCGCCTTGGAATGTAAGTGCGTAAGTCCGTCGAATCGTTAAATGTGTAATTCGTCGAAGGCGTTCGTTCGCGGTCGCCGGACGACCTTAATGCGCCTTAGAAGGTAAGTGCGTAAGTCCGTCGAAGTTGTTGGCCGGCCTTTGTTTCTTCGCCTTCATTTCTTCGCCTTTATTCTTTCATGTAAATATACACAGCAAAATAACTTTTCAACATAACAATTTGAGCTCACTTCTTTGAAAAGTTATTTTTTTGATGATGAAAAGGCGTTAGTTAATTTCAACTGAAAAATAACGAAAATAACTGACGTCCTCTTCGGGAAAAAAAATTCTAAAAGAAATTATGGTATAGAATTTTGTTTATATAACAAAAATCTCTACTGCTATAAATATTCTAAAACATTAGTTTGATAAATCGATATGGAATATTTTTGTGTTTTATTATTTATTCACAATGATAACAGAATTGTTGCATATGCTGCATTCAGTCTTCAATCTATTTTCTTTTTATGCTAATAACAACAGAATCACATAGAAAATTATTCGTTGCACAACTTGAGGAAGTATGATTTTTGCTGATAAGCCTATCAATTCGAAATTTTTTTTACTGATGTAAGCTGATAAAATCAGGCCATATTTCCTACATCTTTGTATTTCTCTCTACTTTTTTGTCGAAACTCATACTGCAGCGTGTTGTAATGCTGTCGGGGTATGGGGGAATGGCTACTATAAAATTCTTGTTATTATTATTTGCGTCGAGAAGACAACAATCGAAAAAGACATATGAAAGCAAGAACCATTAAGAATTAAGATTTAATATAAAAATCCTTTATGTTTTTCATAGAATCCGCTCATGTTTTCTTTCTTTCTTTCTTTCTTTCTTTCTTTCTTTCTTTCTTTCTTTCTTTCTTTCTCTCTCTTTAGCTAAGATATGTAGGACACAGGCTACAGACAAATTTAATTTTTACCGCAGTGACGTTTAATTCTTGTGAAAGTTCTATGCAAAAAGATAACCATACTTTAGAAGTATTTTCAAAAAACTTTTTCTAGAAAAATTCAAATTAGATATACATTCAATTTATAATATTATACATGTGCAATTGATAATAATTTTAAAAAAGTATTTATATCGCCCGATTAAACATTTAAATAAACACATTAGAAATATATAAAAAGAAACAGAAATATATAGCTTGAGAGTAGTATTTTTCTTCCTAATATAATTTTTGGATATTTTAATACAACCATACACTCAAATACGGATGGAGTATATAGATTTTATACTCAGCGAGAATAAGGATATAATCAATTCAAAATGAAATGAAGATTCAGATTATTGATAATAAATTGTCTTTCTCTTTAGGTAAATACGATTTTTCTCATTTGAAAATAAAATAGATCTGCAATTAAATAGGAAGAGAGCACCATTGTGGAGGGAAATAACGTTATTTTCAATATTCTGTCTATTCTAAAATGTTTACAGATATGAAAGACTATGCTTGTCAGCAAACACTCAGCTTGAAAAGAATTACGAGTCTGATTTAAAAGTAACGGGACAATGTAAAAGCAAAACTACAACATATATCAATTCGCCATTTAATTTCCTTCGAAGTAGTACCCTTCTGAAAAACTATATCCATTATACAGAGACGTTTTCAGTGAAGGAAGCATTTCTGGTAGTCCTTTTGTTGCTAGCGAGCAGTTGCATTCTCTTGGATTTCGTCGAAGTCTTGAAATCTTGTTCTTTTCAAGTGGAATTTTGATTTTTAAAATGTAAATGTCACAAAGGGGTAAGATCTGAGGAATATGCTGTCGAGCATGGGGAATGTTGTGTTTGATCAAAACCAGCCCAAAAATCCATGGTCACTGATCGAATATCTGTCGAGTGGCGAGTCGACCACACTCTATAGACTTTCAAACACTGTAATAAACGACGGAACGTTATCATTTAGTGCGCATGCGCAACAACATTCAAGGTCAATACGTGCCAAGCATTCTCACTCTGCGTCCTTTATCTCCACTGCCATAGAAACAGTTACGGTACTTTTGATCACAACTCATACATTCTCTGAAAGCCTATTTCATTAAATAACAGACTTTGGTAGTTCCAGTCCTCAGTAGGAATTTATATTTATTGTTTATACAATAAACAAACCTGTCGAAAGGCCGAAGGGGAAGTAAGGGCGAGGCTGGACAACACTTACTAACCTTGACCTAGTTAATCTGATTCTCGATCCACTCAATCCTTACAATTTGCTCATTCACAACAAGAACTCATCCATCACCATTCAACCCGCCATATAGACAATAGGAATGATTGCAAAATTCTTACCTTCCCTAGTTTATAGGCAGACGCACACAAGTGCATGCTGGGATATCTTTCTAGCCAATAAGATAGAGTTCTTTGTCTTGTCAGCTTCTATTTTAAAAAGTCATTCATCAAATTTACTCCACTCAGCTGACCTCCTTTGTCAGGTTTGCTTGACATGCTTCTTGTGAGGTTCGCTTCATTCAACTGACCTTCTTTGTCAAGACAATAACTGTCAACATTTTCTGTAACCTCTTTCAGATGTTTTTTTTAAAAAGATATCTGTCGACAACTGATATCATTACATGGGCAAATCTTGGATAAGTGAAAAAAAACAAACAAAAAAAACACCTCTGAAAAATTAATTTAGATATTGGTTTCAATCCTTGTGGGGATGACTGCAGATTACTTTCCTCTCCCAAATTTATAGGCAGACGCACACAAATATATGCTGCGATTTCTTTCTAGTCAATAAAATAGGCCTTTTTTGTTTTCATTTGAATCAGTTCTGGTCTGCCTTGAAGTTAGAACGTTCTATTCGTTCGTCCAAATTTGTTTTTTTTGGGTGTCAACCCTAATTCTTAGTTTGTGAACCTTTTGATACGTTACTGTTACTTTGTCTTATTACTGTTATTCAATTTTTAATCTTTGTTTTACATGTGGATGAGGTTATTATGTTTGTATTTACTATTAGTATATTTTGGATGGAGTCTGGAAGGTTTTTGTGTTTGTTTAAATGTCTGTTGTCAGTACAGACATGTAGTAGTGTAACATGTATTTATGAGTTTGGTTCGATCAAGAACACAGTTCCTTAAGGGGCCTTTAAACCTGATAATAAAAAAAGAATATATTCACTCAGTTGACCTTCTTTGTCAAGACCATAATTGTCAAAAAAATTTCTTTAACCGCTTTCAAATGTTTTTTTAAAGATATCTGCTGACAACTGGGCAAATCTTGGATAAGGGGAAAAAATAAAAACCACATGTGAAAAATTAATTTAGAAAATGGTTCCAATCGTTTTCCTAATTTATAGACAAAAGCACGCATGTGCATGCTGGGATTTCTTCCTAGCCAATAAGATAAGCCAGTTCTCGGTGTCATCTGACTCAGCCCTGGTCTGTTTTGTTGATGAAGTCAGTGACTGTTAATTTGAATTGCTTATATTATTTGCTTGGTTTTCTATTAGTTCTTGCTATGTTCTTGTTATTCTTATTGTAATTGTTTATTGCAAACTTTGTCAAATCTTCTCGTTGGGCAGCTCTGAATTTTTTTTAAATTTAACTATGGTCACTCCCTCTACAAACATTAATTACCAATCAAATACAATGGTTTACAAAATAAGCAAATATTCATCATTTTCATTACTCTTTCTCATATAAATCATGCTTGACATAATGTGAGACATTATCATTCACCTGCAGTCATTTTAAAGAAAGGTAAATTTACAAGATAGAGATAAAATTAAACAAGCCTAAACATTCAAATAGCGAAGTAGTGTTTTAATAGACATCGGAAAATTAGACACCGAAATCCAAAGGCGCGTGGAGGTAGCAACAAAAGGCCCCCTAAAATTTAAGCAAAGTGTTAAGAAACAAGAAAATGTCATTAGTGAAAAAAAGAAAAGAAATTTGTACTGAACAGCTATGTAATAGCAGTCATGCTTTATGAGAGTGAATTCTGGATAATCTCCTTACATATGGAGAAGATATTTAAGATAACAAACATTTGGTTCTACAGAAGGATGCTGAGAATACGATGAAATGAGCATATGTGTAATGACAAAGCTTTAGACAAAACTGAAATAAAAAGGACATTTATATGTAGCATCAGTTGAGACAGCTGAAACTTTTAGGAAATATAATGAGGAAAGAAAGCTTGAAAAATTTGACACTCATATACGGAAAGCAATAATAAGGCTGTGTAAACGGCAGAAGAGCGATTAGGAATTACAAAACAAGACAAATTTTACGAAGTGCTATTAAAAATAGGAAATTGTGGAGAGTCATGATCCCCTAGAAGAATTACAAAATAGCAACAACAAGAAGAAATTTGCATCGTTAACGTACCGGTTTCATTGTTACTTTTTGTCTAAAACCTGTTATTATCTAATAAAAGATTTTGGTCATCAACTAGCACAAGGAATTTTGAGGAGACATAAATGTACGTCATTTTAATTTGATTTTCATTATTCCTTCAAATCTAAATCTTGTTTTCTTGCCGAGAATCTTTGTAATTTTGCAAATAAATACATTTTGGTACAATTTCTATTTGGTACGGGTTTATTATTCAATCTGCACCCAGACACCATTAATAGAATTGGAAACCTTACTTATCAGTCAACCTTTTTATTTTTGAAGAGTAATAAATTGAATTCATTTCGACATCACTTTCATTATTTTATTTGGTATAGAACTTGTTTTATAGTATTGGTGAACTTAATTATAAAGAGACAATTGTAATTTTGAAGCGAAATAAATTGACTTAATTTTGACACCTGTTCATTATTCTATCTGTTTTCAAAGCTAATAATACTGTCCTTACTTATCAAACAACTAATGAAAATTTGAAGAAAAATATATTTAATTTTGTTATTTTGATACCCGTTTCAGTAATTTTCTGGCCTACCACGTGTTTTATAGCATTGGGTACTTTATTTCAGTCAGCAAATTTTTATTCCAGTTGCATTATTTTTTCTAGACTAAAACTTGTTTTATATGACTAACATCGTTAATGATGTATAAAACGTCGTACTCAAATAACTGCAAGAATAAAATTCTTTTATATATTTAATATATTTCAGTGCTGTTTTCACTTCTTCGCATGATTTGACTGACTTTAATAAACTGCTGAATCAGAAAAGTTGCATTAATTGCAAAGACTCGTGTCTGGAACTTAACTTTCCGATTTGCTGTCTTCTTGAAGTCTTCCTAAAAAAAAAAAAAAAAAAAAAAAAAAACCCAAAAAAACACACCTCTGAATATTTATAAGCGTCTCAATACTTTTAGCTTTAAACAGAAAAGGCAGCAATTTAAAACTCGTTATCGGATGCATGGCTGATAAACCAGGTCGGCTATTTGATTGAGTTGACCTGTTTCAGAGTTGAAGTCTCAGCCAATTTCCCATCGGTAACTGTGGTCTTTGTTCAGGCTCATTTCAAAGCCAAAGTTTCAAAGGCTAATGGTCGTATTAGACAAGCTATCTCACTTGAATGATTGGCGTAATACAATATTTAGATAAAGTTCAATCTTAGGACCAAGCAAAAAGAATGCTGTGTCAAAAGGGCATTTTTTTTTCTTTTGACACCAGTATTAGCGTATACTTCATCGGTAATTTTTATTGCTGTTTTGAAAAAGTATTTTTTATGAATTTGTTTGGAGAATTGACGACATATATTTAAACGCTACATTTTTATTTGATTCCTACTTCTCATCAAATTAAAAGAATTATAAAGGAACAATAACAATATCTTACAAGGTTACAGAATTTAATTTGTGAACGATAAATTATGTATTGACACTATTATAAAAAAATATGCTTATGTTGAACTATAAGAATAATTGTATATTTACAAGATTATAAAAAGTATGTGAAGACACTACAATTAAATATTTATTATCTCTATCTATAAAAGGCAGGATGTGTGTGTGTAACGAATGCATGGCCGCAATTTTCGACGGATTTGCACCAAAATTTACATGCACATGCTCCAAGTTAGCGGGAAGGCCAAGACCGATTTGCATTTCCCAAATCCCATCGATAGTGGAAATAATCGATTTTTTCTACAGCAGTTTTAATATAGTTTGTGGCCATTTTCTACTGGCCAGAGTGAGGACCTATAGCTGGCTGCCACGAATAGGCAGGAATATTCTATTGGCCAGCGTCAGAGCCAACAACTGACTGACACGAATGTTAACTAGGATGCTAGCTAGCAAAAAAAATCGATAGCTGCATTCGTCACAAGTGGGAAAAATTTAAATCTGCATGGGACTTTACTTCAATTGGCTCATTCGCTTGCTTAAACTCAACGTTGATTCTGATTCTGCAGAACTGGGTTGGTGGTGAAAAAGTATTTGTTGTTAACATTCTTTTTTCATTCGGTTTTTCCAGTTACGAGTCCTTTTTTTTTAAAACTGATCGTTTTGTGTTCCTTTTGTTTAGTTCTTTTTTCGTAACGGATTTAATGTTTAGTATAGAGCTTTGAAAAAATTCGCAGTGTGAGAAAGGCAAGAAGTAAGGCATATAGCAACATCAGAACTGCAAAGGGTACTCCTTTAAAGTCAAGGAAGGGCACACATATTTTAATTCAAGTGATTGCGATTACTGTATGAGTCGTACGATTTTTGAATCAAGCATGGGCAATGCCGGGCCATGCTGCTAGTCTACCATATTATAAGCTGCCCTCGATATGGTTTTATTCTTTAATAAAACCATAATAAGACTATATTTTTTCTAAAGTCCCTTTTTAAAGAAACCAGCGCTAAGAGAAAAATGCCTTTGACACACTTTTTTTTTTTTGCTTTTTTTGCCTGGTTCTAAGTTAATCTTTACCAATATTTTTATATATTTTATCTCTTTTTGCCCTTAAATTCTGTAAATACGAGCTGACTCATTCGATATGTTTTGAGAGCGTTATATACTCTAAACGTTCTTGCAATAATTATTTTCAAAATACTATATCTGTGTGTATTAACAGCATAGATAGACCGAAAGAATTTGGAGGTGTTCGGAAAAATAATCGATGAGATCTACTTCTCAAAGTATGAACTTGATTTTGTCACTTTAATATTACAAGGTTATTTTTGTAAGACACCACTTAGCAGCATCTTTACACTTATTTTAATTAATTTATTTCAGATCACTCGCTGCATTTAACAATCGCAAGACACATAAATGGAAAGTTCTAAGTTAAACTTTAGCAATATTTTTTTATCTATTTTATCTCTTATAGTCATAAGACTGCAAATACTCGCTGATTTAGAACCTGTGTCTAAATATAGGCAATGATTATTGACAAATGAAAGATGCTCAACAACGATAAATATTTTGAACTACCTGTGAATGGCATTGGGATTAAGGTCCATGGCGCAGTGTGCTGTTATGTCTAAATATAACGAATAGCGCTAGAAAATTTGTAATAGCCGAGATTGCTATTGGTCCCCATTTTAAGAGAAGTGACGACTGATGAGGATGAAGATTTTTAAAATAAAATAAATTCAACATTTTCAAAAAAAAGATTTTTACTTACAAGGGTAAATTAAAAATTATCATCACTTACGCCATAACATATTTTTAGTTTTGATAAGCTGTCCTCTGTTCATGGGTGCATATAGTAGATACTATTATGGTCCCGTGATCGAAGGTTGACCATAATCGCGCCAGTTTTCATGCTGGTCTTACTGTGTTAACAGTGTCACTGCGATAACAGTGTTCACCAAAGAGGCAGAAAGAGAAGTGATCCGATTTTTGGGGTCGGAACGTAAGTCAGGGGCTGAAATTCATCGGGGCCTTTTAACACAATTCGGCGAAAATGTACTGCCACGTAGAAGTGTGTATGAGTGGATCGAGAACTTTAGAAATGACTGGCAATCGTGATGCACGGAGAAAGAGCACGTGGTCCGAAAACCTCCACCTGTGACGTGAAGATTCGGTAAGCTCGAGAGATGCTAATGGCGAACCGGCAATTTATCTTCGATGAAACAGCATGCTCTTTGCAGATCAGAATCACCTTTTTCTACATTGTAACAGCAGAAAAAAAAACAAAACAACTACAAAAAAAAAAAAAAAAACTGGCGCAATGAAGTTTTTTTTTTCGATTGGAATATTGGTAATATTGGATCACGTGACCAGAATAGTACCAATTTTCTAATCGTAGGAAAAATGCTGATAATTTTGGAATTTACCTACGTATATTTATGTAATGAATGACATAGCCCACAAAAGAGAAAATAATATATACTTGTACAGGGATGCTTCATAAAAGTATTGAATATATTTGTGTAACTAGCATTAGTGCATGTGTAAGTGTGTGTGTGTGTGTGTTTGTGCGCGCGCGTGTGTGTGTGTTTGCGTACGCGTTCACTTGGCTTGTTTGAAATTAAGTTGTCTGTTTTGCTGTGTAACGAAATTTACCGTGACAGAAAGACTAGAAAGAACAACTACATATAACTAGGTGAGAAAAAGTATAGAGTGAGCGGGGGGGACTGTATTTCCATCATTTTCGAGTCCTGACGAGAGCGCTACCTAGTGTCTAATAATTAACGTAGGTGAAACCCATAGAAAAATAAATAAATAACTGCATTTTCTATAATGTATATATTTTTATTTAACATAAATGTTTATTTAATCAAAGTTTGTTCAAATCTATGATTTGAGTCAAATTAATATAGTCGTCACTTTCGAGCGGTCTAATCATTGAGCTGATATTTTGATGAAAATTTCAGTAATGAAATTTTATAAATTTACATACACACACACACATAAACACAAATACACACACATATATATATATATGTCATAATCAATTCATGGAGTCTAGAAGAATCCTCAGCAGAAGGCACAAAGCACTGGATGATCGTTTCGTCCTATTTTTGGGAGTCAGCAGCAGCGCGTATCCACTACCGGTGGTCCAGTGGGTATGAGGCTAGCTATGACTTTCATCCATTGGATTTTGTCGGTACTGCTGAGATGCAGGGCTATGTAGTCTAGACAGCGCACGGCTTCCATATACTCGCGCCAATGCCTGAGACCTGGAATGGTCATTTAAGTTTCACTACCAAAAGATTGAATTTTGATAAAACAGGGCGGTAATATCATTTCATGAGACATGAAACTATCAAGCAGTCTTTCCCTATTTTCCATCCTTATATTCAATATCAAACAAAGAACTTTCTGCTACAAAAAGCACTCTTTTATTCTTACACACACACACACACACACACACATACATATATATATATATATATATATATATATATATATATATATATTACATATAAAAAAACGTAAAATTTGAAATCGAGAACGCTGCATAAGCAGTAAATACGAACAACTGAAATACTTTGAATTTACAGAAACACATATACATATTCACAGACAACCTTCTGAAGATTGTCTCAGGTGAGAGTGAATGTACTTGGGAATATAAAAATTAATTGAAAGAATATTTTGGTATTTTCTTAATCAATTTTCTAAGACTATGAAGAAAATTATCCGCGAACTTGAAAAGTAATCGACATGATATATCTAAATTATTTAACGAAACCTGTTTGAATCTCTCTCTCCCTCTCTCTCCCTCTCTCTCTCTCTCTATATATATATATATATATATATATTTATATTTGTGTGTGTGTGCATGTGTGTTGTAGACCCTACAAACACAGCGCTCAATGAAAGATACTTCAAACAAATGGAAATTCGACGAGTTAAGGTGAATTATAAAAAAAAGGATTGAATCAAAGGCACTTTTGGAAAAATGCTTGGATATGCATAGATCATTCAATGTCGTCAACTCTCTACTGAATCATCACCCTGTACACTAATTATGGGTCGGTGGGCAAAGTGCGTGTTTGTTTGCAGTGACGATAAATTGGTTGATTAGTGAATATCACATTGGATGCAAGATTAAAGAAATAATTTTCTTTTCATTCTTTCTTCCCCCCAACTACCAAGAGACTAAATTGGATATCAGCAAATTTATGATTAAAGTCCAAATGACGAGATTCTCGTTTCCCAAAAGCAAATTGGGATTATTTTCGTAAAAGGTTTTTCTCTTTATATTTAATCGATCTTCAAAATAATAAGAGTTGCCGTTGTATTCTGACGATAGACAGAATCAAATAGCACACTCACTAATGGAGTGGGAACGGTAAAAATAAGTGACGGAATGAGAAAATCAAAGACAGACAAGACGAAAAAATAATGAAAAAACAAACGGGGGAGGTTGAGAATCTCGAAATGGATGAAAAAATTTACCGAGGACAGGCCGGAAGCAACACTTATTCACATTAATTAGGAAAACAAATAGTGTCTAAATTAAAGAGGGGTGGTTCCAAGAAAACCACCGCGTTGTGACCAAGAGGACTTAAAAAAGGGACTATAGCCTCTTTTACACAAACCAAGCTAGTTACTTTCACCCACCTTTCTCTGCAATCTGTCGATAAAAAAACGCTCTCTATCAGTTCTAATCTCCACCTTCAACGGATGCTGAGAGAATCCGACCAGAGCCTGATGAGAATGGCGTTCGTATCACAAGATTCCTTCCATCCACGTCGTCCAAATCACCATTCGAGCCACGACTCGGGTGTGGATTAAGAATGTTAAATGTTTTTACATTAAAAGAAAACAGTGTAGGCAATTGCTTCTTTAACCAATAATTATATTAGTTTTCGGCAAAAGGCTAAAGAGGAAGTGAGGAAAAGGCTGGTCGACACTATTCTACTTCTATATATGCCGACTCGCTACGCATTCACTTTATCAACAGACGCACTCACCAAATGAGCCAATTGAAATCCATTCAAGTCAACATGTACCAAAAATAGAAAGTTAACGTAATTGAGATACATGCGCGTCATTTGATAAACTTTTCTTTTTTAAAAAAAAACCATGTTCCATTGATGGAGATGGTCTCCTAGCTGAGAGTAATGTTTCGCTAGGAGCATAACTGGACAACAATAGTTAATGTTGATCAAATTAACTAATTAAGACTAATCCAGGTTACACGACATGGGCATCAGATAGATATTCCCCATAGTTCATCTGAAACTTATAATGCATTTAATGCATACTTCATATGTGGGATGTAATGTATTTGAAAATATTTGGATAAACCTGAATCTGTATAAACTCTGGAGCCTACACGATTAAACAAAAAATAATGAAAGCCATTTCCGTCTGCGATTCTTTGAAAAATAGAAAAAAAACGACATATTTCTGAAAAATACGATCACAGTGTCAGAAAAAAATTCCTGTACAAAATGAAGAGCTGTCAGAACGATTTTTTTTAGAAAAAGCAATCTATGGAATCCCGATTCTAACCAAACCTTTGATAATCTTTTTAAAATATCTCCTACATTTTAATTTTGTCTGTGAATAGGACATTGCTCTTCATCATTGAAACAATTCATAAAACAAAAGATTCTAAAATAAATTCTGCCTATGATTTTAAATTCAATCACCACTTCGATTTGAACGTCAAATGTAGATAAATAGATGGATTGTGAGAATGGAGAGATGGGTAATGTATTTGGTATAATCCGGTAGAATTACTAATAGAGATCGAATCATTATTATGCAAAATCCTATTCTGAATAATTTTCTGCAAGTCGGTGCTTATCAACCTGACTAGAACTTTCATATTCTTAACTTTGAGGTCATTCTATACGCCCATCCCTATAAGAGTAGCGCTTTCTTTTTCTTGTTCTCATTCATTTTTCTTTTTCTTCCTTTAATTCTTTTTCTTCCTTTCCTTTTTCATTCAGTTTTATTCTTTACTGTGCAGCGTTCCATCTTTTTTTTCAGTTAATTATCCATCTCCGTTTCTTTCTTTCTTTCTTTCTTTTTTTCTTTCTTTCTTTGTTTTTCTTCCTTTTTAGCCTTTCTTTATATTCTTCTAGATTGTGTTTTTCATTTTTCTTTTTTACATTTTCACCTTCCCTTCCTTTTTACTTTTTTCGTCATTCATTCTTTGTTTTTTCTTTCTTTATTTTACGTTTTCCTCTCTTCTTTCATTCCTTCTTTTGTCAAGTCTTCGTGTTTTGTATTTTTTCTTTTTACTATCATTTAAATTTCACGTATTATTCAAGTGCTATTATTTTACTTCTCTGTATTGTTTGTTCTTTAAACTTCGATCCTTTACCCTTTCTCTGACTTCTATTCAAAATAGTTACTACAAATTTCTATGTTCATATTCAGTATCAAATATCGTTCAGGTAATCAATTAAATTTTCTCCAACTTTTTCTTCAAAGTCACACGGCGCCATCTTGCACCCCATGCGTGACTCTATCAACGAGAAAGTGAGAAAAATGTCAGTAGTCTTTCGTGTGTCTTGCCAAAAGCCCGTAAACAGTATTGGTTAATAATGTTAATATGCACGGAAAGTTTCTCAGCTCGAATAATAATAATAATAATAATATTGGTGGGAACATAACAACGATTTAGTGATACAAGTCTGACTAATTATTAATGAAGATCTATCTAATTGGAGCTTAACACTTCTAAATGCAATCGAACTTTTTCTTCCTTTGTCAATATTCTGGTTTGGCACCATGATTCGCCGACAATTCAAGGAGACCTTCACTAGTCGCAGAGAGAGTGAGAGAGAGAGAGAGATAGACAGAAAGAGAGGGAGAGAGAGAGAGAGAGAGAGAGAAAAAGACCGAAAAAGGATCCATCACGATTTGGGTAAATCTTTCAGATATGAATTCGATGCTGTCAAGGCCCAGTAAGTATGAAAATTAAGTAGATTGAAAGATCAGAAGATGACAGAAGGTCCATCACCAAACAGTAAATGCAGTAATCAAAAACAGTCAACACCAGCTGAGTACCTCTGAGGAGTCAGTGCTAAACAAGGGTCTCAACTTCGTCACAATCATCTCTGTGTACGCTATCCCGTACAGCTGCGGAAAGAAATATAAAGGAGAGACAGGCCGCCCTCTTAAGGTAAGGCTTCAAGAACACCAGAAAACTGCAACACGATGGTAAGGGAAAAAATCGGGCGTGGCTGACCACATATGGAGACAAAAGGGAGATCACAGGCCTCAGTGGGATCAGATTGAGATCATAGACAAAGAACACAATTGGAAAATTCGTAAACTTAAATCAGCACATAAGCTAGGCCACAAAAATCTCCTGAGCCGACCAAGCATAGAAATGAAGACAATATTGCAACCAGTAATGAAGAGTGCCAGAGAAAAGCGATAATAACAACAAAAATTGCAATATAAAGATCTGGTAAGAAACATACAATGATAACAGCAAAAGTTGCAATATGAGCACTGGTAAAAATAGTTGCTGAAACATTAGGTTTATAATACCCAGAAATTTTGTCAAGGACACATGGCACAGTGGATAAAGGCGTTGCTTATATCCAGTGACAACGAGTGTTAGTTAAATACCCGGTTAAGGCCGAGGAGAACTTGGAGAGGCGAATTAACAGGAGATAACTGACATCCATGGCACGTGGAAGCAGTCTGCCCCAGTGAGCGAAATATTTCAACCACCTGAACGGCCAAAACGTTATAATAAATATGGTGACAAAGATGAGGACAATAGTTCGAATAATGTAAACAGTGTACAAGTGGATACCATATTGGACATCATTGAAGGAATCGAAGAAATAGCCTTGAACTTTCTTCATGCTCGGGATGATGAATGAGGATAACAGTCCAAATAATGTAAATAATGTAAGATTCTCTGGTGCTGTTAAAAACAGCACAGTGTTTTTTTTAAGAAAGGATTCATTGCTATAACACAAACATTATCTCCCATGTAAAGCATTCTAATTTAGTTATATATTAGAGATAATTATTATGTTCCTATTTCATTCAGCACATGAGATCTCCTTAGAAATAAGATTTATAAGACAAGGATGCATTTTCTAAGTGGATTTATTTTCCCTGTAGAGCAAGAACTAGAAAACTTCCCAGGATGTATTAAGAGCGGATATAATCTTAACAACATAAGATATGCAGATGACATTTATGATGACTACAAGATAAGATATTTTTAATAATTTTCACCCTGAATAAGGCCCAAGAACCACTCGATGTAGAGGATGAAAGAGTAAAAGGCATACTTTATGGCGAAATGCGGGAAAGAAGCTGTTAACCTTAAACTTGAACAGGATAAGGCTTACGATCGTACCACGTTGAAACATCGGTTACGTACTATCACCAAAGTTAAGCAACGTCGAAGCTGGTCAGTACCTGGATCGCTAGTGACTACCTGGTGCTGTAATCTTGGATGTGCGGATGATGTAATAGATATACAACTCAGATTTGTTATTCGAAAAGTCGTGTACCAATTCCAATCGCGTTGGTTATATTCACTTGTGCGTAAATACTCTTGGGAAAGGTATGAATCCAACTCCTCTCCCTCCATCTATGGGTTAATTAGTATGGCTTGCATGACTAAATCATTATTATCGCTCAAAAATTCTCAAAATCCCCAAAAGATATTTTCTGGCTTTAAATAACTTGTGAAAGTTTAAGCCGTAGAAAACAGATTAATCTGTCAAATGAACACATTAAGATTACAGTGATCTGGGAAGAATTCTCTTGTGAGTCGGTTCCAGAAAGCGGAGGCTTGTTGGACGAAGCTGCTCGAGTGGAACTTAGGTCTCACTAATGAAATATAAAGGAATGAGTGCGGTTTGCTTCATTATGCCAGGCATAGCTTGTATTAGCCGGGGAGGTTATAATTGGTGAAATAAAGGAATGTAGTTCATCTGAATACTTCTCATGGAAATAGAAATAAAGCGTCTGTTGGAAAGGAAACGAAGAGGAAAGGACTAAATGATGGAGACAGAAACATCTCAAAGAGGTGACATATCAAAATAGAATTAATATAATGGAAGATGTCTTCGAAACACCAAGCAAAGTATTAAGAATGAGAAAAATATCTTTGAAAGAAAGAAAACTGCTGAACCGCTACTTAATATATAATTTCCTACATCTCAATGGATGCTGATCAACTTACACAGATAATTAAGAGACTTGTTGCGAAAATATCATGGACAGGACATATTAGTAACAGGGAAGTTTCACTGAAGAAATGGACAATTATATATATATATAAATAGAAACAGTTAACATTTCTGAAACATGTGAGTTTGATCATCACAAAAGACTGCAAGGCTAGTTTTGCTTAGCCAAGTAAATACATAAGAAAGCTTACCGCAGTAATGTGTTTAACGAGCTTATCTTGCTAGTCTCAGTGTGTTTGATTCTCTGTCCTATGAGTATGTAAAATTATTATTGAACTCTAGACAATTAATCCGCTCCTTGACAACTTAACTCAGCCTGCAAGAATGTATAATGTCAATAAAGCAATTCTCAGAGAAGAATCATGGAAGCGAAAAACCAGACGTTTTGATCTATGCGAAATGATCTTCATTCAATAATATTCCGTTTATTTATTCACGATTAATATAAAGGGAGTTTCCAATATTTACTTTGCTCGAATTACGATATCAGTTAAAGTCCATCCATGCTGAAAAGAAATAAAAATAATAATAAAATGTTTAGAAATGGCAAAGTCTTCTAGCAATACCAATTAATTTGGATATTACTAAAATGGCAGAAAAGTCACAAGTAAATTGTGTAAATATTCGCAATTTAGAATTGGCATCGAATTCTTATGAAGAAAAAAGGTATCATATGAAATAGTTTTCCACGTACAGGGTGGGTTTGCAATGAAATCGTTCTAAAGAAAATCGGAACTATAAGAAGACTTGCATCTTTGTTATACATTATAAGGAAAGAGAACTTCAGAGTCTGTCTATAATTCTGAGATGAGGTATTATGTACATTATTTAGATTATTCGGGCTATTGTCCTCATTTTTGTCGCCATATTTATCACAACGTTTCGGCCTTCTACAGGTGGTTGGAATGTCGAACTGAACACTTTATTTTGCTCACTGGGGTAGACTGTTCTAGTTCCACGTGCCATGTTTGATAGATGTCAGTTATCAGTTATCTCTTGTTAATTTCCCTCTGAAAGTTCCCCGCTGCCTTAACCGGGTATTGAACTCACACTCTTTGGGTTCTATCACTGAAATCTCGCCAACGCCTTTATCCACTGTGCCATGTGTCCTTGAGGACATCTGGGAAAATTTCTGGGTATTATAAACCTCATGTTTTCCGCAACCATTTTTACCAGTGCTCATATTGCAATTTTGCTGTTATCAAATCATGTTTTTACCAGAGCTCATATTGCAACTTTGTTTGTTATCATTGCTTTTCTCTGGCACTCCTTATTACTGCTTCCCATATTGTATTTATTTCTATGCTTGGTCGGCTCAGGAGATTTTGGCGGCCTAGCATATGTGCTGATTCCTTAAGTTTACGAATTTTCCAATGATGTTCCTTGTCTATGATCTCAACAAGATCCCACAGAGGGCGGTAATCTCCTTTTTCTCTCCATATGTGGTTAGCCACGCCTGATTTTTCTACTTCCCCTCGTGTTACAGCTTTCTGGTGTTCTTGAAGCCTTACCTTGCGGCAGTTACAAAATTATAATAGGAACATCTTGTAAAGATTTTTCTGGCAAATATATTCCAACTTTATTCTTAAATTTTCGTATTTCTGTATTTTATCACAATATTTCAGCTGATCTATTCCTCGACTTTCTTCATGTATATATCATAGCCAGCGTCTTTGAAAACTTTTTCGCTATTTTAAAATCCTCGTGAAGCATGTTTGGAATATCGTGTTTACATCGGAATTATTAGGTGGATAAAAACTGATTCAACATGAGAAAAGGACAAAGCTCATAGCAACCAAAATGCTCTGTTAAAAATGAATGTTGAGCTAAAAATCATGAAGTCGACTTAAACGCCACCTTGAATTTACGCCGCAATTTACGATAAATATATATTTTATGTTTTAAGGTTATTTTCATTATTCCTCCTATTTTCAAACCAGTCGCTTTGTTTATTTTTAACAAAGCATTTTGGCTGTTACATTCTTCCAAACATCGATAGGCTAGCAGTGACCCAAAAATAATTTTTTAGGCTTGAAAACTTTTGTCCGGTAATTTACGGTATATATTATTGTCTTACCCATTTACAAGTCAGAGGGGACAGACGATGACCCGTACAGTAATTTCCAGTTTTACCAAACCTGAAAATAGACTAGCAAAGCGAAGGTAGAAACAAAGTTTATCGAGCGAGAGCTTCGAGTTAAAAGAAGACGCTGTTAAACTTCAGCGCATTCACTCGTCTAGAGGTGCAGCTTCTATTTGCTGTTATTTTAGGTTTTTATTCTTCACTGGTTGTCCACTTTTCTCAACTACTGACTTGAAACAATTTGACTTTTTCTCCAAGTTCTCAATGGCGAACGGGATATATGATGTCATATCTCTTCAAAACATAGCTGAACATGACTCTCCACAGATTCAGTTTTTTTTTGCGGTAGTAGATAATAACTATTTAGTCATACGTGTCTTATTAATTAACCTATAGATGGAGGGAGATGAGTTGGATTTATACTTTATCCAATGACATTTGCGCGTATATGAATATAACGAGCCGTGCTGGAATTAGCACCCGGATCTCCGATTAACAATTCCGTAACACTATTATTACACCACCTGCACACCCAATTCTACAGCCTCAGATATTCGCAAGCGTTCACTCATTTACGTACTGACTTGATTCGACGTTGTTCAAATTCTGTGATCGTACGGGAACCAATATTTCAACGTGATATGGTCGTAAGTATTTTAATCTATAGTTGTCATTCAACTAGTTAGGAACCATAATTAAAGACCTCAGTCTTCTATTTAACTAATAGCTATAGGTGAAGAGACGAATTTCCAACATTTCTAAAAGGATTTGTGTGAAAATGAACGCAACAGATTTGACTGGTATTTGACTCCGTCTTATTGATTCAACTCTCCGTGTTGATAAACCTTGCACTATCGAGACATTATTGTCAATAGGAAATTTTAAATAAACAATTATTTAATTAATATCTAAAGATTACGAAGCCTATCAGTAATCTTTTTGTATGCTATATTAACTCGGAGTTACTTCATGCGTTCAATTCATGACTCCCAACTGACATGACATTTTCCCCTCGAAGCAAGACTTTTGCATGCTTTTTTTTTATAAATCAGCGAGAGTAATCGATTTTTTACTTTCCTTTCATTAAATGATTTTCACTTCACACATTAGCTATGGAATTCGAGTTTATTACAACACAAAACCATCTATTCTCTCTTAATCTGGCATTTCCATCTGGCTCTGTCTCCTGAACATTTATTTTATCAACTTGTTGAAGATTTAAATTTATTTATTCATTATATTTACACATTACAGTTGTCAAATAGTTTGCATCTCATGCCTGTAGTGTCCTGGGTATGAGGATAAACTACATCAGGCAGCCAGGCCTCTGATCAGAAGTTTTTGAGGAGAGAGGAATCACCTCTATATTGCTGTTGTTTCAGGTCCGCTCTGATGCGGGGGTAGTAGCACCTCTTAGGTATCCAAACTGGGGTAAAAACACTATGAACATATAAAAATACTTTTTTTATATAAAAATTATCAGCAATACACTTTTGAAAAATTACTACCAGCAATATATTTAACTCTAGACAAAATCCCTCTCGACAAAAATACATCAATGAAACCTGATTTACAAACTGAATACATATTCTGTTCATCCAAATTTATCCTAAAAATCTTGTTGCCATTAAATAACCCACTGAGGTTGATATACCGTAAAACAAAATAAACCGAACCAAATCGTCACAGTAGTATCAGTAAAGGAACGTGAGCAGTAAGGTGTGACTGTTGACCATCACGTTTTGGGTGGATATAAGAAACAGAAACCCTTATATATGCCTTTCATGTATGCTTCTTCGAATTTCAAGTGACACAGAACTTGTGGATTGCAGCGTTGATTAAAATATGTCAAATCTTCTTACGGTTGTTTTATTCAATTCCAGATCTGCTTGTTCTGAAGAGTCATATAGTCTGCTTTAGTGGAAGAAACGAACAAAAAATAAAAAGATCGGTGATTGCTTCTCAGAGCCCCTATTAATAGTAACGGGAGTAATTCACACCGGTCGATTGAATAAACTTCGAAATCCAAGAAAGTTACCATGTCAAATGAAAAACAGCTGAAGAAGGCCGGACAGCCAAAAAGTTTGAAGTCATTTTAAATTTTTAAATTTAATTTTTTTTTTAATCATTTCGTTTCAAGCAATGCGATAAACTCCACTAAGAGGCAAGGGTTTTTTGTGAGTGGGAGAACAGAGTGAGGACAATAAAAAAACGGACTTTAAGGAGACAAAAGATTATCATTGTAGTTGCATTTATTTTTTTACAGATCTTTGTTGATATGAAAGCTAGGAACCGGACAATATTTCCACAAGCGAGAAGTCCGAGACATGAAAGTATTAGCATAGAAATTACGATTACTTCTAGCAATTTCAACTGTAATATAAAGACCTAACAGCCAATCGAGTTCAGCGCTTAAATTCGTGAAGTCGAGGTACCATAGAAGAAATTAATTACAATGAAAACATTTATAGACAAGGTAAAAAGTGGTGGGTAAGTGACTGAAGCCGAGATGCCATGACACAACCGATAACGTTGCAGATTCTTCTTTGGATACCGCAACAACAGTCTATGCACAGAGGTAGATTATAGCAATAAAAATTGTAAGCAGGAATACAGTGAACCTACTGTTCCGTGGGAGCAAGTAATTGAAATTGTTAAGTCATATGGGGACCGATAACATTACAGACTCTTATTTGTTTTATTTTTTTTTTCGAGCCTCTTGAGATATATAACCGCAGCATCAGACAAGATATAACAGCAATATTCAATGCACGGACAAATAGTAGATTTATAAATATGCTTGATTGCTTCAGGCTAGAACACTGTGAACCAATTTTCTTCGCATAAAACCTGGCAATTGACTCAACATAATAATTTCACTCTATGTAAGTAGAAAACTTACGAACAAGAAGGTTTAATGAGTTGGTCTGTTGGAGGTTATCATTAGTTATGGCGATGGAAGTGAAAATTGGTTCTCAAATATGATTCAAAGAGAGCACTTTCATTTTGGGGGGTGTTAAAATAATCCCTCATCTCCGAAATTATGTCATAATGTTAATATGGTGTTTTTTTTTTTTTTTTTTTCGTTTGTTCTTTTTTTCAAAGCCGGTCTATCTTTAACAATCAACAGCAATAGAAGAAAAAGAAAAGTTAGAAATCTTTCTGCAATTAAATCTGTAACTATACCGTTATTAAACAATGTTTTTTGACAAAGGCGTTACAGCTGCTGCGTTGTTAATGATGAAGGAAGGTACAGACAAAATACAATATCATAAAATTCTTCGGCTATAAGAAGAGATAAAGCCAAGGATATACAATTAAGTAAAAACATAACAGTTTCAAACTGAATCTTCGTAGTGAAAATACGCGGGAAATCGAATGAGCTCTGTGATGTAAGAACGTCTATTGAAGTAAATGTTCTGCGCAATGCGTAAATCATAGAAAGATTTTCTACGGAAGATGTAATTTTTGGTTTGTGATAAAGAAAAAAAAAATAGCAACAAAGGAACGGGTTAGTCATATGAAGAGAATACAGTTTAAGATACGCGACTCGCCACTTGAATTATATAAGGAAATAGAATCTATATCCGTTATTAATACTGAATACTTTGCGCGTATACAAGCACAGGTGTGAAGAAATATACCTGCAGTTTCTTTTCTGAGTATGCTTTAAATGGGCCTAGTTCATTTAAAAATTCTCTACCACATCACAACTCTGCGCCATCTGCATATATAAAGTTATATACCGAAAGGAAACTTCAATAACTATACAGAAGGTAGTACATTTCCTTACTAATGTTGGCCTAATACAAGTCCCGAGAACCACTCAAGGTAGAGGATTACTGTATGAAGTTTTATTAGCTTAAAGAAGAGCAAAAAATGATATAGTGAAAAAGTCCAGAGGTCTGGCAGGTACGCTAAGAGTATAGATTTGCAGTAGACATTAAAAGCAACTGGATACCTAATCCTAAACAGGGAACAAGGGATACACCACTGTTCGAAAAACTGGGAAAAGTGTGAACCTGTATCCGATATTATTCCTGAATACATTGCGCGTATACAAGCACAGATGTGAAGAAATGGGCCTGTAGTTTTCTTTCTGTATATGCTAAATGAGCCTAGTTCATGTAGACATTCCGTACCATATCACAAGGTGCGACGAGACAAGAATATTTACTAGAGAACTCGAGGCATGATCTTATATATCCTTATTAGATATAGATTTTCATATTGATATGTATGGTATCAAAATCTTTAAAAAATATCTAAGCATATCTTACGTCTCTTGGGAGAGGAAAAAATACAGAATACAATTTCAGAGTTCAGTCGGTGATGTCAGAAATACAGAATTGAAAGTACAGAAAACTCAATCTTTGAACAGAGAAAATGGATAAATATCTACTCCTGTTTTAAAAAAAAAATTGGGAGGAGTATGGACTGGGCTATATGAAAGTGAGGAAAAAAAAACTAAACATTAATTGTAAGAAGACCTATCGTATGGTTGTCAGCAAAATATCTAAATTTAAATATCTAGGAGGTAGTTTTCGAACGGATGGAAAATGCGATTTCAAAAATCCATATGTGGATAGACATAGAAAAATATATCTTCTAAAAGTTAAGGAAAGCATTAAGAAACAGGGTAACTTCATTAGAAACAAATATAATATAGGTTCTTCTACATTACATGGAATGCTAACAGATGAAGAATCGACACTTGAGGTAACAGGATTGAGTTTCTGCGAAAGGATGCCGAGGATACCTTAGAATAATGGTGTGAGAAACGACCAAGTTTTAGAGAAAATGGAAACAAAAAGGACACTTATACTTTGCGGGAAAAAGTGACAGTAAAGATATCGAGGGTAAATAATGAAGAAAGAGGGCTTGGGAAATTTGATACACACAGGACATATTGAAATGTTCTTGTGCAGACGGTTAGAAGAACAGGGTTAGAATATATAGGAAAAATACTTGAAATTGTAGAGAGTCATTATCGACCACGTCCTGTAGGGACACGGCATATAGAAGTAGAGGTAGAAGAATATACATGTCTGCCATAAGACGAGACTCAGAAAGATGTGGAGACACATGATTGCTTATTTCCCGAAGGAGTATGGCATATAAATGATGACGACAACTTTCCAAATGAACCTATTAATAGTGAAGAGCATTTTGTTTACCCTCCAGAGGCAAGTGTAATAGTGGGGGAGGCTATGCTGATGATAAAGGTGTAAGAAGTTGGCATAATCTCTATCTATAAAAGGAAGGATTTGTGTGTGTGTGTGTGTGTGTGTAACGAATGCACGGCCGGAATTTTCGACGGATTTGCACCAAAATTTACATGCACAAGCTCCAAGTTAGCGTGAAGACCACGACCGACTTTGCATTTCCCAACTACCGTTGATAGTGGAAATAATCGATTTTTTCACCCTTCTACGGCAGTTTTCATGTAGTTTGTGGCCATTTTCTAATGGCCTAAGTGAGAGCCTATAGCTGGCTGTCACAAATAGGCAGGAAGATTCTATTGGTCAACGTGAGATCCATCAGCCGACTGACACGAATGTTAACTAGCATGCTAGCATGCAAAATAATCGATAGCTGCATTCGTCAGAAGTGGGAAAAATTTAAATCTGAATGACACTTTACTCCAATTGGCTCATTCGCTTGCTTAAACTCAACGTTGATTCTGATTCCACAGATCTGGTTTGGTTGCAAAAACGTATTTGTTGTTAACATTCTTTTATCATTCGGTTTTTCCAGTTACGAGTCCTTTTTTAAAGCTGATCGTTTTGTGTTTATTTTGTTTAGTTATTTTTTGTAACAGATTTAATGTTTAGTATAGAGCTTAGAAAAATTTGCAGTGTGAGATAGGCCAGAAGTAAGGCAGGTAGAAACATCAGCACGGCAAAGAGCACTCCTTTAAAGGCAAGGAAAGGCAAAAATATTTTAAGTCAAGTGATAGCGATTGCTGTATGAGTCTTACGATTTTTGAATCAATCACGAGCAACGCCGGGCCATGTTGCTAGTGTTGAATAAAGACTTAACAATCATTATGAAGAATTCCAAGATGTAGCAACTTTTCGAAGCAGAAACAACAATCTGGCAATGAAATAAATGTATTCCTGTCGCAAAGTCTAAATCTGGCATAAAAATGCAGAATATAGAATTAATAAGGTGCAACAAACCAGAAGATTTACTTAAACACTCGAGACATGATCTTCTCTATCCTCACCAGATGTAGACAGTCATATAGATATGTATGGCATCAAAGTCTTTCCAAATTTTTTAATGTCATCTATATATGATCGATTTCTCATTTCAATGATAAAAACGGCTTAAAGGGAATGAATATGGTCTTTTTTCATCTGTTAGAAGATTGTCCAATATTCACTACCATATTGGAAGACAGCAATCAATTTGGGAAAAGTGTATATTATACATTTGAAATCTGTGGGATATGATGCGTGTTATTCCCATATTAACATGAACGCATTATACACGAATATTTATGGTAATAACAGTTAATGGAATGATAGTGTAAATATTTCTAATAGAAACATGTAGTTATAGACTCTGACTATGGATCTTGATATTATAACGATAAGTATTTTTCTTGTCGTCACCTTTAGTTTTTAATCGATTTCTTTTTGTCCATTACTGCCTAGGTGAATCTTAACTCGTCAAAAAATCAATTTTCTTCACATAAATTCTAACTTAATATTTGCGTTCACAATCAGCCTCGGTCTCTCAAAGTCTCGTTATTTTCCTGAAACTATTTCTGATCTTGTTAGATAGAAAGTTTACTGGCGGCAAATGCATCCAATTAGAATGCTACCTTGCAGCAAACTTCACTCCGTTCAAATTGACGATCATACTCTAAGATATTGATTCATTTACTGGGAATGTGTTTATTTATTTTTCGTGCCGGTAGGTGAGGAGGGATGAATAAGCTTTTAGAAATAATCTTAGTGGTCGGTTTTTTAAAGAATTTATCTATTCGATAATTGCATATTTTGGTTTATAATAAGATATTGAACTATTTTATCACCTGTGAGCGATTTTAAAAATCATAATATAACAGAGACATGCATTCAAAACTTGATCAGCTGCTCCAGGGCATATTCTTTTATTAGTGTCCGCATTAACGATGCTAATTCTCCTTCTTCTAATTATTATTATTATTATCGTTTTTCTCAAGGTTTTCGTTTTCGACCTGAAACCTTGCATAAGGGGAGCTCTGTATAAAATCGTTCAATCATTTCAGTTGTAGCAGCAAGTAACGGAAGTGATATGATATCAGGCTTTATTAATATTTTGAGGATATAGGAATTTGATATCGGTGGAATAAATTCCAACGTTGCAATGAGAAGTGGAGTGATAATGGCTTGTACATCCCTCATTCTTTCTTTCTTTCTTTCTCTTTTTTCTTTCTTTGCTTGTTGGCTTTTATTTTGCCTTCTTTCTATTATGTGTTACGCTTTCTTTATTTCCTTTATACTTTATTCTTTTTTTATTTTTTTATTCTGTGCTTTCTTTCTTTCCTCTCTTGTTTTCTTTCTTTCTTTTTCTGTCAACAATTCCATATAATTTCGTTTTTATTTCTCACTTTCTTTATTCTATATTCTTTCTTAATCTATTCTTTATACGTCCTGGGTAGGACGATAAACTACATCCGCATCCTGGGTATGGCGATAAACTACATCCGCGTCCTGGGTAGGACAATAAACTACATCCGCGTCCTGGGTAAAGACGATAAACTACACCCGCGTCCTGGGTATGACTATAAACTACATCCGCGTCCTGGGTAAAGACGATAAACTACATCCGCGACCTGGGTAAAGACGATAAACTACATCCGCGTCCTGGGTATGGCGATAAACTACATCCAACAGCAAGGCCTCAGATAATGTTTTCGAAAAAATAATTTTGCCAGTTATACGTTTTTGAAACAATAATGTTGCCAGCTCTGCGTTTTTGAAACAATAATGTTGCCAGCTATACTTTTTTGAAACCATAATGTTGCCATCTATGCGTTTTTGAAACCATAATGTTTCCAGCTATACGTTTTTGAACGTCCTGGGTATGACGGTAAACTACATCCGCGTCCTGGGTATGACGGTAAACTATTAGGTTGGTGCAAAAATAATGTCGTTATCTCACATATGTTACTATGTGAGAAAACGACATTATTTTTGCACCAACCTAATACACCCGCGTCCTGAGTATGGCGATAAACTACATCCGCGTCCTGGATAGGACGATAAACTACATCCGCGTCCTGGCTATGACGATAAACTACATCCGCGTCCTGGGTATGGCGATAAACTATATCCGCGTCCTGGGTATGACGATAAACTACATCCGAGTCCTGGGTATGGCGATAAACTACATCCGCGTCCTGGGTATGGCGATAAACTACATCAAACAGCAAGGCCTCAGATAATGTTTTCGAAGTAATAATGTTGCCAGTTATACGTTTTTGAAACAATAATGTTGCCAGCTATGCGTTTTTGAAACAATAATGTTGCCAGCTATGCGTTTTTGAAACAACAATGTTGCCAGCTATACTTTTTTGAAACCATAATGTTGCCAGCTATGCGTTTTTGAAACCATAATGTTGCCAGCTATACGTTTTTGAACGTCCTGGGTAGGACGATAAACTACATCCGCGTCCTGGGTACGGCGATAAACTACATCCAACAGCAAGGCCTCAGATAATGTTTTCGGAAAAATAATGTTGCCAGCTATACTTTTTTGAAACAATAATGTTGCCAGCTATGCGTTTTTGGAACCATAATGTTGCCAGCTATATGTTTTTGAAACCATAATGTTGCGAGCTATACGTTTTGTATAAAAAATAATCTTGCCAGCTGTACATTTTTGAAACAATAATGTTGCTAGCTATACGTTTTTGAAACAATAATGTTGTCAGCTTTGCGTTTTTGAAACATTAATGTTGCCAGCTGTACGTTTTTGAAACAATAATGTTGCCAGCTATATGTTTTTAAAACAATAATGTTGCCAGCTATCCGTTTTTTTGTAAAAAATAATGTTGCCAGCTATACGTTTTTGAAACCATAATGTTGCCAACTATACGTTTTTGACTTTTAAAGTCACTCAAAATCATTTTCGGCATAAAGTGACCACTAAGGTTGAGATGCCTTTAAACAAAACAATCAGTCAATTATTCAATCAATCTATTCTTTATTAATTTTATTTGTTAACTTCATTAGGGAGTCTTTCTTTCTATTTTTCTTACCTTCACTCTTTTTAATCTTTCCTTCATTCTTTTTATTCTTTCCTTTACTCTTTTTATTCTTTCCTTCTTTCTTTTTATTCTTTCCTTCTTTCTTTTTATTCTTTCCTTCTCTGTTTTTATTCTTTCTTTCTCGCTTTTTATTATTTCCTTCACTCCTTTTATTATCCATAGTTGGTTCAGCTATTTCATGCTGTTATTCATTCATTCATTACACATTCTTTCTTTCTTTTATTGCCAGTTCTTATGTAGTGTTATAAGACATAGGAAATGTTCTTTTCATACATGTAAAAGACTAGTGAAATGATCGCTTTTCCCTTATATGCTCTTGAACACTAAATGATTTCTTAACTGATGTAAAGGAAACTTGAACCGACACCGATACGGTTCTACAGATGGATCATGAGAATTATAGGAAAGAAACGTGTGAGGAACTAGGAAATTCCAAAGAATGTATAGACTTGAAGAACACTTCCACTTAAAATCAGAATTAGATATTTAAAATTTCTGGGATACATTATGAGAAAATGGGGTTTTGAAAATTTAACCCTTTCATAATATATTGACGGAATGAGGTTGACAGGAAAACAGCTTTTAACCTAGCTAATGTGTTTGGGTGAATGTATGGCAGAGAGGGGCAAAGATGAAATGTCGAATGTCAAAACGTGGCTTACAGCAACAAGGAACTAGAATTTATAGACGGTCAGGATCGTCTGAGTCCTAAAAGTTTCCTCGTCCATTCACTTCGATGCTTTCTTTCTTTCGAATTATTTATACATTTTTTCTTTGTTCTCATTCATCAAACTTCTTTCTTTTTTCTTTTTATTTCTTTTATCTCTTACGCTTTCTTCTTCTCTATTTATATGTCTTTCTTTTTCTTATTTCTTTTATTCTGTATGATTTTTCTACTCTTTTTCATTTATTATGCTTTATTTATTTATGTGTTTATTTATTGTTTTATTTATTTATTTATGTGTTTATATATTTATGTCTTTATTTAATATGCTTTATTTATTTGTGTTTGTTTATTATGACTTATGTGTTTATTTATTATGGTTTATTTATTTATGATTTTATTTATTTTGCTTTATTTATTTATGTGTTTATTATGCTTATTTATTTGTGTTTATTTATTATGCTTTATTTATTTATGTTTTTATTTATTATGCTTTATTTATTTATGTGTTTATTATTCTTATTTATTTGTGTTTATTTATTATGCTTTATTGATTTATATATTACTGTCTTCCTCCATTAATTAAGCATTTGTTCTCTCTTTTGTTCGTTTTTTATTACATTTTATTCATTTGAAATCTTCGTGGTTTCTTTTTTTTATTTATTAGGTTGGTTCAAAAATAATGTCGTTTTCTCACATAGTAACATATGTGAGAAAACGACATTATTTTTGCACCAACCTAATATTTCTTTTACTCCTTATTTTTTCATTCGTTTTTTTGTTCTTGTTTCTTTTGCCTTGTCCTTGTTTTCTTTCTTTTTCTTTTATTCTTTATTCCATCTTTCTTTCATTTTCTTTTCTTTTTTATCCTTCTTTCATTCACTTTTGAATTCTTTCGTTTATTCCATATTTTCTTTCATTTCTCTAGTACAGATAAAAAATCCTTTTGTTTTTCGTAGTGAGGTATGTTAACGATGTAACCTAGAAAAGTTTACTGAATGAAGAATAACCAAAACAGAGGTTGGAAATTGTTGTAACATACCGATGGACGATAATGAGTATGTCCCCATTCACATTAATACAGTAGGGAATAATGTATATTGGTCTTCATTTGGAGATTCGTCTCCAGCTGTACAGGTCAAACTCTCTGCCTCCGTGCCGAGAAGATTGCCAGACGAGCATATGCTGAAGGATAGAGTCTAATCTCTGGAAACAGCTACCCGACCTCGTTTTATACGGGGTCTACAGAGAATTTTTTGGTCGAGCCTACGGGCTTGTATAACCCACATTACATTCGGCCTTGTGTCACATTTGAATACGCGGAGCAGTTGGTAGATATCCTGCAGTTGGAGATTCGTCTTCAGCTGTGCTGATCAAACTCTCTGATTCCGGACAGAGAGGATCCCTAGACGAATCTCTGTCGAATATACGGGGTCTAGAGGAATTTTTGGCCGAGCCTACGGGCTCAAGTACTCCACATTAAATTCGGCTTGGTGCCACATATGACCGCGTGAGACGGTTGATATTTATCATACAGTTAGATATTCCTTGTGGAATTCACTTGGCTCATTTCTAGCAGTTGAATACTTCTTTTACACACCGCTGGCGAATCTTATATGTGTTGTTCTTGTCTTAAGTATTGTCGTTCATTATCAAATTTTGCGTGTTTATTTTGTTCAGTAACCTTAAGGTTACAACAGAAATGATATTGTAATCTTTATAACATCAACAAAATACAATACTCGCCAGCCGCTTGAAGTAGGTAAACCACTGCTAATGGTGGACAACGTAGACATCATATTATCCCCACTTCCAATAGTGTCTAACGTATTTATGAGGATCGGGACATAGCCATTATTGTTCATATTTACGGTATATAACAGTTAACGTTTTTATTTTACATTATTTTCCGTTCTATTTATAAATACTACTCAGTGTTGTTGCTTTTAGTAATCTTTATGGAATTCTTTTTCGTTATTTCATAAAGCTCTTTGCAATTCAATCCCGCTTATGTATATTGCTTGATGAAGGATTATCTTTAAATAAAGAAATAAATTCGAATTTCAACGTCAGTGAATATCTGGCCAGAAATAAAAATGAAAAATTAACCTCCTCTTTGCATTTCTGCTTTGAAATTAAAAAAACTTTTTCGTATATCACCATTCGCCAAATCATCCCCTATTTTCACAGATATGTCAGAATATATCATCCGAGTCTTATATATGAAGTTGTTGTAAGAACTAATGTTTAATTGGACGACGTAAAAATGGCACCAAACATAAATCCATAAAAATACGGACAAAATGGAAACATAAAAGACCTAAGAAATAAAGACGTACGTTTTCTAGATTTTGCTTGATTTATTGTTACGGTTTATCAACCTTCTGCATACTATTTAAAGCTAGAAAACTATTTTAGATTGTGAGAATTTTTTGGAGTTAATCATTATTTACTGATACAATTCCTACAAATAACGACTAATAACTAACCCATATTTGAAGTAAAGAGGTGAATCCGTACCTTTCTCCTAAGTGAATATGACCAACCTAAATGGAATTGGAACTCGGCTTTCCATGACACCCGCCACATATCCAAGCCTTGTACTGACGAGGCTCGACGGAAAATTGATGCATGATATAGACAAGGAAACAGAGGCATAAGGCATCTGTCATTAATCTGCATAATAAGCGTAAGTAAATGAAAGGGATAGTAAAAAGATAAAAATTACTAAGAGTTACAGAAAATAGGAAGATGTGGATGGCCTAGCAGCCCACTACCTGAGGTGACACGACACATTGAAGGCTAAGCAGAATAGTAAGATGTTATGAAATTCGCTGTCAGGTCATTTTTTAAAGTTAGTTTCTAATTGCCAAAAATACGCTTAAGCTGACATTATAACTCTTCTGAGAATCTTAAATTTAAAAGTTTACCTGAAAGGTTAAGCGTGATAATAAATGAACTCGCTTCTAATAATAGTCCTGGCAAGACTGTTTAGTCGTTATCTCATGCTGAGGTACGCTGAAAAAGGTCAAAGGTTAATAACTTAAAAATGTCACCGTTCTAATAAAAAAAAACTATTAATCGGATTGTACAGTTTAAAAAAATAGTAAAAATTATGCCCAAAATTCCTAAACATGCTATGGTTCCAAAGATGTGTTTGCAGTGTAAAGAGTGCCATATTACGTAAATAAATGCCATAAAACTATCAACTACAGAACTATAAAAGAAAGAACAAATTCTTCAAAATAGTCATTCCACCAATTCTGATATACTTCTCACTTCAAGAGATAAATAAGTTTTTTTTATTCCAAATTTAAAGACCCACATAAGAAAGCCGTTTGGATTAGAACCAGAGTTCATTATTACTGTTATGAAGGAGAGTACTCTCTTGAATAAACTTTTTTCAGGCCAACAGATGGGAGCTCGTCTGACATTCGCTGTGGCGCACTGATTTTAAAGGAGTACCCCATTTATATACAATAATATTTCTCCCTGAACCTAAAGGATATTATGCCTTTCGTTGATCTTTGACTTCTAATTATTCTAATTGTCTTTCTTGCTGAAATTCTCGATTTCTTCTCATGGGGGATCGAGGTCTGAGTTCATTTTTCTCTCCCAATTCTTCGTCAGGTTTCTGGTCACTAACAGCCATAGATTGTTCAGTTTCATTACTGGATTCATTAGTCCCATCCTCCCCTTCATGTTGCTTTCCTTCAGAATATTCGTCCATTTCTATATCCCCGGGTTCCATTCTGCTTCTGACGTGGTCCACATAGGCCAATAGATTTTGTCTATTTTTCGTGTGTCTTTTCTGTACGCCAAAGTTCACCTTCCTTGGATTAGATTCTTTGTCTTTTTTATACCATACACTTTTCCTTGTTGAAATGACATTGTTATGGGAGCTATAATCTGGTAAATCCCAGGAAGAAAGAGGAGGAAGAAAGATATTTACATTTGAATAAATGCTGTGATTGTAGTATCTGTTCCCTTCCGACGTCCTTCTTTCTCCTCTCCCGCGTCGCATGGACACAATACTCGGTCTTATTCCGTAACATCTGTTCTGTAACTGTGTTATGACGGGTTATGACTGTCTAAGACAGTCATAACCCGTCATAAGATTCTGTGTGACAACATGGCTCAGTGGGGGGGGATTCCAAGAAGAGTGTGGAGGAAAAAGGCAGGCAATTAGTTATTGTGACCAGGGCTCTTGAATGGGTTATGCATTAAATTACATGCTCTTTTATTTTTGTCTGCCAACTGAACGCTAGTTGGGCTTTCCTGTTCAGTCATATTTGACCTTTATTCCTACAGCTACCACAGGCTCTTATTTTTCGGCATTCTTGGTCTTTATTCCTTCCGGCTTCCACGGGCCCTTATCTTCCGAGATTCTAGGCCTCTATTACTTCCGATTACGTCCAGGTCCCTACTTTTCTGTCTAGCTTACTAACCTGTTTTAAGAAGTTTCAGCGTGCATATCGTCCAGATTTCAAACAACCCATTCCATACACTACAGTTAAATGCTAAGGAAGGTTCAACATTGCGGAAATTAACGCAATATTGGCGATTATTTTAATCTTGGATTTCATCAACGCCTGCACGGGACAGTATAACTATTTCGACGTAGTTTCAACTACCAACTTCCGGTGTTTCCTGTCAATCTAAAGCACATGGTTTAGGAAGTTGCATCTTTATCGTCCAGGCTTCAAACAGCCGTACGCTTCAATTATATACTACAGAAGGTTCACCATTGGATTTAAGCAGTAACTACTCAACACATGCACTGGACATTTAAATTGAACTCAACCAAGCTATTTCAGTAAAGTTCGGTCAAATATTACGGTTCTTCATTGGATATAACCGGCAGCTATTCAACGCTTTCACCTGACATTTAAACTGAGCTTTAGAACTGTGGTTTCTCATGCTAACTTAACTTACCTGAACTCTTCTTTTAACATTTAGTTACAATTATCTAGGTTTTTTGTTCTAAGCGATCATTATCCCTTCATTTAGTTAATCCTGTCTCCATTACTTGATTCATTGTTTGTAATTTTTCCTTTGATCAAAACACTACTTTTACATTTGTAAATAAATTTTGTAGTTATTTTAGTTTGTTGACTTGTTAATTTTTCAAATCTTAGCGGGTCCGTCTGTGACTATATTTATTGGGGCAAACGCCTCCCTCACTCAAGGGGGTCATCTACAAGCATAATAATAATATTGATAAGTAATCTTCGCAAGTTATTCTCTATATTATCATTAGATGAGGAATATCTTTTAGTCCCATTTTTACGGCAAGCTTCTTTCTTTGATTCCATTTGATTGTGGATGATAAGGTGGTGTTTCATACGGATCGCATCCAATATGCTTTAATCACGAGCTTATCTGAGACCAAATTTTTAGGTACCCCATTCCTTGATAATATGTCTTTAATATTTGTTTAAAGAGGTGGCCTTTCTGTCTGTAACCTTAATTACCTCGAGCCCCTTTGAAAATGAGTCCAGTAAAATTAAAAATATCCTATCCTTTAGCATGATCCATTTGTACCTGAGCCCATAGCTCTTTTTTCTTTAGGCTACGAACAAATTTTGTTTTGCTGAAAGTTTTGATTTTATTCCAGCACATTTTCTGCACCTATTTACATAGTCTTCTACATCTCGAGAATATCCTGACCACCACGATTTAATTTTAATGCTATTTATGTTGCTGTTATACTACAATGTACATCATCATGTACAACATTTAGTACTTTTGTTCTTAAATATTGTGGGGATATTTTAATAACTCCATTACACATTATGTATTTTTCTACTGTTAACTTCTTCCTTGATTCTTTTGTAAGGTCTTTCTACCATTCCCTCATGTGTGTTTTTTTCTTTGCATGAAATTCTACTTAACACTGAATCTCGTATAGTTTCCGTTCTCAGAAGATTTAGGGGCAATTCTTCCGTTTCAACCCTGTGCAGCATTTTGTCTCCTGAATTTTCATACGTTTCTAATTTTCTGCTGTAGAAATTTATTCTGCATAGCGCAGCCAAGTGCGAAATCGTATTCCCCTTTACGTATATAATGCTGAAATCAAAGGACATGAGATTTAGAGCCCCACTTTAAGATGTGACTTTTCGTAATTTATTTCCGGGATTAAACATAAACTCTAAAGATTGTGATCAGACTTTAACAAAATATTTCAAGTTATTTATGTGTTCCATACTATTGCTAACGTTTCTTGTTAGATGCAGCTGACGTTAATTTTCTCAACAGATGCATTAGTGGATGACCATGTTGAGATAAAATTGTGGCTATAGCATGTTTACTTGCATCCGTAGTCAATGTCAATTCTTTTCTTGGATCAAAGTCGGTTTTCTTGTTAGTGACTTTAAAAAAAAATATATATTTTGCTATTTAAATTCTGTATATTTTTTCGTAATTCTGCAGATGGTTCTATTAAGTCGTTAGGTAGATATTTGCTATAAAATTGGTCAATCCCAAAAATAATTTTAATTCCTTTTTTTTTGTGGGGGGATTAGGTTAGTGTAGATACTGCTGATTGTTTATTCATCAATTTATTATCTGTTGAAATTCCTTTTTACATATTCGGCATCCCAAATACAATATTTTAGCGCAATGCAATTCACATTTATCGTTATTTATAATCATAGGAGCATTTCTTTTAATTTGTTTAAAACTTGTTCATTTTTTTAATTCCTCTTTACTGTAAGCACCTATGTCTATATTGTCTTGATATATGATTATATTTTTCACTCCAACCGATAGAACTTTTTATATTGCCTTTTGAAAAATATGGTATGAATTCTTAACTCCAAATAAAATACGAATCCATCGTAGTAAGCTTTACGGTGCATTAATTGTAGTGATTTCTTTAAATTTTTAGCCAATTTCTATTTGTTTATATTTAAGATCAACCTTGATAAATTATTTAATTTCTGCTAATTCACGACTTTCCGTTTCTATGTTAGGTAAGGGGAGAGCATAAATGATGATTCATACTTACTTTTTAATCCCCACATATACTTAAATCGCCATTGGACTTTCGTATTGCAAAAATTGGTGACACCAAACTTCTACCACCTTGGGTAACCTTCTCCAATATGTTTTTTCTACCATTTCTTTAATTATGCAACTACCATACGAATAATATGAACTGGTATTTTTCAAGACTCAAAGTAGATCGAAAGATTATTTTTTAGATGAATACTCGCTTTATACCCTTTCAATAGTTCTATGACAGGTGCTTCTGACTTTATACAGCTTATTGATTTCGCTGTATCTACTTTTAAAACGTCTATTCCCAGAAGTTCATGATTTTTGTGCATTCTACAAAAGTGATGGTAATAATATCAAAAATTTTTTTTGTCCCAATGAAGCCGAGAAATTTGATACGACATCTATCAAATTATTTTAATTAAGAATACTTTTCTTGGGATCAAAGTAACATCGTTCCCAGAGTCAACCTGCATGGGCAAAGTAATGACATTCACTTTTACTACTTGTAGGCGCTCTTATCGAAAATACTGGTATATTTTCAGTATGAGAGTATATAGTTTCCATCTTTTCTATTCTTTTTTGAATCTGCTCAAATATTGAAATGCTCCTTATTTTACAGTTTAAACATAATTTCTTAGGGATGCACATTTTTTCTTTTTTTTTCTTTCGTGTTGTTTGTTGCAATATTTGCACTTAATTAGGATTTTCTTTGTGTTATATGCTTCCACATTTTGTTTGAATTATGAAATTCATTAATTAATTTAAAATTCTCCAAGCATTCTATATTTGCCTCTAAATTCATATCATTCGCTTGTAGCTGTTCTAGGATCTTATATTAGTATGTAACGTCTTAGATGCCTTTAATTAGTCTTAGAAGGATCAATTCGTCTTCTACTGACATTTCTCTAACCCAACTTTTCAAACTTTCTATAACTTGATGCTTCTTTCAATTTGTGTAAAATATTGCATTGCGGTTTATTTGGGGTCTATTTTTCAGAAATGTTGTTCTTTCTGCAATAACCAGTTTTTCTTTGGTCTCATATTTCTCTTTATAATGGTTGGAAATTGATCATATGTTATGTCTTCCAGTATTTGGGGGTACACCTTAATGGAAATTTTCTTTATGGCTTCACATTTTATGGCCCAAAATAAATCAATAATTTCATTCACCTCTGCGGAGGCTTTTTCGTCTTTCAGTTACTTTAACTTAGCCAACGCTGCTAATCCACGTTTCTACGTGCTCCGGTTCATCCAACGCGGTTAGGAATCCTATCGGCGACGCCATAATAACAATCAGAAAAAAACGTGGAAAACGAATTTCTTGCCCAAGAATTCGAAGCAAATTTATATATACTTCGTGAACTGAACGAAAAAGTGCCGATGGAATTATATAATTGCTTTACAAGATAAAACAATAAAAACATTCGCAAATATTACGTTAATGGCTTAAACATTTATCTGCTGACTGGTCAGAAAATTTAAATTTTTGATACAGTTCAGGTAATGCGATAAATTAAATGATTTATAAGGATTTATAAGGATTTATAATGATTTATAAATCTACCACCTGTAATAATACATCAAATGCAGAATCGCTCACCGTAGTGTCGTTGTAAAGGAGAGTGAGAAAAGTTATGATAAAGTTCTATTTTTAAAAAGGAGAACAGACAAAACGTAAAAAATAGAGCATTTTTTAAAATTCGTTAAAAAAGACATTATATATATATATATATATATATATATATATATATATATATATACACTGCGTGCCAAATTATTATCTAATAACTTTTTTTCTAATATTTCCAAAACCGTCCAATCAATTCATACAAAATTTTCACACAATATTGGCAACACTGACCTGCGCAATCTGTGAAATTTCCGTACTGATCTGCGCAATGTAAACAAACTGGCGCCATATTGGTTATCAGTACGGTGATTTGAGCGTGCCAAATTATTAGATAAGTGTAAGAATTTAGTGAAAAGATGTGCCGTAAAAGCAGCTTAATTGATGCTGAAAAGAAAACTATCGCCTCATAACTCTCAAAAGGTAAATCTACTGTAGACATTTCTAAAATGATAGGGAGGTGTCATCCCACAGTGAAAAGGTTCACCGCCGACCCTACACAAGTACGCAAAAGGGCAGATAAAAGCAAGCCGGCGGTTATTTCACGTCGTCTCATGTCACGACACAACATTTGAATGAAAACTCTAACATTTTTAGGCATTTAAAACAACATGCCTGGCCGCACACACAATTCCGTAAAATCCATGTCGAAAACACAATTATACTTAAACATGAAAACAATAGACAAAAACTAAAAATCCTTGAAGCCATATACATCAAACAGTTAAAACATAACCTAAACAAAATCAACTATGGAATCTCTACAAGTATCCTTAAATGTCTATAATTGGTAACAAAAGCCATTGGTTTATACCAACGGTTTCCCATACTTAATACTTCTCGAATTCACTCTCGCGTGGTCATATGTGACGTCATGAGCTGTGGTGCGATTTTCGCCTCTAGCGTCTTATATGCACGTGTTTATCGTTGCTTGGAAATCATCCATGTAAACAATCACAGACTGTCATCACTGTCTTGCCCGTATTGTGATTTTCCAAGTGTAGCACAAGGACGAAAGTATGGGCCACCCAGTGAGGATCGAACTCACTACTCAGACGTAATTGTTCTAGCGAGACAAGCTTTGCTAACTATTACACCGCCTCGGAGTGACCCTGTCTTGTCAGTATATTGCTTAATATATTCTACTGTAATTGACATCTTTGATAATGGCTTATGTAAGCCGAAAGCTTCGATTGGATTAAAAACTATGCATCAATATTGTGATTTTCATTCTTCATTTAATGATAATGTTAGCAAGCTTATCAGACGTTATGAAAAGAATTATGAAAAAGAATTTACATAAAATAGACGACACTTGTCTATATTATTTAATGAAACATGTATGAATGAAAAGATGCTGCCTAAATACACACAATATATATATATATATATATATATATATATATATATATATATATATATATATATATATAGCACGTGACCGATTGGTTAGAATGTTCGCATTCTCACCATGGGACCCAGATTCGAATCTCACCATGGTTGATTTGTCAGGAAGGAAATTTTCTGATGTTATCAGCGTGCAGCACCTTTGGAAAAAATTATGACACGGGTTGACCTAATATATATATATATATATATATATATATAAGTCTAAAGCTTAATTCCATGATTGTCCTGTCAACAACTAAATAATTAATAATACTAATAATTAATACTATTAAACTAATATTAAATCCCGGATGTAGATTTTAAATTTATTATTCAGCAGTGTTGATCAGCATTGACAGTTTTTAATTTCTTGAGAGAATATTATGCCATCAACATATATGATGAAATTTTCTTTTTTTTGTTTCAGAATACCTATCATTACAGTTTCCTGGTTTTTATGTTTCACTCTTTTGAGAGTCAACTGTCTTTGAGCGAAAATGATGATACAAAAATTATTTTATTGAAAGAGCAATCGGAAAAAAACGTTTTATTGATATTTCTCTCTCTCTTTCTCGCTATATATATATATATATATATATATATATATATATATGTATCAAAACATTTATTAACTAAGCATTAATACCAATTATTTATATAAAAACGTAAATGAAAAATATTACTTCCTTAGCAAAACGAATAAAATGGCCATAAATAAATAAATCGTTTATTTCTGATTCTAAATAAAAGGGTTTATTTTGTTTCCATATATATTCACAAGAGGATGTCTCCTTGATCACTATTAAGGGTTAACTTCAGGGGTTAACCGTTATCTCCCCTCCTATTCGTATAAACTGACTCCTAACATAACTCTCTACTACGAATGTTCAATGGACTTTGTACAGAGTGAACATTACTTTAAAAAAATCCTGAAAATATCTTCATTGTTCATATATTCCTTATTTTTATAGATTTAGTTTCCGTGAAACACTTACAGTGTCTGGTTATACATTAGATGGAGATACACTAACTTCATATTCGGGAAATATTTTCTGAGATATTTTTTAAAATAATGGAATGTCTGCTATTTTGGGAAACGCAAACATTCGAAAAAAAGTTTTTTTCATAGTAGAAATGTTGAGACAAGTAATTTTTCCATAATTTCTGATTAGAATTTTACTGAACTTCACATTAGAAGATATTTCCTTGTTTCTTTTTAATTTCTCTTTTTCCTCTCCTCACTCAGCATTTACGGGCTATTCGACACCATCGCTAACCACCATATATTTAATTATCTTATTAGAAGCCTGCTTCCTCCATTGTTCCTTTGTGATTTCGCACCTACGTTACATCCTGTGATTTACCTCAGATAAATAATGGACCAATCCGTTTTGATTGCGTGGAAAGACGAACGAAAAGGATACATCAGAGGTTCTTATTTGGTGTAGTGAAATAAAGAAGAAGGCATATACAAGAAAGAAAGAAAGAAAGAAAGAAAGAAAGAAAGAAAGAAAGAAAAATAGGAATATAAAGAAAGAAAGAAAGAAAGGAAGAAAGAAGGAAGGAAGGAAGGTGGGATATAAAAGAAAGAAAGAAAGAAAGAAAGAAGAAGGGATATAAAAGAAAGAAAGAAAGAAAGAAAGAAGAAGGGATATAAAAGAAAGAAAGAAAGAAAGAAAGAAAAGGCGGAATATAAAGGGAAGATAGAAAGAAATAAAGAAAAAAGAAGCAGGTATATACAGGAAAAAAGAAGGAAAGAAGGAAGGTGGGACATACAAGAAAGAAAGAAAGAAAAGAAAGAATATAAAAGCAAGAAAGAAAGATAGAAAGAAATGTATATACAGGAAAAGAAAGAAAGAAAGAAATTGGGATATAAAAAAAGAAATAAAGAAATAAATAACGAAAGAAAGAAGCAAGGATTAAAGGAAGGAAGGATGGAAGGAAAGAAAGAAAGAAATAAAGAAAGAAAGAAAAAGAAAGAAAGAAGTAGGGATATACAGGAAAGAAAGAAAGAAAGAAAGAAAATATAGAGAAGGCGATAACGTTCTCATTTACCGTCTGCTGCAATGAAATAAAAAAAAAATCAATTTTAAGTCTTTACTCTTGTACCCTCTCACTTCTTTAAATAATGGCCTGTATTCAAATATATGATTGTTATTGCAATATTTTGTTAAAGTTGTTAAGCTCAAATAACGTTGTTAATAGGGAAATTTTCATGAGTATTTTATGGTCGTATATCCCGCCATGACATTACTCAATCATTAATTTAAGAATTCAAATTCATCAGAAAACTGAAATTGAAAATCCATGTAATTTTCATTGGCTCTACTTGTCAATATCCTTTGCATATGTTCAATTCCGTATTCCTGTAAACCGTAGTACCTCAGTTCTTCCAATTATTATATGCCTTGTATTTTTATATATATTTAAAGTCACCGACACTGATGAGATTCCAATAATAACGTTCTTTCCTGCTCTTGGGTAAGATTTTATTTTCTACGTGAGGAGATTATCCAGCATTAACTGTCATATAGGAGGAGGGATATTAAATATATAACTGCCCATTAGTCTTGTCGATTCTCATTTTTTGTTTCTTAATACATTACTTTTGAAATGATTCCTCTATTCCAATGCGATTTTGGATTTCGATGCCACATTTTCTGTTGTCTATTAAAATGCTTCCCAAATATTTAAATTTTAGTACTTGCTTGATTTTGGAACTGAAATACGTAGTTCATCAATAGCATTACAAAATCCACTTATCAAACGAATAATTCTTTTTAGTTGCACAAAAGACGAATAAGAGCAGATATTATAATAGAGATGATATTTTTTTTCATTCAACCGGTTCGATGCACATCAGTCTTTATATTTTTTTCCATTTTAGTTCTTCTGCAATCCCTTGATTTCTTAATCATAGGTCAGCTTCAATAATGGCAGGCGATTTGATGTCTATTATCTTAGAACATCTACGAGCATCATCATTTTAAGACTTTCGTTTCTGTTACGAAATTGTCTAGAATAAAATCACCTTTTTTACGGGCTTATTTGACAGGTTCAGATAAGCAAGAATAAACAGAAAATAAAACCCAGATCCATAGACATAAATCAATACATGAAAATTGTCGCCATAAAATGATATATGACATGAACATGGTTACATAAGCATTTAAACCGACAAGCAGCATCAAATTCATAAAAATGCAATTATTTCAACACCGGCTTTATTATTGCACAAGTAGATAATGATGATGATGCATAAAACGACAAAGGATTCATACTATTAATAATAAGAGTTGTGTATAACCCCGTGATATCGCGGATAGATTTATCAAACAGTACTTGAAATCTTGGATTTGTGCTTAATGTAACTAAAAAAATCGTGTCCAGGCCGAATTCGTGTCCAGGCCGAATTCGTTTCCCGGCCGAATCGAGTCCAGTTCATGTGTGTCCCGTACTGGTCCTTGTCTCGAGTTCGTGTCCAGGCCGAGTTCATGTCCAAGCCGAGTTTATGTCCAGGACAAGTTCGTGTCCGTGTCTCTAGTTCCTGCCCAGCCGAACTGGTGTCCTGTCCGAATTGTTGCGCCGGCCGTTTTCATGTCAAGGCCGAGTTCGTGTCCCGACCTTGTTCGTGTCTGTTGTCCGTGTCCAGACCGAGTTCGTGTCCAGGCCCAGCTCATGTCCATGTTTGCTACTTTAAATGACGCACAAATACCGACCCACCGCCACGATCTAAATATCACCGATGATTTGCTGTGCCTAAGAGAAGAGAAACTCTGAATTCAAACACCAGCCTAAAAGGGGATGCTACCTATAATGCTATCTTCTAGTTTTTCCTAGACATATCAATACTGTACCCGACTCAGTACATGTGGTTGCTATAAGATATTAATTGTTTAAAAGGCTCATCAGATAACATGACTTCAAATCTTGTCCAGTCCAGCAATTAGTGATACATCACATGAAACAATAGCCACAATTTTATTATCACGCCGACTGTATTCAGAGCCTCAGAAGTTGGCAAGTTTTCGTCATCCTTTCTGGTTAATTATAATAATATTACCACCTATTCCTTCATAGGATTAGTCAGATACAAGATGGGCAATTGTTTTGCGATATTTATCACAGAATCTGGATTTCGGGTTAGAACAAATTTTCAGCACGTTTTCTCTTCTTAATTTCTTGTTAGCAAGTTTTGGCCCTATGCAGCAAAAATAAAACCTCCAATTTCAGATTTTTATCCTGCAATATGCAACCACTGATGGGTATGTGACTTGTCTACATGAACTTGGCTGGTACTGATTGACCATGGTTACATTTATCTTGCTTTCTTTCCTGCATTTGGTCAATTGCATTTGGTTTTGCCTTCTATTGTAGGGTATTTGCCACTTCAATTGGTTTATTATAGTTTAATTACTAATCTTCATTCATTTAAAATGACCTTTTGAATTTGTTAGTTTCCTGAATACATTTCTTGTTTCTTTCACGTTTTTTGACGCAGGATCATCTGCTAGTCTCTTCTACTTCATAGGCATTAGGATGATGTATGCGGTAGCAAGTTAAAATCATTCTCATTTTGACATCCATTCACTTAAGATCAGATATAACCCAGTTAAGGATCTTTAAACTGTATGCACAACAGCTAAGGTGTTTATGATTGATCTTCTGATTTGGGAATTCAACTCGGTCTGCAGTATTCTTTTCTTAATTTTTCCTTCATTTCGGTATGCTGTATTCCATTTCCTTCGTTGATTATTAGTTTTTAATAGCTATCTTCTTCAGTATCTGTCTATATTTCCCTAAGAACTCATGTCACAGTTGATAAAGCCGTTGGCTAGATCCAGTGACAGGATCCAAAGAGTTGTGAGTTCAATAGCTGGTTAAGACAGTGGAGAACTTGGGGAGGTGAATTAACAGGAGAAAACTGATAACTGGCATCCATTAGACATGGCACGTGGAACTAGAACAATCTATCCCAGCGAGCGAAATAAAGCGTTCAGTTCGAGATTCCAAGCACCTGAAGAAGGCCGGAGCGTACAACGGCCGAAAAGTTGTGATAAATATCTCAACAAAGATGAGGACAATAGTCTGAATAATGTAAATAAGCCATCTTCTTCTTCCAGTCCCCTACTATTTGTGATAGAATCTAAAACTATTGATTGTGTTTTACTAATTCTCCCATTCTTGAATGTTTCCATTGCCTATTTATAGAATCAAAAAGCCATAGCTATGTCAACACTGAAATATTTTACAGTATTGACAACTCATGGTTGTCTTTGGCAAAAGCTTGATGCCAACCGCTTATTATAAGTGATTAATTACGTTGTTGTTTATTTTGTACTCTTAGTTATTACTGTTTAGTTCATATGAGAGTGAGATGAGGGAAATTCAAAAACAGGACGCCGACCCAGGAGATTTTGTACATTTCCAATGTATTACTCATCCCCGGCGTTATGATGTAATGCTTTAATAATCAAACGCTTTGAGGTAATCTAAGCTATGCTCAGATTTTTACCTGCGATTTTCCATGGTCATTTTATTTATTAGTAGTTGATCATTGATTGATTCCTCTGGATACCGAAGAGGTTCATATGAACCTCTTCGGTATCCGTTATGTTCCAGATGAAGAATAGTGTTTCCATCGAGAAAAGAGTAAGTAGATTAATTCAACACAAACATCATCAATTTATATCTACAGAAATGTTATTGGATTATAATTTTTTAATCACTTGTTGCACCCGATTTTATAGGAACTGTGTAATATCTTCAGTGTTGCATACTGGAATTTCATTGGAGTTATTCATTAGCAGTGATAATGTTTGTGCATGGTTTTATGTATTGATAACAGATGAAAGAGTCAAGCTGCGTACTTTTTTTTATTTCCTTGCGATTTTCATTCATAGGAGTTTGTTAGAGCTTGCGTTACATTATTGTTGGTTATAATTGTCCATTTTCGTACAGGTTTATTCTTCATTCTTTCTTGTTCTCGTTTGATCCAATCAGCCTGGGTTGATCTGAATATTCTCCCAAAAATTTTGCACTTCTTCAATAGTTGGCGATTTTTTTAATTTTTAGAGTCACTTTTCCAATTTCAGTATGAAAGTTACTCTATTTGAGATATTTTATTTTCTCTAGAGAACCTACAACAATTTTCATATCGTTATCTGTGTGTTCAATTCCTGTTTCTTTTTCAGTATTTCCTTGATTGCTAGAATTTCATTGACTGTTTTCATTTCATATTTCCGCTTAATCTTCCTGCTTTTCCACTTAGAAATATTTGATTTTTTTAGTATCGATAATTCACATCTGATTTCCTTAAATTCTAGCTTTTATTTTGCATTGCATTCAATTCTTTTTGTCTGTTGTTTTATTCTTTTCTGTCTTTCATTAAATTTTCCATTAGCTGCTAAAACTCTATGTGACATTTTTTTCTCCTATAACATTTTCCAACGGTCTGTCCGTTAACAATGTTGGAAATACAGTGTTATCTATTTGCACAAATATGTTTATTGGACTTCGTCATGTGGATTTTTGGAAGCTCGTTTCTTTCTGACTTTTGTGTGTCAGTTACTTTTCTGATCATTTTAATTATTCAGTTTTTAGGTTCAGTGATTTCAACTGAGTTGTTTTCAAGGAATTCTGCTCGAATTGCGTTTGATTCATCACCGAAAGAATCTGAATCAATGAAGTTGTTCATGTCAGAACAAGCTTCTTCACATTGGGTTTTTGAGAAGTCTTTACTTAGTACCTCATTGATTTTAACTTTTACCTCATCCTCTGTCATCTATTTCCACACGTACACATTTTTATTAATTAATATTTATTAAACATTTAAAAATACATTTTATTAATTCTTCTTCTTCTTCTTCTCCTCCTCCTCCTTCTTCTTCTTCTTCTCCACCACCAACACCACCACCTCCTCCTCCACCTCCTCCTCCTCCCTCCCCATATCCCTCCTCCTCCTTCTTCTTATCTACCTCCTCCTCCTGCATCTTCTTCACCACCACCTACTCCTCGCTCTTCTTCTTCTTCTCTTCTTCTTCTTCTTCTTCTTCTTCTTCATCACCAACACCTCCTCCTCCTCCTCCTTCTTCTTCTTCTTCTTCTTCTTCTTCTTCTTCTTCTTCTTCTCTACCTCCTCCTCCTCCTGCACCGCCACCTCCTTCTTCTTCACCAACACCTACTCCTTCCCCTCTTTCTTCTTCTTCTTCTTCCTCCTCCTCCTCCTCCTTCTTCTTCTTCTCTACCACCTTATCCTCCTTCACCGCCACCTCCTCCTCATCATCATCATCTTCTTCTTCTTCTTCTTCATTTTTTCCCTGGTTGCAACAACAGACCTAAGCCCAGAAATGGCATCATGACATTTTTTACTGAACATTTTTTAAAGGAAAAAAAAAAGATCAAATGTATTTTATGTAGATATAAAACCGTTCGTAAGGTGCGGACTGTTGTTGTGAGTACAATTATTTGTAATCCTTTCTACCAGGAAACCTTTGAATGAGTCCAATGGAGCCTTTTCCAATCAGTCTGTACCACAGCAATTGTTACTGTCCTCATGTACCATTTTTTGAGAGTTCGATTTCAAGGTCCTTGTATTTGGATAGGGTTTTAACACTTACAAAGATACATTACAGTCTTCTGTAACAACCATGCAAATAAGAAAGCACATTTTGATCACGATGTCTTGCAGATTAGTTTTTTTACGTTTCTCTCGGTTTATTTTAAAGTCCCATAAACTTCTTAAAGTTCCTAAATACATGACCGTGTCTGGGTTGTTTTCATACCAATTTCTTGCAGTTTCCTTTCCGTAGAAATCGCTGATTTACATTCAACCATTCTGTCATGACTGTTCTTATATTTGGTGCTAATACCATTGAAACCTGATACAAGATCGTCGAATGTTTGTGGATATATAAATCATAGAATCAGAATTTTGGGATAACAATTTTTCGCTATATGTTCGTGATAATTTCGATTTTACTAGCATTTATCATGTGCAGCAAGATCAAAAACTTCACTTCAGCTTTAAACCCTGCACTATGTAACCACTGATGGGCACGGGGTTTGTCTATATCAGCTTGTTTCTTTCGAGTAGAATATTAACCACCATTGTTTCTGTAGCTGGACGGTTGCATTTGCCTTTGCTTTATTTTAAAGGTTTTTTGCTGCTCCAGTAGGCTTATTTTATTTTAGTTCCATTTCTTCACCTCCTTAAAACTCCATGATGAATTTGTTGACTTCCTTTATTCTTTGTTTTACTTCTTTCCTATTCTTTGACACAGATCATCATCAAGTCTTCTGTAGATTCCAGGTTTCTTTGACGGCTGTTGTAGTTCTTGTAAGTCGGTTCTCGTTAAACCAATCCACTAACTATTTCGGATCTGGGCGCATACAGACAATCAACATCGGCCTTAGGATGATGCATGCGGTAGCAATTGAGAAGCTTTCTCGTTTTGGTGTCCATTCGCTTAATGGCAGCTATGGTCCAGTTAACGATATTGAAACTCTATTGTACCCGGAGGACACCCAAGGTGTTTAGAGCTGATAATCTGTTTTTATTCAACTGTTTAAGGGTATTTACTGTCACCGAGAAGAGTTTGTGCATTTCAAACTCTTTAAATATTCCTTAGTGTGGCAACAGTATCAAAGGCTTTAAGGTAATCTATCCATGTTATGCTAAGATTTCTACTTTCCCTAGAATTTTCCAGGATAATTTTCTTTATCAATAATTGATCTTTGTATCCATCGGAACCTCTCCGGCATCCCTTATATTCCAGGGGAATAATGTTGTTTTTTTCGAGAAAAGAGTAAGTACAGTTCTTCATGACATACGTAATCAATTTATATGTGGTGGACAGACATGTTATTAGCATATAATTTTTCGGATCATCTGTTTCACCCGTTTTGGGCAGGAGATATGTAATACCTTCAGCAATACAGCAACAAGGAAGAAAAAAAAAAAAAACAAAAAAAAAAAAAAAAAACAAAACAAAAAAAACAACAAGTAATGAATGTGCTCTCCGACATAACTCCATCTACATGTCAAAGATTAACTACTTCAAATGACAAAATATTGATAAAAGTACTGACTGCCAACGGAACTCAAATAGGGATTTGAACGGGAAGATTGTTGGGCAGATTAGATTTATGTAATAATAACGAATACTAAACAATGTTACTTTTATTATTTATCCTTATTAGTGAAACGTAGAAACTATTTTAAGTTCAAAATGACCAAGATGAATACCATTATCCAGCAAATTTCACCATTTTTTTCAATTTAAATCAATATGATTCCTAGCTTTTCCGAACTTGGTCCAGATAGCTATATCCTCACATAGTATGTGTTGTATAACTTATAGCTCTTTATTAAGTCTACTTTTATTTTTATCGCCAACAGTTGCATAATAGCGTTATGCGAGCTGTAGTTACCATTCTTGTAAGGCTTACTGTCACGTCAAAACACCGAGTCCCATACGATCACCAAAGTTAAGCAACGTCGAGCCTAGTTAGTACCTAGATGTTACTTTTATGATTTATCCTCATTATTGATACCTAAACACTATTACTAAGTTCCAAATGACCAAGATATATTTCCCCTTATCTATATTACTTTTCTTTTTATCGCCAAAAAACATAGTTGCATAATAGCGTTATCCGAGCAGTAGATAGATAGATAGATAGATAGATAGATAGATACATTTACTATTATATGAACAATATCCATCTTATTGACCGCCTAAGAGGCGAAAGACAAAGGCAAAGATTGTCAGCAAATGTTCCTGTAGCTATGTCCCGAGATTCTCGCTGTTGCACAATATGCGAACTTGTATACAAGTCGTTAGTGAAACATAGAACAAACAAAACTGAATGTTGTTGTCGTATCCTCATATGGATAGACAGACAGACAGACAGATAGATAGATAGATCGATTTGAACAGGCATAGATAGATAAATAGATAGATTTGAACAGGCATAGATAGATAGATAGATAGATAGATAGATAGATAGATATTAAAAGGTGTGAGATAGATAGATAGATAGATAGATAGATAGATAGATATTAAAAGGTGTCGGATAGATAGATAGATAGATAGATAGATAGATAGATAGATAGATAGATAGATATTAAAAGGTGTGGGATAGATAGATAGATATTTATTAAAAGATGTGGGATAGATAGATAGATATTAAAAGGTGTGGGATAGATAGATAGATAGATAGATAGATCGATCGATCGATCGATTTGAACAGGCATAGATAGATAGATAGATAGATAGATATTAAAAGGTGTGGGATAGATAGATAGATAGATAGATAGATAGATAAATAGATAAAGTTTACAGCATCCCTTCATAGATATAAAAAGTAGGCAGATTTGAAGAGTGAGTGACTGAGTGATAGATAGAAATAAGGGAAAACACAGAGAGGAGAGAGAAGAGAAGAAGAGAGAAGAGAGAGAGAGAGATAGAAATTGTCTTATTGCACCAGTTAAACTTTTACCCATCTCTTCTCATATTGTCCATATTTTACATCTTAATATGGTATCAGTTAGAAACTGAAAGACTAACAGAAATAATGACAGCTAAATGTAAAAGACAATGTACAAAATATGGAATAATCATCGGTGTAAACTGTCTCCGGCGGTCTTGAAGATGAAAAGTTATTCTCGTGATAAGTATAACTAATCCTCAAATTCCACTGATGTCTTTACTTCTATGTTTATGGGAAATGTCATTTCAATCTCAAGGCTCCATTCACAATGATAAAATCAGGCTTCCGGTGCTTTGAACCATGATATTTACATCTCGATTCCTTCAGAAACGAAGACGACGAAAAATGGCCGTCATCTTTTACAAACCTCATCAACGTTTGCATGAAACTCTTCAAGACAGTATTTAAACGCTCTTCATCTTTAATAAAAATATGTTTTATAAAACTATTTTTTACATTTTGTTTACCTTCCTCTTTTAGAGGAAACCACTGACACGTATTATTAGACTGGTGCAAAGATAATGTCGTTTTCTCACATATGTTACTATGTGAGAAAACGGCATTATTTTTGCACCAACCTAATAAATAACAGAATCGACAATTACGATAAGACAAAACTTTATCTAGGTTTTATGAAACTCCTTACGCTTAAAATTCACTCGTCGTGTTATATTCAAACTTTTCATCTAATCCAGAAAATCCTGTTTGACTTAGTTTTTGGTAAAGAGAAGTAATTATCTAAGTGGATTTCACTGCTCATGCAAAATACTGATTGGTAAAAAAAAGTATGTGCATCCTAGAGAACGTGAAGGTGACAGTCGTGCCAATCGTTGTAGTAGCACAGGGAGCAATTTCAAAATCTAAGAAAGAGACTAACTGGAAACCTGAAGAAGAATTAATAATAATTGTAATGCTCAAATCGGTTAATAAACTGAGGGAAATTAATGAGACTTGTTGGTAATTGATCTGCAGTGATCGTCAATAGTCAATCCTGGTGGAAAAGCTCAACGAGTACAAATAATAATAATAATAATAATAATAATAATAATAATAAACAAAAAAAAAACACGCTTAAACTATGTGATATTTTCATGTTTTCCGACCAATGTAGGTCTTCAGTTTTCAAAACCAGTTAAATTGGTGAAAATAATCGTTTCCTTATAAGGTAACATTTTTCATTCCTTGATCGGACAGTTAACATTACTGTGGGTTGCAATTTATGAAGTCATTTACTTAAATAGTTTTCTTTATGGGAAACATGTTTCTCAAGCTCGGTAACTGTTTTAGTACAATAATAGTAATTATACAATAATAGTAATTATACAATAATAGTAATTATACAATAATAGTAATTATACAATATAGTAATTTCTTGTACTGACTATTGTTTCCTTCCTAACATTTTGTTTCATTCAATGTGGAAAGTTAACATCCTGAATATATGATTATTTTCTCTTTCAGCGAAACTTGCTATACATCTTAGTTACTGCCAGTGAAACTCTTCAAATAATGTGGGTTGTGGCGATGCAGAATCAAAGAACTTCACAAAATGAGATTCTGTAGGATCCACCGAAGTGCATCCCCGACATAAAACCCTCACTGCTTATTCTCTTGTAGCCATGTTTAATCATTGAGAAGAGATGACTCTCTAGACATTTCTAAACAATTTCGTGATATCCACACAAGAGACTCGATTTGACGAGGACATTTAACAACATTTCTCATGTAATTAAATTATTTTTTTAGCTTTGAAGGATTTGACTCCGACAAAAGTTGTGTGTCTGTGTGTGGGGAGAATAGTATTGTAATAATTGTAACAATAAATGTAACCTAGCATTCGACATTAATTATAAAATCTTCTTATGTTCACTGTTTTTAAAGATCAAGGATGTTCCCTTCCATTCCTGTTGTTTTTGGTAATATGACGGTAATATAATTTTATCTTCTAGTTCAATACTCTTCGAAAGTGTTCAAACGATGTGATGTTTTTTATTAGGCAAAGACCTCCAGTTGTTATGTAACGCCCATCTATAGGGCCTGAAGAAGGAACGTCTGCTTTAAGATTTATACGATTAATTCCTTGAAAGCAACTTTTAATCTGAAATTGAATCAATGGCTCGTTCTAGAATCAAATTTGTTGAGGGTTATTTTGTGAACTTACATTTTGAATTGAAAGCAACATAGCTCTTCATATATTCCTTTTCTATATCATCTAAAAAGTGTCATTGTTTCTTGGGAAAGATAGTGGAATGGTTTCCCATAGGATTCTCCCCGGTTTTGAATTCAGTTTTCCTTTTCCTTTTGATGGATTATTAATACATTTCTCCTATCGCTGCCAGACTTTCTGCCTTTTAAAAAAATGGATTTCGAATTCTAAATTTCCCAAAAGTCATATCTCCTCTAATATAAGTAAAGACATTATTATTTAGCTTTGCCTTTTTGTAAGCTGACATAACTATATGCCATGAAAACCGCCATATATACACTAGACTTCAAAAGTTGAAGCGACCCCTGGTAATTTTTTTAAATGGCCACAAATGTAGTTGTTTTGTATTTTAAATAAGAAAATTATTATATATTGTTAAAATAAAGTGAAACACGTTTTGTTATTAGAAATTTTATTATGACAACAAAAAAAGCATTTGATGATTAAATTTTGATCTCGTCTTTTTCAACATTGATTACTGCAGCACAAAATTTTGGCATTGCTTGCAAAAGTTTCTCAAAGTATAAGTTTGATAATTGATTCCATTCTTTTATCAATGATTTTAACAGCTCATTTTCCTTTTTTCAAGTTCTACCCATGCTAATTCTGAGAGATTTTTAGAAGATTGTACTTTAAAAGCAGTAAAATCGACCTTGCGAACCGAACGATGGTCTGTGTCTCAATCGGTTAAGGCACGTCAGGCTAGATGACGGTCCCGTATAGTATACAGGTTGGGTTCCTGTCGGAGGACGAATATTTTCTATGAAAATTTCTCGGATCTTCAGGCCGGTAAACATTAATATTGTTTATTATAAACAGAGCATTTACTTAAATATTTGTATCTATAAAAATAATGTATAAACATAAAAATGTCTTAAAATAATTGTCGGACGTTGTCCATTTCATAATGTGATATATATATATATATATATATATATATATATATATATATATATATAATTTACATTATATATATATATATATATATATATATATATATATATATATATACTGTTTACATTATTCAGATTATTGTCCTCATCTTTGTCGCCTTATTTATTAAAACGTTTCGGCCGTTGTACGCTTAGGTCTTCAGGTGGTTGAAATGTCGAACTGAACCCTTTATTTCGGTCACTGGGACAGACTGTTCTAGCTCCACTTGCCATGTTTATCCACTGTGCCATGTGCCCTTAGGGAGACATGCCGTGCGACGAAAACCTTGGGGTAGGATCCCTCACTGATGTCAAATCGGTCGGGTTTGCTTGAACCACTGAAGAGCTGTGATACATCGAAATGGTCCGTCTGTGAATAACAATATATATATATATATATATATATATATATATATATATATATATATTAATTCTGTTAAAGATGACTGACATGTCACTGGGATTTTACTTTTATTTCGTTTTTCTTGTGTTCGTATAAGTATTCTCATTTCTGCACATAAAGTGCGTAAGAATTGGCCAAACTGCCTTCTTGATCAAACCTAACTCTAGAATGATTATATTGGACATCCCACCACATGCCTATCTGGAAGACTGACGTTACCATAGCTCACATAGCACGCATTTAAACACACGAAGGAAGCTACCAAACACCATCAACAGTATACTTGAATCTGAATTGCAATGGCTGGTGTTATTGAATCTGTTCCCGTTGTTAACAGAGTTATAAATTATATATATTAATGAATATACATATTCCACACTATTTGCAGTATTTGTAGTTTCATGCCAAAATCAACTATCAGGTGCTAAGTGTATACCGACCTTTATTTTAATTTGAAAATATATGAGTTCATTGTAACGCTGGCATAGTTAAGCATATTTATATAATGAGGTAATCTTTTACAAAAACTTTGATCTTCCAAGATCATCTTCAAGGGTGCAAGTAGTACGAAACTAGATATTGTTCTGGGGTACAAGTATTTATACAAAGCTGTGTACTGTTATTCATTAGAAAGTACTTGGTAAATAAAAATAAAAGAAATTTAAATAGTTTTGGCTCATTTCACTCATCCTTTAATAGCACGGAACGTTATTCGTGAATATGAGAGGATTTTGTTAAAAATTAGCAGATATAATGTCTGTAAATTATTCATTCAGACATACCTATATATATATATATATATATATATATATATATATATATATATATATAGGTATGTCTGAATGAATAATTTATATATATATATATATATATATATATATGCAATTTCCATTTTCAGGATGAAGGAAATCCTGAATTTTTACAGTGTTACTTTAGTATTAGGCAATTTCAAAGCACCCTTAGGCAAGATAATTAACTTTTTCACGTTTCCTTCTGTATAGTTCTTCCTTCAACCTTCATTCATTGCTTCCTTCTTTCATTCCTTCTTCTCATTTTCTGTTTGATCCTTACTTCTTCTTTTCTTTTTATTTCTTCTTCCTTTCATCTGACATTCGTTCTATTTTATTTCATACATTTTATTCTTTGTATTTCTTTCTTTTTCTTCTGTTCTTCGTTTCCACCTTACTCTCCTTCCTGGTAGTAAACTGCTCTACTGTAAACTTTTTCATAGTTTTGAATTCAGCTTTCCACTTTTCTTGCACGCGATGCACCCGATGCATAGATATACTCTGCTATTTAAGACATATCTCAAGGGAGGAGAATTTGTGCGAAAGTGAAAGCAATCGAGAGAGACTGAATTTGAACCGCTCTCATCGATTCCACTTTGTGCGCCTGTAATCTTTATGCAATTCCTATAATCCTTGCCACTCTTCTATAACTGCCCAGTTTCCACTTTTAGAATCCGTTCCGACCAATACGAATAAAGGCTTTCAGAGTTTTATTACAGTAAATAACCACATAGAGATCAATATGTGAACATGTCCAAAAATAAAGCGAGGATAATAGTATTCAAGCACCAAATTAGTACATTCTTTCACATTCTTGGATGCTAACACAAGCCGCTACACTTGTAAGGTTTCTGACATCCATACAGAGGTAGAAATATGAATTGTACCGAATAATTTTCCATGATGGTCCAATGCACACTTTAGACTTCTCTTTGAACGTTTTATAGGCCGAAATCTCTTACTGAATCATTTATTTCTGCCGGATCAAATCTTTTAGGCTCTGTTAGTGAAGCGTCTACAAAATCTATGTTGCTATCACTTTCAAGAATTTCATCTGACATATAAGTATCAGTTTCATCATCTAGTGAATGCAGCTGCGTAAAAGAGTGAGACACTGAGCGAATTACTAAATCCAGATTTAAATATCTGGGTTGCTTAAAACCAGAAATATTCCGTAGTCAAAAGCAATGTTTAACGATGCGCGTTCTTTCCTTTTTTCCCTTGTTTTCTTTTCTATATAATCGGAGTGCTAATTGTTAATGTAACTCTGGTCCCATTTGTCCACTGGCGTAATTGTTTGACACATGTCTTTAATACGTCCCGTTAGGACTGATCACCAAATCTAATTTGGATGTAAAAAATGATGCTTCCTTTATGAGATTTTGTTTTATCACTTAACCCCAAGCAAGGCGATAATGCCACTAAGATACAACTGGCTACTGGGAGTGAAAGAAAAATACATTAGAAGGCACTGGAAACACAGTCTACTCCTAGTGAGAAAAATAAATTCAGTTCTAAACAGGAAACAAGGGATAAATCTTTACTCCTGTTCAAAAGACAAGGGAGGGTAAGAACCGGACGATAGGCGAACTAATCTACTCCTATTAAGAAAAATAAATAAACAGTAAATAAAATTTTAGAGTTTAGGCGGAGACCTTAGAAGTATAGACCTGAAGTAGACTTTAGAAGGAACCGGAAACCCAATCCTAAGAAGTATTAAACCCCTACTTCTGTTAAAAAAAAACAGGGAGGAGTGTGAACCAGACGTTAGGCGAACCTATCTACCCCTATTACTAATATTTATCCTTTGTATTTTCTTGGTATAAGCTTCCACATCTGTAACAAATAGAATCTGGGCAGTTCAAAGATTTTACCATGCTAGTGATTTATTATGTTATTTTAGGATTCTGTGAAGTAGAAATAAAAGGTGTAATTCTGTATTGAGTTCCCGTTCTTCCTTTACCCCTATCAAAACTCGTTTTGACGAAATGTTTATATCTTCTATATAGTGCTTATTCTGAAAGAGATTCATATTTTTTATGTTAAAACAGATGCTATTTAATAAACTAACATTCGGACATCTCATATTAGAAAATTAATAGAATTCAGATTTTATCAGGGTGTCATGGAATCTGGAAGAGATACGTAAAAACGGATACTATTTTTGAAATCGGCAATTCCAAATTAACTGAAAAGAATTATTTCTAAATCAGCGATTAGAAATTAACCAAAAACAATTGTTTGAGAAGAATTTGTAGTCGCTGATTTCGACAAAGGCATCGATATTAATTTATCGAATCAAATTACATCTACAAATATGAGCTTTCTTTTTCTGGCATTTATGTCGTCTTTGTTGTCTAGATCTTTCTACATCATTTAATGTTTCCAAATACAGCAACCCATTGATCTTTTTTCGTATTAACTCGAGGTGAAAAATCTTTCTTTGTATGTCATTATCCATATTTAGAAATTGTCTATTGCATTCTGTTTCTTCTGGTTGTTTTATTTGCATTTATTTTTAAAATCCTCCTCAGATATTATATTTTCCTTTATTTCACCCTAACTTATGCGCTAAATCTGGTTTACTATGAAGGATTTAGAGTGAAGGCTAAAACTTAATTCCGTGATTGTCCTGTCAACAACTAAATCTTAACATTGAGAATTTGTCAATATTAAATTCTGGATGTAGATTTTAAATTTATTATTCAGCAGTGTTGATCAGCATTGACAGTTTTTAATTTCTTGAAAGAATATTATGCCATAAATATATATGATGAAATTTTCTTTTTTTGTTTCAGAATACCTATCATTACAGTTTCCTGGTTTTATGTTTCACTCTTTTGAGAGTCAACTGTCTTTGAGCAAAAATGATGATACAAAAATTATTTTATTGAAAGAGCAATCGGAAAAAAACTGTTTTATTGACATTTCTCTCTCTCTCTTTCTTGATATATATATATATATATATATATATATATATATATATATATATATATATATATATATATATATTGATTATAGGTGCTGCTCAACTTATAATTACATGAATCATTCATACAAAAAACAAATATAGAGGTTAATGATTTAAATGGCGAGAATACATCTTCGCAAACAATTTCAATAAGTTACACTAACCCCGAACCTGTATATATATCATATTCATACAAAAACAAATATAAACAGGGATCATATCATTCTAGCGTGTGTTGTAATGAGTTTAGTATTCCGTTGAACAATGATAAGATCTTCATATCGCGAGCAAGCAGGTATAAGTCTTACACACGGCCGCGTGAATAGTAATAGACGCGAGGCTGCACGAACGTATAAGTTTGCGTTTCGAGACCGAAGGCAGCCGAGTCATCCGACCTTTGTTGCTGTTTATTGGCGCGTTGTTGAGACAGGATCCGTCGCACCATAATGGATCGAGGATGACCGAGATTCGCTCCTACGCCTGACCCCGAATAACATATTCTACAGACTGTCGAAGACCAACCAAATATCAGCACACGTCAAGTGGCCCAAGCATGTCGTACATCTCATAGTATCGCATGGAGAATACTTCAAAAGCAGCACCTGTACCCGTATCATTTGCAACGTGCGCAGGGTATTTCGTCATGTGATCACCCACGGGAGAACACTTGCTGATGGCTTACTAGACAAACTGCCAATGCGTTGTTTGCTTCTTCATGTTTACGGACGAGGAAATATTTGGAAGAGATGGAATAACAAATTTACACAACTAAAATTTGTGGATCGGAATACCCTTGGTGCAATACAGGCAAGACACTAGCATCAGTTTACGATTAATGTCTGGGCTGGATTTGTAGGTGACTGGTAGGTTCATATGCTTTCCCGTCAAATCTACAAGCTGTCTACAAGGTCTGTATTTAAATTCAATGTCAATAGCTACCTACTGTCTTGATTACCCTTTTTGTTCTCGCTTATTACTAATTGTTTCTAATTCGTCCACACCGAGTAACCCCTTGTATCTTAGTGGCTTTACTGCCTTACTTGGGGTGAACTCGATTAATATATATACATATATATATATATATATATATATATATATATATATATATATATAATCTGATTTAAAAAAAAAATTCAAATGAATAAAAATACGGGTTGTTTATAGAGTAAGTATTATTTTAACTTTCTTCAAACAGATAATTTTTTAATTAAAACATTTTTTACCTTAAAGACAGACACAAGGAGATCCTGCTTTGCTGTTTTCTTCAGTTATTTGTGGAGTAATTATTTATATTTCAGCTTTCTTTAAACAAAAAATACATTGAATATTTAAAAAAAATATTTTTTGACATATTTAAAAAAAAAAATTTTGGTATATTAAGAATATATTTTTTAGTTAATCTGATTTAAAATTCTATTCCTATTAAAGTAAAACGTAAAACACGAATTGTATACCAGACCAATGACGACGTGAACGAATTGAAATATTTAACTGAATCCTAATAAAATTAACTTTAATTTCAATGGAACGTTGAAATCCACTTCAATGTTTTATAACTTGAACCATCATTGACCCAAAGCGTCACGGGTAGTCTCGTAACAAATAGTTTTAACGCTGCCCATGACTTCCCAGCTATGATAATAGAAATCTTTGGCGTCGAGGAAGCAAGCAGTTGCGCATTAGAAAATCACTTTTATAATAGCTATAGTCGGCATTTCACTCTACAGAGCGTGGATGCAGCAAGTATCTTATCAAAAGAAAATCCTTGGGTTTTAAGGATGATCAATCACCCAAAATGTAAAAAGAAACTGGAATGGTTAGGGGCCGTGTACCCCATTAAGGCTAATCGATACGTAAATATGATAAGCTGTGTATCGCTGCTGGAAGCATTACTGTCAGTTACTGGTTTTGTTAAAGTTATGTTAACGGCTAGGGAGAGATCTTAAGTAGTTATACATCGGGAGCAAAAATGCTGACATGAACACACAGAGCTATCTCGAGAAAGCGGAAAGGCGATAAAGGTCGAACTGTGGACGACGTCGGAAAAAGATGAGGGGGTTAGATACGCTGAATTTACATTAATAGACGCACCCACACAATGGTTTTCAAGGGCTAAGCTCGCTGAAGTTGACATAGAAGGGTCAGCTTGACTAATATACTCCTAATTCGCAATTGTTTGTCTGTGGAATATGGGAGAACGTCGACATGCCAAGAAAGGTCCAATGACGGAAGAGTATGCAGAAATTAAATTCGGAGGTGATTCAAAACATCCCCCTAATTTTCGGAGAAATTCTTTGAAACACTTTCGAAGAACTCGATTTAAGCGATCAATGGAGTGATTCTCCCAACTGTTGTCCAAATGCCAGAAAGATCTGAATTTTTCATTTCATCTCTACACAAAAATAGGTTAAATCCCATAAAACGTATCTAGTCATTTACTAAGAGGAGTGCCTTTAATTCTAACGTTGACTTATTTTCAGCACAGGCCTACGAGTATAAAACACCCAGTGAAAATAGATCTCACTTCTCAGTTGTAATTGATCTACGAGACCAGCTTGTTAACCATTACACAACGCCGGTACATAAACTAAAGGTAGCTTAGACGTAGGTTGAGACCGCAAGTATAGATAAAACGGTGTAGATTTAAATACTACTCAGTCGTAATTTATCTAGAGACACAGGCTTGCTAAATTAAGTGCTAAATTAAGTATTTGTTTATCTGGGGGCCATGGACTTCCATTGTTATTATATAAAGTCATATATATATATATATATATATATATATATATATATATATATATATATATATCGTTTATTTTTGCATCATATATTCAAGTATAGAGAAAACGGTGTTGATCGAAATACTACTCGTAATACTACTAGTAATTTATCTAGAGACGCAGGCTTGTTAAAGTGCTAACTTAAGTATTTGTTTATCTAGCGGCCATGGACTTTCATTATTATTATATAAAACACACGCACGCATACACACACACACACACATACACACACACACACACACACACACACACACACACACACACACACATATATATATATATATATATATATATATTCCGTATATTTTTTCAGGATATATTCACTTGAATATGATGATTGAACAATTTAGACATATATTTATTTATTTTCTATAAATCCTTTCGTAATCACTTATAAGCTTTTTTGTTTCATGATTAAAGACAGCAAGAAACGTATTGTGGTTATATTTAATCATTTTTATTTTTCCAATATCGTCATCAAGGTTTTGATGGTTGAAAGAAATAACTCGGTTTATCCGATATATATATATATATATATATATATATATATATATATATATATATATATATATTATTTAGTTTTTTCCAGTTTCCAGTACTTTCCATTGTCCCAAGCAATTTCGGCCATTCCTTTAGGCATTTTCAAGGCTTTCTTGTTTTTGGTGTTGTGTGTTTTTTTTGTCATGTTTTGCCTGATTAAGTTATGAGTAATTAAGGTTTGGAATTTTTTTTGGATTTGGATATAGTTTAATTATTTGGATTTTGTTTCAATTCTGTAGGCTGTTTTGAGAGTGGAGATTATGGACTCAATAGGTAGTATTATGTCTCTGTTTTTATCTAGTTTATTATTGTACTAGTGTTCTTATCTTAGTTGCGGTCGTCTATTTTTTATGCTTTTTCTCTTGGCGTTGTCGAGGAAATATTATGAATATTGGAGGTGATGGAAAATGTTATTTTATGTATATTTTAATATTATTTTAATGATATAAAATCCTCAAGGACTCATGGCACACGGAATAAAGGCGTTAGTTAGATCTAGGGACACGACCCAAAGTGTGTGAGTTCAATACCCGGTTAAGCCAGTAGAGAACTTGAGAGAGGGCTTAACAGGAGATAACTGATAACTACCAACCATTAAAATCTAGCACGTGGAACTAGAAGAGTCTACCCTAGTGAGCGAAATAAAGGGTTCAGTTCGCCATTCCAAACACTTGAAGAAGCCCAGAGCGTACAACGGCCGAAACGTTGTAATAAATATGGCGACAAGATGAGGACAATAGTCCGAATAATGTAAATATTGTACATAATACCTCATCTCATAAATATAGACAGAGGCTAAATAAAATACTATAATTAGTCCCGAATTGATCTTATTACAATGGAGAGAATACCAGCATCAAAATAATTACAAGTACATCCAAAGCAACATTTCTGAAAAACTAAAAATTCGGAACATGCCTTACTCACTTTCGTTTATTAGAATCTAAATTGTATCACTTCATGTCCCCCATAGCTTACCGGGTGTTTCAGGTAGTATGAATATTGATGAGAGTTTCAAAATCAAAAATTTTTAAAAATCCAACAAAGTTTTTTGCTCTTGGATTAAATATTTATTAGAAATTAAATCCTTGAATTTGCCTTGATAAATTCCCTGTAAGAACGAAACGCGTCGGGAAAGTTTTTCTTTTGTCTTTATTCATATTGTCTTTTTACACATATACTCTATCTGAAATTTTTACACACACACACATATATATATATATATGTTTATAATTAATTAATTCATATATATATATATATATATATATATATATATATATATATATATATATATATACATAAATATATATACATACACATACACACACACATATATATATATATACATATACTTAAATATATATACATACACATACACACATACACAAACACGCACATACACACACACACAAACACACACACACACACACACACACACACACATATATATATATATATATATATATATATATAAAGAAAGAACAGTAACATCTTTAATCCGGTGTTCTTATTGATATTTTTATTTTTATAAAATAGTGCTCAATGTAAATTTACATAGCATTAATATTATAAATTAACTGATTTAAAATATGTTTTTTCTCTACACAGTAATAACCATGTTTCAAAAATGGAAGCTAAAATGTGACCTGGTAATATACATACTTGAAATGAAAAAATAATTTTATATGCTGTAAGTAATTCTGGTACATTTAATTGTTTTAAAAGAAATACAGTCTATTAAAAATTAAAGGTGAAAATATTTTAAAATTGTAATTAAATAAAACGTATTCTAACCTAAACATCTCCAAAAAATCTTTAAGTATACAAGTAGAAAAAATGCCGTAAGAACTTTTTGCCGTTACCAATAAAATTAAAAAAGCCAAAACCAAAACCAGACGACATGCATTTAACGGATGTCAGAATGCGTTGAAAAATACATCTTTACCCTACCTAATCATAACCCCTTTTTTGAACGTAACTAATAACTGATATAACAAAAGTTAATAAAAATGAACACACTACCACTACTTGTCTGAATGATTGGATCTCTCTGTATCCTTGGAAAAAGTGAATTATGAATTTATCTGTGCCTTTAAAACTCAGTAAATTTAAAAAATAAGTAACTCTAAAATTCGCTTGAGGATGAAATGGAACAAATGTTTTTAATTTAATTACAAAATTAAATCCGAAGCTTTTAGCTTCCATTTTCGAAACATGGTTATTACTGTGTAGCGAAAAATATTTTAAATTAGTTAATTTATAACATATATATATATATATATATATATATATATATATATATATATATATATATATATATATATATATATATATATATATATTATAGTAAAAAAAAAGGAAGAACAGTGATATATGTAATCCGGTGTTCTAATTGATATTTTTATTTTTACAAAACAGTGCTCAGTGTAAATTTACATAAGATAAATATTATAAATTAACTGACTTGAAATATAGTTTCTTCACTACACAGGAATTACCATGTTTCAAAAACCGAAGCTAAAAACTTCAAATTTTATTATATAATTAAATTAAAAGCATTAGTTCAGTTTCATCTTCAAGCGAATTTTGGAATAACTTATTTTTAACAAACTAGAAAACCTCAGTAAATTTAAAAATAAGTTCAGTAAAGAACTTCGGTTTCATAATGAACTATCTCTACTTGAATATATTAACTTCAGTCGTATGTAGTCTTAACTTTACTGGATACTTGTAACGTCTCTGCTTACAGTTCGAAATTTTATTTACTATTTTTTTTATAATTTATTGTTTTATTTATCCTTTTTTTCCTTAATAAGAATAAGTAACTCCGCTTATCACACGGTTCACACTATTTCCTGTCTTTGTAACAGGAGTTGAGGTTTGTACCTTGTTTACTGGTTAGGGCTAGGTTTCTGGTTCTCTCCCTTGAGGCCTTAATAAGAGTGGCTGGTATGGCAGTTTGGTGCTATGACTGACCAGTGGCTATGACTTTCATTTTGAAGGTATCAGGTTATCAGTGCTTTGGTGGCTTATCGTGCCCACACTATACTGTCGTCCATTAATGATACCTGCGACCAAATCACACTGAATCCCCGGATCATCACTTCCGGAATAAAACAAATATACTACGCTCTGATCCGTTCCCGAATTTCGGGGAAAGAACGCTCAAATATTAAGTCAAAAGGCATCCAAACTCGTACATGTGACCCAAGGACAACAGTTGCTCAATCCTCGTGACCGATTTTGCTATTGGCATCCACTTCCTTTAGTGCAGTGATGGAGGTGCTGTTGTGTGGTTGAAAACTCCAATTCAAAGCAGCCCTTAAAGCTTTACCGTTAACTGCCCGATGAGAGAAACACAGCAGAGATACACTATACCAGCACGAAGATTGTAGAGTCTGCGATCTGGTTCTAAGCAGGGGACTAAAGAAAGACAATTTAATCGTAGCTTGAGCGTATATATACTTTGATCCTACGCAAAAAAAACAAAAACAAAAAAACAAAAAAAAAACAGATTTGTGTGGCAATATCCCTCCCCATTTTTGCAACTGTATTGTGCTTTCTGTCTGAATTTCTAAGATTAGGGGTTATCATTATTTACACTACTCACCATCTTTGTTATTGTCTCAACTTTTCGGCCCTTGTGCCTTCCAGCCGTTATCAGGTGTTTATCAGTCCACGTAAATTTCTGGGAATTTCGAACTGAAACTTGTTATTTAACCTACGGTGTCAGATTGCTCATGATTTCCATTTTATGGCCACGGATACATCTTGTAATTCTTATTAAGTATAGCTCTGTTATTGTCTCCTACGTTTCTAATGAGTTTCAAGGACACACCGTCCAGCCCAACGATTGTAATGCGCATGTACAAGATATAAAACGAAGTAGAGTTTGACTAATTTTATTTTATTTCATCCCCTTTCTGTATTCCTGATTTTGTTGCTGGCTCATTCTTTTCAGTTCTGTTTTAACGTTGGTTTTTATTTTATCTAACCTTTTCATTCCCCGATAATATCAACTGACTTTGCAGACATCATAACAAATCCAAAATGAAAGAGACTAAGATTCTCAATGTCAACAAACTGAGTCTGATGGGAATAAAAAAAAATGATACAGATGAATTTTCTAAAAGTAAACAAAAAGGGTAAAATAAAACATTGCCTCAAAATTAAGCAGTGGGGTAATTCTATTCTTTAGGGTTCGTTTTTCCTCTTTCAAACTATTTACGCTGCCAGCCTCTCACTTTGAGATGTCCCAAGACAAAAGACTTGTCTGATAATTTATGGCAATGATTTATGACTATGTTTATGGCCTGGAATTCTGATTTAAAGAGATATCATACTTCAGATAATACTAAACTATCATACTTACTCTTGGTCTTTAAATTAATAGGTTTCAGTCGGTGTGTTCTGAGGCATTCTTTCTGCTTTCTGAGGTATAAAATTGTCTTTTCATCGGTGAATTATTTAAGTTAGAATCTTCAACTTTATTTTTATATATTTTTAAACAGAACAAACAAGGTAATAATGCCACTAAGATGCAATGGTTTACTTGGAGTAAAACAATGAGAGGACTTTGGAAAACAAACCAGAAAATCAATTCATAGGAATGCCGTGTGAACCGGGTGAATAGCGATAATACTTTTCAAACTGACGTCTCTATAGCCTGCTTCGTGATTTTAAGATGGGGTAGTGTCATTCAACAATAAATTATACGGATTAACATTTTTATTTTTGTTGTTTCGATCAATGAGCTCGACAGGTGAACACTTTGGTGTGTGCAGTGTTGTCTGAAATTTTAAAGCGAGTTATTGTCATTCTTAAACAAATTATATGGACTAATACCATATCATCAGCTAGTCGGTGTGTGTTCCCGGGAGCCGTCTCTAACCAAGGATTCTAAATTCTTGCTTTTCTAAGAGTTTAACTTCGCTCTGAGTGGGTGCTTATATATGTACTTGTCTTGCCCCCATATCCCTGGAGCAGCCGTGGCGATCACAGGTTCATAATCCGGGACAAACACCGATATCGGTTGAATCGTTGCTCTCCAACCTCTGCAAGATGTCATCAGACAGGGCAACCTTGCATCTGCGTTCTCTGAAGAACACTGTAAAGTCTATTCCAGCACGACCTCTGGTGAGCTACATTCTAAAAAGACTAATTTGGAACATTGACGCCAAACGTGTTGTTTATGTTTCTAATATGGTACGATTGGCAACAAAGCCAAACAAAGGAAGATTCATTAAGGATATGGAAAGGTACTTGCTGGTCTACTGTAGACATTAAACATATAATGAAAAACTTAAGATGATTCAGACTACAGCAGAGATAAAGCCAATGAAAATACACCTTTTTTTCAATTTGGCGAGCTCCAGTCTTACTTGGGATCCAAGTCCGTATTGCAACTGTAAATAATAATTATTATCCTATTGTTCATCCAATACAAGGCCAAAGAGACACTCAAGGTAGAGTGTTAATTAATGAGTATGTTACAAATGCTTAAAAGGAGGAATTAACTAGTGTATACCTTATATACTTGCGTATCACGCGACTTTTGAAGACCTAATTTTTAAGCTAATTTTAAGAGGGTCGCACCTCATATATAGTGTTGGTGCATAATTATCAGGCGTTTTTTAAACAATATTTATTACCAAAAACGAAACAACAATTCAACAAAATTTTTTTTAAATGATTATTCCGGAACGCATGATTATCGACACGCATTTTTACAATCCGGAAATAAAATAACATTTATATTAAAAAAGTAAACAAAACAGCAATTTTTATTAATAAATAACACTTAGAAAAACGCCTGATAATTATGCACCAACCCAATATAATTAGCATATGAGCTGGTGACCCTGGCTACGCCGTTGACCAAACTATATATCCATTTACTGTGTTCAAAAAGTACAGTTGTATTTAAAATAGACATGATATGATAAAAATGATGCTTTACATTTTTAATTATTTATCTAGAAGACAGGATAAAGAAATAATAAACAAAAAGAGGTTAGTCTACTGTAATTTGGTCTCTCAAAACAGAACTCGCATGATACACAAGATATATGGTAAAATCACTTTTTATCAGTGAAAATTTGGAGGTTATCCGATACGCGTGATCCAACGTCACACGAGTATATACGGTTGATTCAGCAGATATACAATAAATAATCATTTACTGTAGAGGTAAATATCTCAGTTGTCAGAGAAGCAACCAATCGGTAGTAAATTTTCTGAGAAAGAAGGAAGAAGCTTCTGACTGAAATGTCTATCTTACCAATGGAATACACAGGGAATGAGTATGAATTGACTATCTTCATGGGATTATGGGTCTTAGTTGCGAATGTCTGAACTGGTGGGGGATAGAATTGGTTAAATTTCTGCTATGAAAACACCGATAGAGTGGCGAGATACCTTCAACGTTTCCTATTTGGGAAATACATCATAGGGATTATGTCATCGCCTACATTGCTGAGTGAGTTCTTTTGAACTCTGTCAAGGCTGGAAAGTAGCTATTTGACAGCTCCAGCTCATATATGTTTGCTTTATTCGATTTTGTCTCTGATCTGACTTTTGTAAAGCGAGAGAATAACGAGGGGAGGCAGGTACTTTCTTGAGTGACCCAAGAAACGGACTATTGTTCCAATATCGTCAAAATTGGATCGTATATACGAGTCCTACTTGAGCTCTTGAGTGAGTTTGAGTGCCAGTAAATATTCAGGGCGGGGGAGCCTCATTGAGAGTGAACTCTCATGACTAGAGAAAATTAATGCCTGGTTGATGATAATGAAACTAACACTAGGACAGTCTTTAACGTTCTCATCATTCTTTTAACTGCTCCATTCAGCGACATATTGGAAATGTTTAGTATTTACTAATTCCACATCTTGAATTTTTAAGCAGGTTCAGCCTACGTGCAATCGTTGCATTCATTGAAACAAATCACGAGAAAAAGAACAGTCAAACTTTTAAATTAGTATCTTGCTAGTTCTTTTGAAGGAGTTATAGAAATGTTAACAATGCTATGAATATTAAACTATTTACATTATTTGGCCGAAACATTGTAATAAATATGGCGACAAAGTTGAGGACAATATTCCGAATAATGTAAATAGTTTACATAATATCTCATCTGAGAAATATAGACAGATACTGAAAGGCCGAAACGTTGTAATAAATATGGAGACAAAGATTAGGACAATAGTCCGAATAACGTAAATAGTTTACATAATACCTCATCTCAGAAATATAGATACTAAAGGGCCGAAACGTTGCGATAAATATGGCGACAAAGATGAGGACAATAGTCCGAATAATGTAAATAGTTTACATAATACCTCATCTCAGAAATATAGACAGATGCTATCAATATTTTGAAGGATTTATAGAAATGTTGACGGTGCTATATGCTTTATGAAGCACCTTCAATCTTTGCAGACATCCTTCATAATAATTATAGCACCTCCAATATTTTAGGAACTCCGTCATTAAAAAAACGAATTAACATTATGAAGGAGTTTTAAAAATTTTGAAGTTGCTACACACATACACATATATTGTATATACAATATTTTCGGCAGATAATACAATATTTTCCAGGAGTAATTTCAAATGATAACTTATATATTTAGTAACGGCATGAACATAAGAAAAATGTTTTTTTCCTCATTCATGAGCAAAAACAACATGGCAGAAAATTACTTTTTCTGTATCATTATAACATTCTTCGAAATAAAATTCCGAGAAAATAAATGAAAAATAAAACCAAATCATTATAATAAATTTTGAATCCTCTGTATTTTTGATGAGTTGATATTGAACTCAACGAAATATTGTTTAATTTTTATCAGAGATTCGATGGTATTTCTATGTTTTATTACCTTCTGAAATGATTTCTCTTTGAATTTCTCTGAGGATGAGCTATTTAAGTCGAGACAATTAAATCAGTCGGTATTCCCAGGGTAAAAATAATATAAATATATGAATTTATTTTTCATTAGAGAATTGTTATTTTAGGGGAAAATTTAATATTTCAGTTGTGTCTTTATCCGGATAATGACCAACCCTTAGGAAATAATTTACTCATATTTCATTCTCCTGTCAAATGCTATCCGACTCAAACATAAATAAAATATGAAAAAAAAAAAAATTTCCTTTTTTTTCTGATAAAATTAGACAAAGAAAGAGACAGGTAGAGAATGATGGTTGTTCAAAAATAAGTTTGAATATGAGATACTTGCAACTACACAGATCTGGAGATCAGTCCACAACAAGGTACTGTTTAAAATAGCTTCCAGTGGGTTGATGTACTTATACAACTTTAATTGAACGTTTTTAATTCATTTACTCTATTCCGTGGCCTAAACCCTCTTTTTTTGTAGAACATCGGAAGGGTACATATATTTTAGAACAATTTTGGTAATGGCGAAAGTAACCGATTTCATGAAATGAAAAATTCGATATTCATTGACCGAAGTGTTAGGACTTCTGTTGGTTGAAATATATAAGATCCTTCTCTTCAAACAGTATTTTCAAGAACAGTTTTTTTTTCAAGTTAACTGTTATCGCCTCCTCTAGAATTTATCGGAGTTTCCTTCCTAACCATTTTTTCGAAGTAGTGTGGAAGTTCAACATTCTGATTATGATATTGTTTCTTTGAGTTATATGTACTATCCATTTTTTAATGCTGTAAAGTGTCTTCGAATAACGTAGTTTTTTTCGTTATTAGGCAATGTTCTTTATCTGTGACTAGCGGGAATACCCGGTGTTGCTCGGAAGATATCTGAATAATAGTTTATTATTGACAATTTATTGATATTTTTCAGCCATCTTATGGAAAATAATTTTTTTCAATCTTTAAAAATAAACTTCATTGTTTTTTTTGTATTTTCTGGTTTCTTACAAAATAACTATATTTAGTAAAATAAAACACTGCCACTACAACGCTCGGGGTCGAGATGGGGGGCTTAGGGTTTTGAGCATCAAAATATAAAAAGCATCATATTCAATAAGACACTTTATTTTTCAAATTAATTACTAAGAGAAATATGTTATTAATGTTGTTTTCAACCAAATCAAACTTAGATAAAAGTTCATTAAGTTTTTTTTTCAAATTTTGAAATAAACTTAAATTAAGATAGATTTAAGCATTTAATTTAATCATTTTTTTCAAGCAAAAATTATAGTGAGCCTTATTTCAAAAAATAACTATTTACTATTTATTTTGTAGAAGAATTCTTTTTATTAAATAAAGTTTTGCTTTTAAACATTACATTAACAATCATCTCTCTGTAAATGAAGTTAAATACTATTTTGAAAGAGTAGAAGGAAGCAATATACATTGAGAATTTAGCTTTGAAAAGCGACTGTTTAAATTTCAACTTATATTTGTATTTGAAAAGAAACGAAACACTTTAGTTAATGTCGAGAAAATTTGCACGCAAAACAATCTAAAGACAGTTCAAACCTAGGAAAAGAAGCAAAAGCACTTTCTTCAGTTGCAGAAGACTATTCATTTCGCATCAGCCCCATCACTGTTAAGTGTAACATCCTCCTCCATTTTGACCGGAATTCTCATACAGTGAGAATTTGAAGACTGCAGCTCAATCCTTCCAGTTGTAAACGTTCCCTGGACAGGGTATATAAATTGCATAAATTGTCCACTTACAACTGATTCTCCATCATATGTCTACAAGTATCCAAATGAAATTGAGCAGAATGGTGCCGGAGAACTCGATTCAGTTTAAAAGGGCTAGGCGTGAACCCCAAAATAATTGTGGTATACCTGAAACAAACGCAGCCTACCTTTGTCCTTTAAGAAAGAAGAGAACCTATTCTAACTCCAGGCGGATCGTTAAGAAGGCTTTCCTGATATCCGCCAACACAACGTAATTATTTGCTCGAAAGGAGAGAAGTAATTCTAATAGATCATACGTAAGGTTCATTCCCTAGTAGGCAGCTTCATTAAGAGAAGTGCAAGTATTTGTCTTGAGACTGAATGTGAAAACAGATCGAACTTTAAGTATGGATGTGGGATCTACATTCAGGACAGACCTGTGGGGAATCCAAATATATTCCTTAAGACGGTGAGGGGTAACAAAAATCCCCTCTATTAATACGTGACGTTTCTGCTGACAGAAAACCTGCAAATAGTCCCGATAAAGTTCATCGCGTTCCAGTCTCCGTGCTACATGGTCCAAGACGCGAATGGCCACAGAATTATTTGAAGGAACATAAGATATCTTTTCGAACTCCCAAGATAATCGTATATGATACTTATTTTTCTTGAATTTGAGAGATTGTCTGAAGATTTCAATCATTTACTCGTCATATTTAAACAGTTCATGTTCCTTTATCCCTAATGACTCCCCCACTGAACATCCTTTATAGTCCTCTTTGTACATCATTGTCAGCGACGAAATCAGTTAGAAGGTATTCATATATACTTTTGGGCTCCAACACAAAACACATCTGCGAGGTTTTAACTTCAGCAGTAGATGCCAACACGGAATCAAACGCAAGTTACTCTAGGTTCTCGTATGAGAGTGTCCATTTGAGTTAAATCTTGTCACCTCTCCAAACGGAGCAAACACAGCCAGGAAAGGCACAAGTTGAAGGGGACCCAGGTGTTGAATTAAATCTAGCCCAACAATGTTATTAATTTGAATAAGATTGGTGCCTCTGTCAAACCTGTCCGCAAGGGAACAGTTGTTACACTGAAATCCGTTCAATCGGAAGTCTAGTTCATCGACGTGTACGGAAAAATCAGTGTTATTATCCAACAACACTGGGAGTTTAAGTGGACAACTGAATCTTACATTGATTTCCAGGAGTATCTCCTTTAAGCGCTTATCACAGTCACCAAGGAGTGATAACTTGAATTAACAATCAGACCTTAGCTACCGAGAGGCTTCAAAAATTAACTGGATAGGTTCGCCCACTACCAGTGTTCAATATACAATTGGCAGAGACACTTTCATCAATTCTACTAAAGTTTAAACAGGTGGGAGATTAGTTGAACTCCCAGAATAAGTATGGAATGCAGAGTCAACCGGAAAGAAAGAATCTCTCCGGGTGAGTTTGAATCGAGACCGGAAATCTGCTCAGGATTGGGGACAGTGTCTTCATTGATAAACAGACATTTAAGCGCTTTCCTTTCCTCTAAGACGGATGACCATGTGGGGATTCTTTTACAAGAGAGCTGAATCAATTCTCCCTTAACCGCTCTGGGGGAATTTAGAGAAAATAATTTAAATAATTAAATAATTTAAAATAATTTAGAGAAAATAATGTTTGCTATTAGGAGTAGTTATTTGAGAAAGCACAGTTAAAAGAGCTTTCGAACACTGGCAGATGTGAGGTTGTTCAGTCAAAGTTGAAAAAAGACTTCTCTCGCTTAACACAGGAGTACATTATGTCCTGGAAAATATTGTCGATAATTTCATCGTTTTCCAGATATTCATCCTTCAGGATAGTGAGGGTCATTCGATAATTCTTAGTGCTGATATCAAGATGGATGATCAGCAGTCAGGCCCTTCCAGAGAGCGAATATTTATAATAAGTTTAGCTTCTCATCATCATTGGTCATGCCAATACGCAATTCTCAGAAAGAGATAAGAGATTTTGAAAACTCATCCATTCAGTATGCATTGAACGTAGGACCAGTAATCTGGTTCTGTGATGGTTTTACAGCAAATAGGGACATACTCCTATCCATCTCTAGGGTTGTGGGCTGGAGACGACAATTTCAGAAAATCAGTTGCTGTAGGTAAGAATTTAAACTCAGTGTCTCCGAGGTCCCTCCGAAACCTTAACGAATACTTCAAGCATTCATTCTTGATGTCTACCCAATCCTCTCTCCTCCTCCTCCTCCTCATTTTTTGAAAAGCCAAGAAATTTTTCACAGAGAGTTCGTCCTCTTGACGAGCAACATCTTCATTTGTTCTAATCTTCGATCGCAGAAGAGAAATCCCTCTCGGTAATCCGTTCCTGCTATTATCCATATCTGATACGTACCAGATTATTCTTTCGCAAAATGTCGAGATAATCTGTACCCCAAACAATCTAAAGACGGTTCAGACCGAGGAAAAGAATCACAAACACTTAGTCTTTTAAGTTGCAAGAGAATATTCCTTTGCGCGACCTCATGTGAACGTTATTGCTTGCATTACGTAATAAGTGCGTCAAAAGAAAAAAAAATACCACTTCCCTTTTAAGTATTTCATAGATCACGTGGTAATAAAGTCACGTGCACACTTTAAATATAAAAAGTTAGTAAAATAGTTATTTAACTCTATTTTAATTTTAATAATATTTTGCTTTAATAAAAACTAATTGAAAATTATTTACTTTTTCTCTTATTTACTAAAAAAAAAACGATGAAATTATTGTTTAAAGATTGAATAAAAAAATTATTTCCCATAAAAATATTATATTTCCGAAAAATATTAATAAGTCAATAATACTAACAGAGGTACATAGAAACAACTACCCTTTAGGGTGATACTGATTCTGTATATACAGACAAACCTGTCATCAAAGGACTAATAGGGGTCCGTTAAAGCCGTTCGTCCGTAGATATGGAAGGGATTATTTTTGTGTTGTAAAACTACTATAATAGCTACCAGTAGTTATGATCATAATGTAAATAATATAAACATGTATATATGGAAGAAATATGTATATACTTAATATAGATATACTAAGCAAAATAACAAAAATAATAGATATTTCACACACGCATAACGTATCGTATTTTCCGTCTTTGTTTACAATTGAAAGGCTCGTCAGCGCCACCAAGCGGTCACTTTATGAACTAATATGACTCGCTCCGCTAAGCCTGCAATTTTTGAAATACATCGCTGACGATTTGGAAGTTTTTTGCCTGTAGATAATTTTTTTTTTTTTGCCTATTTTGTCTGTTGCATCCGAAGTCCGTTGATGGGTGGTTTGTCTGCATATTTTGTAGCAGGTCACACACACACACACACACACACACACACACACACACACACATATTTAAAAAAAATTATTAAACTTTTTTTCAAATAACTATTTAGTATTCTTTGTTGTTTTAATATTCATTTTTTTTAAAGTTACGCTTTTATTTAATATGGATGTGAAAATAAATTCAAGAGAATAGAAAAATGCTGATAACGTTTAGCAGAATAAAAAAGTAAAAACAAGCGTAATCCAATTCGAGAATAAGAATTCTCGCCGTTCGTTTTTACTTTTTAATTCTGAGAATTTCGAATGCATTCTCATGCTACTCAATTTCAAAATTCGTAAATAAAAATCACACGATATTTTTTTACACAAATCTGGCTTTGGCAATAATGAGTCTGTATGCATATTTACATTTTCATACTATTGTAGTTTTTTAGCTTTAGCCGGGCACAATCACGCATACAGGCAACTGCCCTTTATATAGAAAGATTATGCACCGTCAGACTATGAGAGCTGACGAAGCTATTTTTTTTAGACATTCTGGGTTCATTCACCTGAAGCAGATTTTAAACATTAATCTAAACAAAGAGTTTATACATTTCTGAGCAAGGTAAACAGCATGCATGTTATCCATATAGCTCTAGCTATGACGAGCCTGTTTAAGAACATAATTTGAAACAGTGGCCGATGTAGTCGATGGTTTCTGAATATTCGTGACCAGAAAAATGTAAAATACATATACAAATCTCTTTTCTGGGGAAGTTTTTACAAGCCAAAACCCGCCTCCACCGTTTGTAGCAAAGACTGATGAAAGGAGACAATGTAAGCAAACATGCATCAGAAGAAAGTCTGTTGATCCCAACACTAACAAAAATTTTATACTTTCTTTTTAGGACTGACAGTTTGTTATGTCTTCATTCTATTGAATGAAGATAACACAGTCAAGAAATGTAATGTCACTTGGAATCGACGTAGTCTTACCGAATTCAGTCGTAAGGATATAAGGCCCTCTCGGTATTTACCTGTGTTCCCCATAGAGCGGGATGTAACACAAGACCGGTTTAAAGTGGGTTTTCCGAGTTGGTAGGCCCGGGTAAATATTCGCCATAGACCCCGTAATAACTGGGTCGGTTTGTCTACCTCCCCAGACAAGACTCTGTCCTTCAGCATAGTCTAGTCTGGATTCTTCTCTGTCCGAAGACAGAGAGTTAGACAAGCACTTAGTACATAGCGCGTGGCTAAAACCTCCTCGCTCTCTGCTGACGATTGTCAGCTTCATTATATATGCTATTAGGTTTGTGCAAAAACAACGACGCAATAATGTCGTTTTTTGACGTATTTTTTAAAGTCAAAAAACGACATTATTACGTCATTATTTTTGCACCAACCTAATATTTGGAAGTGTTCAAGAGAGAGGTGTTCATCTACACAACACCCCCTTTTTACATTTACTTTTCACCCTTTTAGAAAATAAAACCTTCATTTACGTTTTTCCGATTTTTTTCCATATAGCTATATTTATTTCTACTGTTTAAATACATATCCCCACCTGCAGCATGTATTACTATATTTACTCACGTATATATTGTAAAGCCAATAACATTAATCTATTTATTTTATTATACTAATCCCCTGGCGAGAACTATCTCTATAGATAGATGCCAAATTAAAAATATGGAAAGTTTAGAATACATTTGAATTACAATATAAACATTTTGCTGCTGAGAGTTGGACTTGCATTTTCAGTGTTGTTTGGTCTCCTTTAAAAGTTTTCAGCCATCTTTACACATTATTTCCATCAGTTTTAAACTCATCAGGCAAAGTTCGAGACCCTCTGTAGATATCAGCAGCAATGTATATAGTGAATGAATGCTTTTCATTTCTAATTCGTGTCTATATTTATAAAACGCCTGTAAAAAAAGAAGAAACTTGTTAACCAACAAGAGCTCATCTATTCGCTGATGTAAAAACGCTATGGATATTAACAACTTACAAATATCAAGAGTTGAAATACCTAGGAATTAATATCTAACACGAAAGTGTAGTCGGTGCTCAAGCCAGCTAAGCAAGCTAAACCTTGGTTAGAGACTTAAATAAAATATCACTTATATATTTTTATATCTGACATCTTATGAAGCATAAAAACATCAGTAAGAAATCCAGGATATTTTAATTATCCAAAATGTTTTATTGCTGTTCCTTTTTTCAGAGGAGGTCAAGAAAATGTTATTTCCTTTAAGATTCCAATTTGACTGTGTTGGTATTATTACTTCTAATTGATAAGACACAAATTGATATTATTACTTCTAATTGATAAGACACAAATCTAATACTATTCCTGCTAGATCGTAATGTATTTGAATTCACTAACAGTAAACAATATTTTTTAATTACATTCCCAGTGGATCTAAAAACAAATGCACATCTTTATATTAAGGAAAACAAGTCTAATTCAAGGCCATGGTTGTTATAAACATTTTAATGAACTTTGGAAAGATTTTAATGCAGAACGTCTTATTTAGTGAAAATTATCTGATTCGTGATTTGAACGTTCGAAAGCGTCAATACCAGCAAAGCTGTCCCCCAGTGAAACCTTTCTTAGAATTTCCAAGTCAATAAATTGAGAGACTGTTGAACAGACACATTATTGGAGAGACATATGTGTTTGTATTCTTGCTAGCCAGTCGCTAGACAATTAATCAGTGAAAAGCATTTCAAATCATGTTTCTGTAAAGTCTTGAGGGCTAAAATTGTAAGGAATCTGTTGATTTTACGCACAGTCGAAATTAATTGTGACATTGGCCACCTAGTTGCTCCGTGTCTCCGGTAAAACGTCCATTCAAGTGATTAAATGTATTCCCACGTTAATTATATTTGGTAAAAGAGAAAACCCATTAGCAATAATCAAAGAAGTTTGTAGTCTTCTTTCAGAAAAGTTTAATACAAAATCAAGATTATTAATGGCGAATATACATACATACATACATACATACATACATACATATATATATATATATATATATATATATATATATATATATATATATATATATATGCGTCCTGAAAATTGCGTTCAACCTTGGAATAGAATGTCGACTCACCGTGTTGGAAAACATATATATATATATATATATATATATATATATATATATATATTATAGTAAAAAAAAAAGGAAGAACAGTAATATATGTAATCCGGTGTTCTAATTGATATTTTTATTTTTACAAAACAGTGCTCAATGTAAATTTACAGAACATAAATATTAAATCAGTTAATTTATAATATATATATATATATATATCGTCCATTTGTATATGAGTCTGTGTGTTTGTTTTTGTCTGCTTTTTTGTTCTTGCGTTAAATGTAACGACCGATATTATGGAATTTACCAGTATACAAATCTTACACAAATGAGGAAATTATAGTTTGAAAAACGTGTAATCTACAGTTTTTTCCCAAGAGTATTTGTTTTTATAAAGATATAGAAATTTATTAAGCTTAGATACAAGGAAAATCAAATCTTTAAGTAGACAACATTGTGTAGCTTAATTTCTCAAAAGTTGTATACCTGTTTACCTGCCATGAAAATCAGTGTTCAAAATACTTGTTACATTTCAGGACCGACAACTAACTCTGTTGAGAAATATGCATATTACTTTGCCAAAATTCGAATCCCCAAGAACAGTAGTCATGACCTTTTCGTTCATGACCGGGCACTTCTATTCCATGACGTACTGCTGTTTTCCGATCGATTCTCCAACATTGCAGAACTTTTTAGCAGGACAATTATACTCTGAAAATCTGAAGCAGTCCCCGGCTCTGATACTATAGGCATCTAGGTAGAAATAGAAAAGCTGGCTGTATCTCGATTTCCAGTATTTCTGTTTGGTACATCAGTGGATGTTTTTTTTTAAAGTTTGACATCCACTTTAACCGAAGGGGAATAGGGAAGGTAACGGGCTAATATGTAGGTCTTTTGAAGATCAAGTAGCAACAAAATCGGAAATAGGGTATATCCGAGTGCCGGTCTATATAAACACCCATGCTCGGGATTGGGGAGAGTTATGGTACATCATTGTCTTGAAACGGCCGTGGGATTCCATTCGTATTACCATGTTGATCGGCAAGAGGTTGGTAAGAGAAAGAGCTGATATAGCAAACATTGTCCCAAGTAAAACCTACCTACCTACCCACTTGGACGTGCAGGTGAAGCCCTTGAATTAAACACCAACAAATAATATGGGAAAGCTTGAGTGGAGGTCGTGTATGTTTGCATAGATGGCACCTTCTTCCAACTTTAAGAGACTCCCATGTAGGTGTTTCCAGGAATACTATAATATTAACCTCTTCAAAGGAGCAATGTTTATCTATCAACTATAGTACAAATGATATGTTTCAGGGCACCTCTGGTATTTTTTTAAATTGGCCCAAAGATTACTTGATTTGTATTTTAAATAAGAGAGAATTATAATACATTGTTAATAAAGTGAGATATGATTTTTTATTAGAAATTTTATATGACAAAAATAAAAATAAAAATTTTATGATTAAATTTTGCTCTCGTCGAAATATCCTCCTTTAGTCTTAATTACTGCAGCACAAACTTTTGACATTCGTTGCAAAATTTTCTCAAAGTATAAGTTTGATAATTGATTCCATTCTTTTTTTCATGACTCTAAGACGTCTTTTTAATTTTTTTTTTCAATCTTTTATCAAGTTCATCACGTGGTAATTCTGGGGATGGCTTCAAACTTTGAACAGTAGTGTATGTCTCTAGTATGCTTTACTTAATAAGGTCTCATCGTTTTTATTAATTGAGTTCACTGAGAAGGAGACATATTTCTCGTTCATGAAGATAAACTGATTTCCACGGCGTAAACCGCAACAATCCTGTTAAATATACGGGCGAGGTGGATGTTTCTATTTTTTGTGGTTGATTTATTGAAAAGATTTATTGATCCAAAGCAGGTCCCAGTTTCTCAAGAAGAAAACAATATTTATAATTTCTAAATACCTATTCTTTATGATTTTAGCATTTCTTTCACCTTTTTTTTTTCCTTATATAAATAACGAAGCTAGCTCCTATGGCGCATGGTGGAATGCAAATAAGATACAATGTTGGGATAGGCAGACCCGTTCGTTTTAACAATCACGTTCTGTTATCAAATAAAAAGATCACGCTGGCAACAAGAATCAACTGATAAGGAGTGTCTCCTTGATATGCCATATACAAACTTGAAAACACAGGAATAATTTTCAGTGTTTATTCTCAAAAACTGCCAGTGCTTAATGCCAAGAAAATTATATATATATATATATATTTATATATATATATATATATATATATATATATATATATATATATATATATATATATATGTATATACACAGATACAGACACACACACACACACACACACATATATATGCGTACAATTTCCGAATTTAAAAGTTTTCTAATAAGAAACACTGTCCATGTTCACATGTATAAATTATTCATGCATATTTAAATTATTAGCCGAAATTTAAATTTAAAACGAAAAAATAACGATACTAAAATGCCATTACCAGTTGAAAAAATAAATTAATTTTGATTTTAGATGTCATTATAAATTTTACGCATTTCTCTACATTGTTGTGTTGCCTTTTATCATAAGCTTCTCGGAAAGACATTTAATAATTACTTACCTACAAGATTTCAACATGCGTCCTAGATCTCAGAAATTCAAAGTTTAACTCTGACATATATCATCATTATCAACATCATTATCAACCGTCCATTGTCAACATCATTATCCAACGTCAAAGGTGTTTACCAGAATCTTTCTAGGACGTCCGTGACTGTGTTATTTTTTGCTATACTTTACCAATAAACTTCTCGATCGCATCTTCTGTCTTAATCATCTTACTGCTTACCATATATATCAAATATCTTGAGCTGATTGAAACGTCCACAGCATTAAATATTGATTTTTTGCGTATTTCTGAAGTTCATTTCAAGCGATTTTGTTAATTTGCATGTTTAGAACTCGCATCACATTCCAGGAAACACTTACCCAAATTGCGTCTGTTCCCACCCTGATGACTAGACGAGGTTATTTCTGGAGGGTCCATCTACGAAATTTTGGATTTTAGAGGCTGAAGGTAACATCAATCAGCTAAATAACGCATATTATATTTATACTAATTTTCTCTCTCTCTCTCTCTCTCTCTCTCTATATATATATATATATATATATATATATATATATATATATATATATATATATATATTACTATTGAAATGAAACTTTAGGACTTGAGTCAAGTTTCGAAACAGTAATTTCTGTCGCGATGGAATCATACTTAAAAAAATATTAGGTTGGTGCAAGAATAATGTCGTTTTCACACATAGTAACATATGTGAGAAAACGACATTATTTTTGCACCAACCTAATAATTATAATTTGATCTCTACTTTTGTATCGAGCACTGTATTTTTAAATAAAAATATAAATGCTAAAGAATTTTGGATCATTAATCTTATTCTTTCCCATTACATCAAGACACAGACACACAGACACACACACACACACACACACACATATATATATATATATATATATATATATATATATATATATATATATATATATATTGTGGACTCCCCCTTCGTATTCAACGTATGACGGTCAAGCAGTTCAGTTCCTGGGAACCGACAGCCCAGACCCCAGCATATATGATTTGATTATAATGGTGAAGGTTTCGTGCAGAACCAGCCACTCACACACACACAGACACAGACATACACACACACATACACACACACACACACACACATATATATATATATATATATATATATATATATATATCCATTGACTGTTTGAACTCCCCGTTTCTCTCTCTCTCTTTCCATATATATATATATATATATATATATGTATATATATATATATATAAACATATGATTCAAATTAAATATATAAACCTATATTCGTTAATTGAATTCAATCGTTTCGGTCTGATGGTTTATTTTAATTTTCTAATTTTCAAGTTTGCTTATAGGTTACCACATATCCAACTCAAAATGTGAATAAACTTTGAAAATTTAATAATGATTTTTGTTAGGTTTATTTTCATAAAATTCTATCGCATTTCAATCAAAAATGTGGTCAGAATAAAACCATTTGCCATTTCAGAGCAATGATTTATATTTATATTGATGCGTATTCGCCATCGACTGCTTCGTTGCAACTCGTTGAACTTTGTATTTTTTTTTATCGCCCTTGCTTCGAAATCTTCGCCGTTTCCTGTTTAGCTAGTCAACATTTCCAACATGGTCGATCAGCCATGAAATTTTAGTAATTGCAGAGCCATAAAAGACCCTCTTACTTCCACCGGAAGCAGACACATTAACAGCGGACGAAGCATTTAACACGGAATGAAACACCTTTCTAATTATGGCTTGACCGTGAGGTCAAAGAATCACGTGACGTGGCGCGGTAAATTTTCATTTGTCCTCATTACAGACTATAAAATGTTTAGAGTAAAATCACTCTGATTCTATTTATTTTCCATAGCCTGATCCTTCTCCTCATTTAATTTTTTGTCTGTTCATAATCTATTCATACGTGTTCCTAAAAATATGTTTTTAAAGAATTTAAGTACCTTTCCGATTTTAATCTTTTCTTGTCTATTCACTTTCATGTGTTAATTTCATTCCGTTTATGTCTCTTTGACAATTTAGCTGTCTTTCTCTAGTTTTTTGTTACCCAGTGTTCACAAGAGTAAACAACGTTATTTGTCACTTCAAGACTGGAGTCTGGTCATATATCCTAAGAAAAGGTCACTGCATTTCGTTTGAAGATCCTGGTGTACCGGAAGTTGTTCGTGATTGGACTATAAAAGGAGCATTGCATATTGAAAATAGTCGTAGTTGACAGATGCCGCACACGGTGATATCCGATCATTATCGACCATGGAGAAAGGGTATGAGAAAATTTCATCATGAAGAAAGGGTTGAGAAAATGGAATAAAACTAAACACATATATTTAGAATCAGCACTAGAGAGTTGAAGCTTCTAGGCAGATAACGCTTAAAGAGGGCTTGAAAAATTAACACACATAATATTTTATAGTGTGTGTATATGTGTGTAAGTGTGAATGAAACGAAAGCTCGTTATTACCACTTCAAGTAGAGAGTGTCACCGGATTTACAAAGAAAACGGTCATTGTTTTTGCTTCTTTTTTGTGGGAGAGTGAAGAGGTTACTGAAGCGGAAGTTGTTCGTGATTGGCCTATAAATTTTAGATGACTTGCAGTGTGTGTACTAACCCAATGCTGGTCATTTGACCTTTATAGTCAAATAATATCCCTATAGTAAGAGAAGAGCCTGTCTGTATCGATTGGGTAACCGTTGAAAATGGGCAGATGCAGGAATAGCCCAAGAAGCGAGCAACGAATTGGAGACACCATAATTAACAAGTGCATTTAAATATTTAGAAAGTGTTTTATCAGAGGGCGGAAAGTGCAATACAGAAGTTCAGTTGAGATAGCGAAACAGGCTTTCCAAAATGTGAACAAAGAAACAAGAGAATTTTGTTAGTAACAAAGAAGAAAGCATTGGACTGTTATGCAATATATATATATTCTACTATATGGCAAGTAATGCTGGAAAATAACCTTACATATATACCTGTGACAACTGTGCTCCTACAGAAGGATGCTGTCTGAAAGGATCTATGGAATGAACATGTACGTAATAATAAAACTTTAGAGAACAACGGAATTCAAAAAAGAACACATTTAGAAACAGAATTAGAGAGTCCAGTTTCCAGGCAGATAGAAAGATTGAACGAGGGATTGAAAAAATTAACTTTCACATAATATTATTTTGAAGTGTGTGTATATGTGTGCAAGTGTGTATATATCAGTCAGTGAAATGAAAGATCGTTATTACCACTTCAAGTCGAGATTTTCGCTGGATTTTCTAAGAAAACTCTCACTATTTTTGCTTCTTTTTATGGAAGAGCGAAGAGGTTTGTAGTCTAAAGACTAGATGACTTGCAGCATGAATATTAACCCAAAGCATGTCATCTGATCTTTATAGTCCAATCATGTCCCTATTGTATGAGAATAATTTTAGGTGATGGATGCCGTAGAATTGTATATACGATCATTATCGACTGGGTCAACATGTCGAAGGCGTATGATAATGTAAGGCCGAAAAACTCCAGTGACCCTCGGCTAAAACATCACTGATGATGTGGAAAAAGGCAACAAATAGATGTATTTAACGAAAAGAAGACAATACATAGTAATAAGTTTAATATGTCTCTCTTAGCAAACACGATCTCCTGGGTTCTTAAAAGCTAGACAAGGCCGCAGATTGTAATCTTTACATCGAAAGAACAAAAGCAATTGAAAGTGCTTTCAAGGTACGGACAGATTTCTATAAGTTTCATCATAATGATTCCTAGGGAAATCTTTTACTCAAGGTACATCACCACAGACTTAATCCAAACTTATGTGAAACCCAAAAGATTTACAGGTTTCATTGATTTCGTTCGTTAAGTGCTGCATATCACTGAATGTATCAAAGTCAGAAGCATAATGTATTTCTTTTATTAGATTAGTAAAAGTCTTTCTTTTTTTAGAAAAGCTGCTAAGCATTAATAATTTATCTGTTGTTCTATATCTCATGGTTATAATGCATAAATGTCTTTGCCAATACAATAACGAATAATGTAGAAAACAATGTCAACCCAGGAATATATCCTCGATAGACACCATTCTCTGCCTAAAAAGATTCAATCTGTGTCTTCTCTATGTACATAAGTTTCTATGCCATCATGAAATGATTTCGCCAGGTTGGTAAAGTGTGCAGAACATCCGAATTTAAGCCAAAGATCCGATTTATGTCTAGATGATAAACGCCTTTGTTAAATGAACACAAAGCCTGAGATAAATGCAAATCTTGCTCTCAACATAATTCTTGTAGATGCCTTGCAGTTATATTCATTTCGATTGCTTCTAAAATCCCATTTAAATTTCGGAAAAACATCTGGAGATCTACTGGTATTAAACCCTGTAAAAAGCATGCCAGCAAGTAGCTATTTACCCGGCCTCACGACCAAGACAGTATGTGACAGAAATTAGTTTTAACGTGGGGGGAGTGTATGCATATGGACTTTTCCAAAGAAAATCGGTTTGCAATACTTTTGAATACCCACCAACCTCCCCTATCCTCTTACATTTGTAAATTGGAATTAGAACAAAATCTATTCTTTAGAGGAGTTTCCTGTATTCCATATGTCCTATATTATTTTGTTCATTATCCGATTAAAATTCTCTAAAGTTAAAGCGAATTACGGTGGAAACCGTTCTGTCTCTGAGTCTTTTCTATAAATGCTTTCATGTTAATTGTCTGGATGATCTCTTCGCTATGGTACCATCAGCTGTTATGGTGGTTGTAATAAGAAAGGTTAGTATGAATGCACTGTTTTGATGTAAGAAATTTTGTTGTATGTTTCGGTCAGTATTTGCGGCTAGCTAAGAAGTTAAGATGAAGATCGTCCTTTTCCTCACTCCCCGTTTTAGACCTTGTACCACATATTCTGTAATGAAGCAGAAATAAACATCGCTCTTCGCTCTTATACATAGAGTTTTTAAATTTAAACGCATACTCGACTCTTGTCGATATATCATCAATTTACAGATAAGCTGACTTGATGTAGTCTTAAATACTATGCTAACAGTTTCTTTTCTCGCATTTCTTACTTGTGGAAATACTTTTCGGGTCCGTGCTTTGCAGCCAAATTTAATCTGCAAAAATTTAAATGCAATGTCAATTGCGATCTACTGTCCTTCTGATTACTCTTTTCTCTTCCCACTCGTTAGTAATGTTTCTATTCCTAATTATTCCATATCCAGTAAACCCTTGTCTCTTAATGGATTTACTGAAATCAATTAAAAGATACCAAGTGCTTATTTTCACTTGATCTTTGTTAATCCTAAATATTAGTTGGATTATCCATTTCTTCAACTACGATGATAATGACCAACTTTTAAATCTCAATTTCGTAAATCTAAAATACACCTTACATCGGTTTGCAATGATGTCCATTAATGTAAACAGTTACTCGCCATGACTATCCCAAAACAGAGATATTGATGAAACTTGTGATCAATAAGCTTCCTTAATATTACTAGATGTTTTTGCGTTGATCTTATCTGCGGTTAATTTTACATCCTTATAAAGCGCTCTGAACTAAATATCTTATTGTCTATGTATTTTTCGCTACGTTTTCTTATGTCTTTTCTTGAAGTATTTTTTGTTATCCAGCTAAAAGATTTGTTTGTACTTCAGCCTTATGTTTAAGCAGATCATTTAGACAAGCATCACTTGCATAGAACAAATCATCGTATTCTGTTTTCTGAGGATTTGAATAAATTTTATACAGTCCTTATCATAATTATTTCCAAAAAGTGAAAGCATACTGAATTGATGAGAGATTTGTTGAAACAGTTCTTGTAAGAATGTATCTTTTTTGTTTGAAATATCGATAAATCTAGAAAGAATAGTTGCCCTAGATCTCTTGGGTATATGATAAATTATCTTAGCAAACATGATCTGACCAGTATTCAGCACCTGTTATAGAATGCACCTTTCATATGCTATGATCTAACAATGACATAATCAATAAGGTGAAAGTTTTTAGAATGAGAAATAGGATCTCTTTTAAATATGAACTGAGTAATCGATAGGAATAAGTTCAACTCCATAGAAAGTTGAAGAAACAACATTTTTCATTCATTTTTTTCCAATTTTAGGTCCTTCTAGATAATTCCATGTGTGCCAATGCGTATCGACTCTAGCGTTGAAGTCCCCTGGAAGAATAATTTTGAAGATTGGAAGTCCACAAATAATTCCCTTAAATTCACAATTAAAAGTCAGTTTCGCGTAATCGCTACGGTAAGAGGTATATGTAGATACAGTAATCAAATTCGCAAAGAAATTTATTTTAGACGAAATACATGGGTTTTTCATCACATCGTTTTAAGTCAAGTAATTTCAACACCACATCACTCCTCTTCTTTGTCATTATCGCCTTCATTTAAGAAGCATCTGTATTTTCTTCCTATTTCCTTAATTTGACCATGTCCCATTCTCTCATCTGCTTTCTGATAGTCCCTCACTGTCTACTGAATATTTTTGTAATTCCTTAGCAACCAAGATGGTCTGAAGTTTCAAGGAAAATACATATATTATCAAATAAGTTCGTACATTCCAACAAGAAATCTACAGTTATATTGATATTTTAAAATTTTCGTTTCTCATCTTGGTTCGAGCATCCGTTAGCCACGCGAAAATTGACCAGATTGTACTTAGTTAAGCTATTTTTCAAAAACCATTTCAGTGAAGTGATAAACATTGCTAATCAAAAAAGGTTTAGACAACTAAAGGGAAGGCCAAATCACACAATTACTTTATTTGATGAAGAAATGACCAAGACGCCATCCATGCCTAGATTGGTGACTGGGAATTTCCAACATGTCAGGTCTGAAACTGTGATGACATTCTTATCGTCACAAGACTGATCATTGTGACAGAGGCAACTGCAGGAATTATAACAATATTAAGAATGATTAAATTTATAAATTTTAGAAAGGCTCGTGTAAAATTCAAGTCCTGCAAATTTGCACAGTGTTTTCAAAGACAATTCCTACAAAATCTAAGTGACCTACAGACAACCAAAGAAAGACACGTGGCTTACTCCTACAAGACAATGTCACATGAAAAGTGGTCCACATATTTTCCTGTGAATTCAGAGTTTTCATTTTTCCTTTGCTTTTTCTTTTCTCTTTAACATGTCTTGGAGATCCACACACCCCCTTATATATATATATATATATGTGTGTGTGTGTGTGTGTGTGTACACCTTGTGTAACACCAAAAACAGCATGGGATAATTGTCCATCCCACGACATGTTTAATATTATAAAAAACACAAAACTAATTGAGATTCTTTTTTTTTCTTCTAATTTTCAGCTAAGGCGTTAAGCTATTTGTCGTAAGAATCACCGAAAAATTAACTTGAGTTATTCGGCTAAAAAGAGATCAAGTTAAAATTGTTTTTGTCACACCCACTGTCTTCCCAACTGAGAAATGGTGGGAGGAAAAAGATCTGTTAGGCCTCCAGTATTGTAACCAACATTCATACACTAGCTTCCATCTACAAAGTTCATTCAAGAACCACCATGAATAAGGTGAATAAGTTTAAAACAACAGGGGACAGTAGAGAAGCAAACTGAATCAGGAGGTCACGACAAGAAGATGGATCCTCATCCAAACTTAGAGCGAAAGTGATCAATTAGTGATAAGGAGGCGAGGATAGTACAACAGTTATCAACGTGGAATGTGAAATCGACGTACCGTGTTCAAATTCCAGTGGATTATTTGACTTTCTCTTCCCTCTAATCCTGTTGGGAAAGATACAGACACAACTCCTTCTACCCACGAATTAAATTAAATAGATCAACACCTCAGATAAATATAAAAAAAATCGTCTCTGAAGCAGCACACAGCTTAGGTTTAAGTCTGGTGGATAAAGGCATTATTTCGGGTTGGATGACATAACAATTGTAAGTTCAAACTCTGGGCCGGTTAATGTGGAAACAGGGCGAGCAATAAATGAGTAGAACTAAAAATAACAACTAGATGATATACCTAGACATCTAAACATAAGGAGTGAAAGGAGAACAGTCTACCTCCGTAGATTAATTAAATAGTTCAGTACGGAATTCTTCGTAGCTTACTGGATCGATAGACACCTGATGAAAGCCGGAGAGGAAAACGACTGAAACCCAGTGATAATAACAACAAAGAAATGTATAATAGTGAGAATATATATAGAAAATATAGATGAACAATTCTTTGGTATTCCCATCACTTTTCTTTTAGTTAGAAACCATATAACACTTGCCAAAACACCAACGTAGTTAAAGGCGTCCCCCTCTTGTCATAGTTATTTACATGAAGTTTCTTATCAGAATTCTTCTAGCTCTATAGTTCTATAGTAACTCTTTATTAAATATGGGTAAGGAATGTCAGTTCATCTCCGACCAGCATTTGTAAAAATACTCCACCGAGTTGGTCATTTAGTCTTTAAAATCGAGCTAGCTTGTCTCAGTACTTACTCACAAATCACATCTTTTATTTTCCGTTTCCCTTCAGGACTTAGGCGATCCCGGCTCTCCTATTCTCCCTGTCCATTGTAGCTTTCAATATCTTTTGTCTTTTTGTTATTTCTCCCAGCCACTGTTCTGCTATCCACTTGCTTAAACCCATTAAGTATGTTACGTTTTGGTTTCTCGTGCCCCCTCTTCCTCTCTCCTCCCTGTGAGTATCAGATTTTCCAAGCTCTCCTTTCTTATTATGGGTCTCAGAAATTTCAGCTCCATCTTTCTGATGTTAAGTATAAGTTTTCTCTTTCTTTGCTTCCTCTTCAAAACCACGTCGTTGCTCACATGTTCTGTCCATGGCATCCTTAGTCTCCTCTGCCTCGAGTCTCTTCTTCATGTTTGAGGAGATCGTTCAACATTCGCTGTCGTAAAGGAGGACAGATATCACTTAGCAGTTCAGTACTCTTTTCTTTGTGTTATGGCGTCCATCCCTTTTTCATATAAGTGGACTCTACCAAGTGTACCTGGACTGCTGCCGTTAAATACCCAGAGTTACAGTCAGTGAGTAGTGTAGTAGTCGTATGGCAGTAGGTAGTCGACAGTCGGAGAGTGAGAGAATATACGAACGGAGGTAGTGTGAGGTAACCTCTTGTAGAAGTCAGTTACAAGCACGTAGACTCTAAGGAAGTCTTACTTCGCGACTGTATATATCTACCTGTATTTGCTACTAACCACGTTCGTATTACTCTTTGTATGATTGTTTAAATACATTTTATTTTCTTATATTTAATTATTGCGTTTGTCATTCCTTGGAGGCCGAATTTATCTCGGAATCAACAACACTTATCAAAGGAATCCTCCTGTCTCATAATACTTTGCCTAACTGTTGGTATGAGTCTTTCGTTATAATAGTACTTCTTCGCACTTACTGTCCTCTGTCAGAACACTTCCCAGATATTTAAATTTCTGCACCTGCTTGATTTTTGTGTCCCGACCTGTAAATCACAGCTCGGTCTTATCTTTTTGCTGATTACCACGCATCCTGTCTGTAGTTTATGCTTAGTTCCTTCTCGCTCTCTTTAGCGTAGGAGGTTTTGTGTTTTCCTTACCGTATTCGTTATCAGCACTGCGTCATCTGCATATCCTATTTTGTGACCGCCAATGGCAGGTGTTTCAATTCTCGCATAATAAATCCAGTAGAAGACACATCCTTGCCTTACGCCGCTTTCTATTTTTGTATATCTACTGAATTCATTTTTTCTTTATGAAGGCGGTTTGCTGCTAGTAGAGGTTTTTCGTTAGGCTAATGTCTTTCCCGAATATATCGAGGTTGCTGAGCATTTCCAACAGATCTTTGTGGCGTACTTTGTCGAAAGCCTTTGCGTAGTCTCTGAAACACAGGTGCACGTTATTCTGCATTTTTTTTTGTTCTTTCTGTCAACATCCTCTGTCGGAATATTGCGTTCCTTGTTCCCTTGTCTTCAAAGAAGCCGCACTGTTCTTGTTCTATCTTTGGTCTGATTCTGCTGCGCGATCTATTCATCAGATTACGGATGGTGAGGTTTGTTATGTGGCTCACTAGGTTGAGTTCATATTCGTTTGCGGTTCGTTTCTTAGGCAGTGCTATGAAAATAGATCTGCTTAGATCATCCGGTATAACCCCACTGTTTTAGATTTCATTTATTATTTCCGTAATCTTGTCTATGCCAAAATCATCTAAAGCTGTCACCATCTCTGTTACAATTCCATCTGGCCCTGCCGCCTTATTTCTGTTCACTTTGGTCAGTGTCCTTTTTATGAATTATACTTTTGATTTAAAAAGTTCTGTTGCAATGATTATTGGCTGCACAGCATGGTTTAACTTCAGGAAGTATGTATGTAATTTCTTCTCAGTCATAGAATTTTTGTCTCTTCATCAAGGGCGCTGGAGATAAACGCTTTTCTGAGCTAGAGCTATCAGAACTATCCAGTAACTTATACAGATGTTTTCTCATCAGCAGATGCATGACATCGAAATTACTGCGTTTCCGTACTGTGAATGTGATTTTACATCGTGTAGTCATTGCTGGGAGTCTCTTGATACCACAAAGACATGTACAGCTGCAGCTTTTCTTTCTGAAAATCAACCCAGGTAAGTTATTTACATATATCACTGTCTTGCTACCAAGGGTTCCCATCACCCCATACGAAACTTTGTCAGTATCTAACACACGCAGTTGGAGCCACTGCTTAATTGCATTTTTCCCCAGGTACATTCTGTCCTTGGGTTTTAACACTTCTTAGGGACCCAGCTATGGGCAAATAGTGAACCCCAAAGAAAAAGAAAATCCTATGATAGTATAAAAATAAATGTTATACATAGTTATAGTAAAAATACCAACAATACATCTGTATCGTAAAATTGACAGGTATATATTTTACATGTAGTTGGAAGCTTGCAAATGAGTTAAAAAACTTGAAATTTCGACATGAAATAACTCATAGATATGTTGCTAAACAAATCAACCAAACAACCAACATGAAAGAAATCCTTCATGATATTAATCCATATAATATCCTAAAATTTATTGACGAATTCAAACAGATTTCCGAAAAATGACTTCGACGTAACTAAAACATAAAACACAATTTCACCACTTCTAATGATTATGTTTATACAAACGATTATATGCACAAAAGCTGAGTATCACCTATCGTGTATTCCATTCTGAAAGCAGAGTAACATATATATATATATATATATATATATATATATATATATATATATATATATATATATATATGTGTGTGTGTGTGTGTGTGTGTTTGTTACTTTTAATCTCCCATGAAAATATGCTGTTAAACAAAACAAAACAAATAATGACCCACGCAGTAGAGTGAAACACCAAGATCCCCTCTAAAATATATATACCATAATTTCTCCATCTGCTGCACTACTATAAGAGTCTATGTTCCAAAAGTTCAAGTAAATCTTTAAAAGGTCAAATCTGAGCTCATGTTTCTATCTGAAAATGGATGCAAAAACAAATCCCAAAACTGAAAATTCTGCCTAGAGTGGAATATGGAGACAAAGATATTGCAAATAATTACAATACCTCATGGCAGAAATAGAAATATAGTACAAAACAATATAAATAGTGTAAATAACTATTGACAGATTTTGCACTGAATTGCTAAATCCGTTGGATACTTCAAAGCATTCAAGCAATATAAAAAAATGATGCCAAACCAAAGGCATCTTCTGTTATCCCATTAATTATGACATTTTACCAATTTTTATATCGTGGAATTTCCTCTCTCAGTATTTCTAGAACAGTCTCTTTAATTTTCGAAAGGATTCTTCCTGGTATGGAAGATTTTATGCCACGCAAAAAGGACCAACAGTTTTAGAAAAGCTAGCCATCGTTCATGCCTGCATTTGCTTCTGCCACAGCCGATTGTAAGCATGGCTACTAGTTCTATCAAACTGAATGGTGTAGCAGAACTCTTGTCGCATTAGGAATTGCCGGCGGTCAGTACAAGAAAACACTGACAAATACAAAAAGCAGCAGTACACAAGCAGACCAAGTCAAAAGTGAAAAACAAAAGCGATTTGATCCCCGTATTTGCTGGAATTTCACAAAGATTCCCAAAAGCAGAAAACACTCAGTGACTTCTATTATAAATGTCCCTGAGGTTGTCTTATCCTTTCCGCATTTTTGCACTGAATTAATCTCTAACGCAATATTAGACGAGAACGACCATGCCTATTTGATTTCCAACCTCTCATGTAGGACAAACTTGGTGAGATCTCTATCCCGTTACAGAAGATTTCCAGACTCATCAAAAGCTTTTTACTGTACGGAGATTACTGGTTCGCATAATATTTCTTTGGTCTTTCTTAAGTACTTTAAATTTGGGCTATCCCCAATCTTGGTAAAATTGTTTAACTGCTTATTTAAAGAGAAATGTTTGCTAAGCTTATGGAAAGTGTCAGTTGTATGTCCTGTTTTAACAAAAACGCACATGGCCGCTCATAATATAGCAATATCAGTCCATTGGCCAACCTTACTGTTATCAGTAAACTTTTTGTGTTTATTATGAAAAGGAAGAGTATCGATCAACTCAACCGAAAAACGTTCCTGGGCGACAAGCAGTATGACTTTCACTCTTCTAAGTCCAGTGCTGATTTCTTAACTCTGTTTACGTATATAACCAGTAAACCACTCGATAATCACGAGAGAAATACACTTAAATATATCCAAGGCTTTTGACACGTGTAGCGCATTGATTACGATACTCTATCACATTTAAAAGCAGCTTTTCATGTTTTTCCTATTAGGTAGGCCTATGCAGGTCGTTGTATTTGAAGCCTTTGCGACCAATGCTAGAGTCCATCATGACCCTACCCCCATTCTCTTTTATATTAAAGATCTGATTGAGAAGCATCTCAGATCGTTAGTAAATATACAATCCTCTTCAAAAGTATCGAAACGGCAAAGTGGATTCCTTTGTTTTTGTTGTAGACATTTGCGTTTACGATCAACGATGAATATGAGCCAAGATTGTGTCTTGCGTTTCGGCTCGATTATTTATATATTCTGGTACATTACGGCTGTTGAGGTAATAAAATATACAAATCCATTTTAAAATCAGTAGATAACGAAGAAAAAATATACAATAGGAATGAGTAACCGAAGGATG
>OZ010578.1:22518326-22525826 GCA_963932145.1 Acanthosepion lycidas | reverse complement strand
TTCATACTGTCCTAATATTTGGACCTATTCATATTGGACCCATTCATATTAGACCCATTCATAAAGGACACGTTCTTGTTGGACACATTCACATTAGATCCATTCATATTAGGTATATTCATTTTGGGCACATTCATATTGGACCTATTCATATTGAACCCATTCATTTTGGATCCATACATATTAGACCCATTCATATTGGACCAACTTATATTGGAAGTATTCATATTGGACTCATTCATATTGGACCCTTTTATTTTGGACCCATTCATTTTGGATCCATACATATTAGAACCATTCATATTGAACCAATTTATATTGGACCTATTCATAGTGAACCCATTAATATTGAACCCATTCATTTTAGACTAATTCATTTTGGATCCATACATATTAGACAAATTCATATTAGAGCTATTAATTTTGGACCCATTGATATTGGACCCATTGATTTTATTCCATTCATTTTGGATCCATACATATTAGATCCATTCTTATTGGACCAATTCATATTGGACCCATTCATATTGGACCCATTCATTTTGGAATCATAGTTCGTTCATTTAGTTCAAATTCCACGTACTGTAGACATGTTGAATTTTTCTTCGCAACTAATATTTTGGAAATATCATTTTCCTCTCTAAGTGTTCAGTTTTATACTTTTTGCAAACTATGAATGTTTGGTGTTTCTATCATTGTCCCTGATGAAAGAAACTATAGTTGTCCCCCATCGAATTCTCTTACAGCGTCGTCCAAAAGTCTGAGCGAACCTGAATAATATAATTTTCTATTTCAGATGGCTGACACGAGCTCCTACAGACCTTCTCGATGTGTCAACGTGTCAATGAAAAAAATGAATAAACTGAATCTAGTACATGTTATTTGTATTACTATATTATATGTTGTTCTATAGTTCTCATTACTTTTTAGTGGGCGGTAACAAGACTTTCGGACCACTATAAAAGTGATGGTTGTGCCTTATTTATAGGCAGGGGTGACACTACATTGAATAAAGCTTCATTACAAACTTAAAAGTTCGTCTGCTGTTTTTACAGTGTCATAATGCACAAGACATTTCTATAATCTGTATATTACCATTTCAGATTCCAGTTTTAAAAATACTTCTTCATAAATCTTCCATAAATTTGCTCTACCTTGAAAATATTCCACATAAACTTTCCAACACTGATCCTGGTTTCATGACGTAGAAGCTAACATGTCACAATATGCTTTGACATGAAATGAATGCATATATCTGTAGTTGCATATTACATTTATTCTTAAACATGAGGCTAGGATCGAGTTGACATTTTTCACCAATTTTATTTCGTTCAGGTGGAAGTTGTGTTTCAAGTAAAGATATTTCGTCTCAGAACAGTAAAGATATTTCGTCTCTTCTCTGCTTCGCTTGCGTTAAAACACTTTCAAATGTTATGGTTTTTCCTTTTACACCCGCCGCCGGCCAACCCCTTCGACAAGATGAAGGAAGAAATCATACTTCACTATCTAAGAGGACACATTTATAGCAGCTCTTAGCAGCGGAGACCGTTCCAAATTTAGCGTCTCCTATTTATTCAAATTCTTTCCCAGAAGATTCAAATAATCTTCGTTTCGATAAGAGAGTGTTGTTCTTTGGTAAAGCTATCCGTGGCTGCTGATATAATCTTGGAAGTTTGAGGCACATATACAAATAATTTTGGTTTGTTGACAACGAAATAAAGAGTGTATATGAAGATCTTAAAGAAATAAGGAATTTTTTGCTACATCAATGATGGCTTTATAATCAATGGATTTACTGGATGAACCCAAACGGCATTTGCAAATAAAATTCGATGTTAGTTGACAATTAGGTTTATCAGAGATCAAATAATAGGATCTATTTGACAAGATTAATATTAAATTGTATTATTCCTTTATCAGAACGAACTGAAGTTAATCGCCCATTCTCCTTCAATGAAAATTTTAATAAATTGTGTTCGTATACTCAATAATTACGAAAAGGAATTCGTAAATTCTTTTAAATAATTTTATCGTTAATTTTCTCAAATGAGAAAAGAAATAGAAGTTTACGACCTCTAATAGTATTATCAACATTCAAAATTCTATAAATTTGATAGTCTTACATTATATGATTTTGAAAGGGAAATATTTTTAAGATAGATGCTTCCAAATACGCTATAGACGCAGTTTCTTCAATAACGTATAACTGCTGACTTTTATTTAAACATTTTTCGGAAATTGTTGCTTACTATTTCGAGCGAACTATTTGCTCTCATCAAATGTAGCTAATATTTTCTTTATTTCCTTGAAGGAAAGAAGTTAATACCAATAAGAAGATTTCATTCGCCATTTCCGAAGACACTCTACACGGAACATTACTGATACAGATATAAATGTTAATTAGGTACTAATAATATTACGCCATATCCTCTAACCCACCAGATGATTGGTATGTATTAATGAAAGAAATATTCTCACAGTTTTTAATTTTCTCCATTATGGGCATTATTATATCCCTGACATAATAACAAAATATTTCTCAGACGGAAAACAAAAAGAAAATGCATGACAGACATGCTTTGTTCTCAAAGAGATTTTTATACGGCTAAGTCGTACACGAAATTGTATACATATGTCTATACGTGTCCTACACGGACAAATTATAACATACTATACTACATAAGCAGTGCGAAAAGTGAATGAAAAGTGGAACCAAAGGGTGAACTTACCTGTAATAATTAACAGTTATTTGAGCTGATGGAAGATTCTTCTATGTTTCTGGAGAAGCCATATTTAGAATTCCCTTCGGATTTTCGAGCGGGTTGGATTTATCCTATTTCTCAAACAGAAAACGTCGGATCATGAGTTTTTTCTCAACATGGGAACTAGTGAAGAACTTTTCCCAAAAGCAAATGGCGCAATGGCCTTTTGACCTGACACTTTGGTAGCTTTCCAACGCGTGAGGGAAGTTCTTGCCCGTGCTAAACATAATCAACTGTTCGGTTTGACTCCTTGAAGCTGATTGACAGACCGACCACTTTCGTGACTCTATGAAGTGTCGTCACTAAGCGGCCAACATATGATCGACGTGACTTCATCTCAACCATAGACATTTGTATTCCTATAAATGCTATAGCAACTACACAGAGGGCAGAGAATGACCTAGAGTATAATTAGCTGAAGGAAATATATATATATATATATATATATATATATATATATATATATACACACACACACACACACACACACACACATATATATATATATATATATATATATGTATATATATTTATATATATATATATATATATCAAGCAAAACAGTCATTCTACGTGTGTTATATTGCCCTTAATTCATAAAAATAAAATTTGCAATTTGATATTTCATAGATTTACATTCAATATCACGTTCTGAATTACTGTCAGGCTTCTAAGGAATATCTGGCTTTTTTAAACGAGGTTAGGAGGAATTAGATACGTCTTTGTTTGCCAGTCTTTGTCAGTAAGTGATGTTAGTATAACATGCATACCAAGTGTTAACCTGTAATAATCTCTTGACCTGTTTCGGAAACACGGTTTGATACATATCTTAGGGCCACTTCCATGTTTTCTATTATCTTATGATATGCATCGAGATATATATTGTCTTGCCTAAAATTGTATACCTAACAGATATAAGTTCACAGTTGTCACCCAAACATTTGCTACTGGTACATTCGTTATTTTACAATACAGTCACCAGTGACAGAGGTAAATATTTTGTATATTCTCTTATTACTTACTGTGAATACCGATGACAGCTTATTATCCTGAATTGAACGACATGAAAAAACACTTCTATCTTTTACCGAAGGAAAGCTTCAGAAGCATTCCTTTAATCATTTTGAATTTAAAAACTGTAGTAAAATATGATTTTCCGACTTTTTCCGTTGTACCGTTAAGCGTTAAGAACTTAAGTCTACCTAAAGAATTTATAACCAAAGTTGGAATCAACTTGTCGATGAACTGCGAACGAAGATGATTTAAGTTATATAATTATCTCCAAGACAAGCTAACCGTATTATCTTTTTTTTTTTTTTTTATCAGAATCATTCAACAATTCGTATTCGTTAATAATGCTAATTGCTATTGCCAGGCATGGTTTGCAGTCCAAGTATAAAGGCGTATATAAAGTTTTAGTCTGATAGACATTGACAGCAGGAGGGAAAGCATAACAATTGACCGGGTCAAATCTGCATATATTGATCATGTCACCGATTCTCTTAATGTTTTTATTTTTAATCCTTTCGCCACAAGCAAAGCGAGAATGACATTAATACGCAGAGGGGGGGTAGTGAAAGGGAGAGAAAAAATGAGTATAGGGAGGATTGGAGAAAAGATAAAAGATGAACAGGATTCAAGAAGATATAATATAGCGATTGACGTTGCATTTAAATTTTTGAAGATTATAGTTCAGGGAGCAAGTAAAAGGAAGGAAGTTCCCCTGGCGGGAAGTGCGAGAAAAGAAACTGTTGGAGTAGAAGATGTAGTTGCATTTAGCTATTTCAACAGGAAATGGTAGCACCTAGTTGGGACACCAAGTTAAAAAGCTCGTCAGAGTAGTTGCTATGGAAATATACAAAATAACAGAAAGAAGTCACGTCACGTCGGTGAGAAAGTGACTGAAATCGAGATGCCAAGCCAGAATTGATTACATTACATATATTTCGTTGGATTTTGGCAAGAATCGAGAGATGAATAGCAACAATACCAGACCAGATATGGGAACGGTAGCTAATGTAGTAGCTAATGCTCCTTATTCTTCTTGTGTTGCTTTTCCAAAGTTGGAGAAAATAAATAATTGATATGAATATTGAAGAGTCCTAAGGTGCGGTAGAAAGCAGGCGAAATACATATAAACAAAGCGCTTAGTTGAAACCAGCAGATGAAACGAAGAGGCGGCTTGAGACGCAGACGAGACAGCAACGGACAAAGGAGCCGCTAAACTTCACGTAACCTGCTGCCAACAAAATTACCGTCCGACCACCTTTTGATTTTGTTTTCAACCCGATCTAAGTTTAAGAAGAAAGAGATAAAGTATCACGGCAGAGAGTTAACGGGAAGGGCTAGTTTTGTTGCATCAATGACTATATAAGCCAACTGAAAATTAATCCAGCGACCATCTTCGTTATTGTTATCTTATTTTTTATTATCGCCAGCCGTAACGTTATTTGTTCTTTTTGTAGCACGGTTCCGCTACGAACCAATCCAGCGTCCAGGTACTGACGAAATTCGATTTTCATTACCCTGTGATCAAGGAACACAACGTGGAAGAGATGCAGATGGAAGAACGAAGCAGAAAGCAGGTAACCATCAGTTGACCGGGTGCAATACTGACCAACATGGGAACAATCCAGGATCAAGCCGGACTGGCCATGTTATGCTGGAGCAAGGTTGCACTTTCCCTCAGCTTCCCTCTGCCTTTCAACTAGATTACATCTATCAGTTGTGATAATTCTGATACATAGTCTTGCTTATTTATAGCTTTTCTTTTTTCTACGTAGTCTATTATGTTTACGGCTTCAGATTAAATAAAAAAAAAGAAGTCATCACCTTGTCAACAAGCGCTGCCTGCTTCTTCAGGGGTGGAGAACAAGACTGTCTCCATTGCTTGTTTTGAATCTTTGATTTAGGCTCAAAGTGGTGAACAAAAGTTTCATCTTGAGTTATTAATATGCCTGGAAGCTCACAAATGTCCCGGAAATATCAACTCATTTCAGATTCTCTTCTGATGCCAGCATTTTTGGGGTCCATTTTGCATACACCATGCTCACCCACAAGACCTCAGTTAAAACAGTATGGACCCTAACCGGAATTAATTTCCCAGGTAATTAGCTATCTGCTGGACAGCAAAACGTCTGTCGTCCAAAACCATGCGTTGAATGGCATCAACTTGTTCATCAGTGGTTGACGTTTTTGGACGACCTGACTGAGGGTCATCTTCTGTGTTGTCACTGTCCTGCTTGAATTCGGCCGTTCATTTCTTCAAAATCGCACAGGAAGTGGAGTCCTCAGCAGACGCCTATAACATGTCGTCAAGGATTTCCTTGCGTATCATACCTTTTCTTTTGCAGGTACTTAATGATTGCTCTAGTCTCTGTTTTGTACATTTTTAGATTTATCACACACATCTCAACTTTGAATGGGCCTCATCTGCGCAGAAATTAAGACAGAAATCTGAATTAGTTTTTCTAAGAAGTGATAGAGAGTTGCCACAATAAAAACGTTCAGCTATGAGTCTTCTTTCTAGGTGGGGCTTAGATCTTTTTTGAACGACACTCGTATCTTTATAATCAGGTCGGTAATTTTGGCTAATACATTGAATGGATGTGTGTGGTGTTTACCAAATATTTTGTATTTTGGGTTTTCCTCTGTGTGTTTAGAGAAATTCCAAATGAAACAGGCTGTGTCTGTTCCATGACAATTGTGCATTTCTAGTCACATAAGATTAGCAACTCTTCCCAGACATTATCAAATGAAATATATATATATATATATATATATATATATATATATATATATATATATATATATATATATATATATAATCCAACCTCTTTAATCTAGTAATCTACCGTCCGGCAAATCTCAGAGTCCGGTATTTTTAACCGAAATCCATTCGTTGTGCGTTTACAACAGGAGCGCCACAGGATTACAACATTCCTACGACGACAGCAACAGAGTGTTTTAGTGAAACGGTATTGCACCTTTCCAATAGATAATTGCATATTTACCCATTCAGAGTAGTACTTATATATCATTGTTTTAGCTTTAGATTATATTTTTATTTTGTCTTCTTATTGTACAAATTAATGACAACATTTATTGGAATTATTAATGATTGTTTTAATTCTTGTTTTAAGTTTTGTTCTACCTTTGAAAACAAAGAAACATATATGTGCAATCAGCTGGCATGTCTATGCTTCCACATATTTATTTAGTGGTGATTTCTGTCATGTGGCATTTTCCGTGGTCCGGCGATGGCCTGGTCCAAAGTGTTCCGGATTAAATACATCGTACAGCATTTAAGTGTGTGTTTTTTTTTGTGTACGTGTAGACATGTATACGCACACAAGCACATATTTATGTAAAGCTATACATAACTATGCGATGATGTTACAAGCTGCAATTTTTATATGCAACAGTACGAGCGAATGCAGGTGTCTAGTGAATTGCGATTAAATCAATTTTTAAATCAATACAAAACTTGTCACTCCGTCTGTTCCTCTCTTTAACCAGGAAATTGTATTCGCTTAATTCAATAATTTCGCTGATTATTGCAAGAATTAAATTCGCAACTTTGGAAGCGAGAACTCTTACACAATATTTACGATAACAAATTCCTCGCAGAGAAATTGGGTTTTCAACAGAATTTTTTTTCTGGGTATTTTTGAAAGCATCAATAATTGAAGCGTTAGCTTACATTGATTTCATCAACCAATTCTCCATCTACATATAT
>OZ010578.1:22455826-22510826 GCA_963932145.1 Acanthosepion lycidas | reverse complement strand
ACAGATATATTCAGATCTGTCTAAATATGTATGTGTGTTTAGCCATCTTATCTAAAAGAGAATGAATAATAAACTCATGTCCATCCATTTTATTAATTGTTCCAGATTAAAGTGTATTTCGTATTTAACAATATAGACAATTGGCTGTAGAGTAGCGATAAGATTATTATAATGGGGAATTTAACGAACTTTGTTCTAATTAATTAATGGTAAGTCTTCTTTGTTAAACATTTTCCACGGTGAGGTATCTTGTTGTTTAATGAGTCTAGCCTCATCTAACACAAGACAGAGAATACTGGAAAATCTCTTGAAAGATGAAGAAGAATCTTAAAGTAACATAAATGCAGTTCTACAAAAAGATGCTAAGAATACCAAGCATGGAACATGTCCGTCCTAGGTACGACAATAAACTACATCCCGGAGGAACTCCACTGATAGAGAGAATTTTGCGGAGCGTTGGACCATCTCTGAACTGCTGTTTTTTCCAGGTCCACACTGACCCCATTGTGGTATCAACTGTTAGGATCCTAGCGACGGTTAAATAGTGAACGCCAAAACAAAAAAAATCAACAGATAATTTTTATAATAAAATGACCAACAATATTTTGTATAGCGAAATGATAATTATGTGTACCAAATATTTAGATTTCGATATTAAATAACAGATATTCAAAAGCAACTGAGCAACGAACCGAACAAGTAAGCAACGACAAAGTTTTAGGAAAATGTAAACGAAAAGGAAACATCAGGAAGAGACAGTTGACATTTCTAGGGAACATTGTGAGGAAATGGGCTTTGAAAATCTGAGGGATACTCGGAAGACAGGTTGCCTGCAAGAGGAAAACAACATATAGCCTACTTAGTGAAATAGAGTAAATGTATGGCCGAACAAAGTTGAGCAGGAATAAGAAAAAGACGAAACTTATTAAGTGCTAAGAAGAACAGGAAGTTGTGAAAAGCCATGATCGCCTACGGCCTGAAGGGACACGGCACATAGGGGAAGAACACAAGACAACTAACTCACTAGAGTAGAGAAGTCGTTTTCATTAATTTTTTAAACATTAACTCGCTTTTTCCTTTCGTATACTTTTTATTTTCATGGCATTTTTCTCATTTAAATTATCTGATAGCAGAATTTGATAATTTGCTTTTGCTGAATTTTTCACCCAGTACAAAGCTCATGAACCATCCTACTTCTGATGGTTCATGAATGAAGACATTGCATTGATGTAAGAGAAACATATGAATTCATATTATGAGGATATGTAGGATATATAACGCATTAGCCTACCCTTGTAGGATTGTCGTGGTCTGGGTAGCAGTCTTTTGAGTGTCTGTTCCACAAAGCAGTGGTTCAGTGGAAAGAGACGTTTGAATAAGAAGTCAATGAGAATGGTTCGAACCTGCGTACGTTGTATGGTGAGTCTTAGCTGCAAATGGATTGAGGAGGCTAGGGAAAGTAGGCCGTCTAAATATTTGCTATGAAAAAGCAACATAGTAACGATAGGTCAGTGGGAAAATAGCTGCAGCGTTGAAAATAATTAATTCCCTCATGGACGCGTGGACGCATTTGAATCCTGTCAAGGTTGGAAATTGAAAACTCTATCCTAGACATCATATCAATATTCTGTTACGATCTATGAACACTTTGTTGTAGAACAGTCATTTGAGTGTTTACATGAGGGATTCACTCAGGTTTAGTTTAATTAATTAGTCGGAAAGGTACTTAAAAATTTATACGGTAACGCACCGTTGGTTATTTCTTAAATTTAGCTTCACCGAACAGGAATAAGTGGTTTAAATGACGTTGCTAACAATTGTGTCATACTTGCTTTTCGTATTCGTTTTTTGATTTTGTGTTTTGTTTTTATGAATGAGACCCGAGAAGATTGACGAAAACAACTTAAATACAGAAGCTTAAAAAGTTATTAGAGCCTTATTTGCACCATATTAACTACAGTCATATTAGAGCTGGATATTACTTGAGCAAGTTCGCTTCCAACGAAGGCAAAAAGCACAGGCTCCCTTGATGTTTTCTAACATTGAAAAAATGATTCATTTTTTTATCCTTGTATTTTTTTAAATTTTATCATGCAATGGGAGTAGCATTATTTTCGGCTACTAATTACTAATTACATCATGCTTCGTGCCGAAAGCAAACAGCGTACATTACACTTCACATTTCCTCAGACTATTATCTTTATCTTGGCTGTTCATGTAACGCATTTGCACAGAAACAAGAAACAGTGAACTGAATGCATAATTTGACGAAATGTGTTTCATTCCGTTTGCACTAGTGTGCTTAGAAAAGGAATCGATCCATCTCCCTCCAGCTATGGGTTAAATAACAACTAAATATGACCGATTTTGTTTTGGATAGCAGCCATATATTAATCTGAATTGAAAAGCAACCTGAATAGAGATATGCTTCAATCTGAATAGAGATAGGCTTTCACACTCGTTATGTTACAGCTATAAGACGTGGTGATTGGTTACAGGATTTCTGACCTTTATTTTAATTTTATGTCAGTTTTTCAGCTGGTATATTTTAGATTAAAACAAATCTGTTTGAACTTAATTCAAGATTCTTAGATATTTCCGTTAATCGACAAATTTAATGTTCTTGAATTTTATCCCCAAATACTTTGTCCATCTAGAATTTTACCAAGAGAATTTTGAACAAATAAATCTCTCCAGTGTATACTTGAACCTGCAACACCCACACCACATTGATTTTTAATGTCATTATGCCCTGATAATGCAGATATAATTAACCTTAAGATGGACTCATATCATGGGAATCGAATTCAAATTTCATTGCTTGTATGTTATGTTCACTTTTGCCCTTGGAAAAAATATGATTCTATCTCTTCCATTCTAAGTAGCAGGGTAGACTGAGCTCTCGACCATTGAATGGTTGCCAGCTTATAAGAAAAAAAACTCAGAATTCCAAAATGTGAAGCGGATGACAGGATACAATTCGCTTATATTTCCAAAAATACCTGATTCATTGCAGATAATAAAAAGAAAAGGAAACCGTGGAGGGTGATAATCATCTACATTAAGAAAGGACATGATTTTCTATTAAAAACGATATCCTTAATCCTTCGAACTTGGTTTTAATAGGTTATATCCCACATTACAATGGATAATATTCATTATTCGATATAATAAATCTTGGCTTGTTTTAATTACACGGCGGGAATTATGCATGACCACCTTACTATTTTACCTTTAACCCCCCCACAAAAATAAAATTCATGTAAAAAGTATAGAGAGTTTAGATCATTTGCTGATGGGTAGCGTTTGAAAACATATCAAACATTCTATGGCCTATGAAGAAAGGTTAAAGGTCATCACTAGTCCTCGTAAAAGATAAAGGTAAGAACACCAACTATCCATTTGGCAGATTTAAAGTTTAGCAAACACTCTGATCAAATAATTGCCAAACCAGAAAACGCATAATCTGAAATGAGCAAATATAGACTGAGATAAACTGGAATCGATACAAAAGTGTAAACATGCGGTTTATGATTGGACCCAGAATGAACAATAAATACAAAAAAAATAAATGATAATTATTTTTTACAAAGTATTATATGAAACATTATTATTATTATTATTATTATTATTATTATTATTATTATTAAACCAAATGGTTCTTCTAATATTTTTCAACATTTAAGAGTAAAGTTCGATTTAAGAAACGAGAAAACACAATGTTTCACAATGGTAAACAATATTTCGACAGTAGTTTGTCTCTCTACGACTTATTATTGATTGAATATAGTAATTGTGGCACAAGGCCCAAAAAGTAGGGAGATGTGTCAAGGCTGGTCGACAGTAACAATTTTATACCTAAGTATTCAGCTTGACAACCCATTCATTCGTTACAGTTTACTCATTGATAATAAGAATCTATCCATTAACGATCGTTCCTATATACAACAAAATATCTCTAACACACAAGGCACGTACTAAAAATAAAAACGCTCCATGACGTAAAAATTCCAATATGTAAAAATTGTGTATAGAAAAAATATATAAAAATTCTATTGATGTTATGAAAAGATCGGTTGGGGTTGATGACATGATCTCGAACGGTAGTGTAAGGATCACTCCTGTTCTTTCTGAGTGATCCTTACACTACCCTTCGAGATCGAATCCTCTGTCAGCGCGCGGGGTAGGAAAGCCAACCACGAGACGTGTCGGTGACTTGCCTATTGTGGCATTACCAGCCCTCTCATAACACAGATGTTGGGCACAGACATCTCTGTCTACGTGATGCTTGCAACCACCCCCACAATAGGTAGGGGAGGGAACGCGCGATCGCATTCTTGCGTCCCTTACAGGAGAGAAAATACAGCTAGTTGGTAAAGGATGGGAGGAAAGACCTAAGTGGCACACGCCTTACCCTTCAAGAAAAACCACCCTCGGCACCAAATCTCGACTTACGCACCGATCTTCGCCTGTACTTCTGACCAGTTTTTCTCCAGTTGGAATCCGGGCCGAACCACACTCCGAGAATACGGACAGGCCCTTTAGTTCAAACAAATACACCTATACACTAGCCGGAAAACTTATCACGGTTAATCTTGGCCCCTGTGACATTTCTTAATTTTTCAAGCGCCTTTAACACCACTTGAAAGTCGCTACATACCGGCATAAAAGTGGACACGCCATCGGCTTACGCGGAAACACTGGATTAAGTCCCACCAGGTACAGCGGTCCCGCGTAGGGACGGACTGCAACTTCCTCAGCCGGTAAAGTAGATGCGACGAATAGACTGTGACAGTAGAAAAGCGAGCGAGCTCTTCCTGTTCATCTGCACCACAACACTGGAGCAGCGATTCAGGAGGTTATTCCACCGAGAGAAAGCTGTGTCGAATCCGGCAGCCAGGTACCAATGGTCGACACTATCAAATGACTTAGACTGATTCAAATTCTTCAGTACGTCTTGCTCGTCGTCTTTTACACAATCTAGGACCGTGCGGATCAGTTTCAGGTTGTCCTGAATTGTTCGGCTCTTCACAGAAGAAAACTATTTGCATCCCAAAAGAATCTGAGCAATTAACTGCAAACACTCCGACAAAATCTTAGCCTGTGTTTAGAAGAGTTATGGGTCTGTAATTATCTAAATCCCGCTCAACACCCTTGTCCTTTTTCAACAGCGTAGTCATAATCTTGGATACCTGATCAGAGGTGCACACCTGGCGGACCCAGTTCTTGAACACAGCAGTCAAAAATGGAACAAATATGTTCGACAGTCTCAAGTACAATTCAAAGGGTAAAGCATCAAGTTCCGGAGACTTGTCACTGTAGAACCTCTTCAATGCTGTATAAACTTCGCCTTCCGTGATCTCACACTCTTGTCGTTTATGATAATATCTGTTGTCTTTCGCTGTAAGTTTGAACTGGCATGTCCCAGGAGATAATTCCAACGTTATTTTGGATAACTGCGTTTGGTTAGTGCTCATACAATCTCTCAGTGGGTTGGATTCCGTGCTCCTTACATATCTGCCAGTGCACATATGTCGCTACCTTCTTATGTCTGTGGGTATATTCATATTTTTTTTATCATTTTTTGTTAGTCCCTCTAGATACATTCATTTTTTGCTAGTTTATTATTATTATTATTATTATTATTATTATTATTATTATTATTATTATTATTATTATTATTTCCTTTGATTTCTGGCGTTTACACATTTCTTTCCGGATCCCGCCCAAGGACTTAGAGTTAGAAATGACATCATGACACTTTCCACTGACAAAAAAAAAAAAAAAAATGACATAGATAAAGCCCTTCGTAAAGTGTGGGCTGTACTTGTGAGAACATTTCTTTTTATTTCTTTGAGGTATGGGCTTCCAGGAATCCCTTCAATTAGTCTACTGGAGTCTTTTCAAACCAATCCTAGGGCTCCAACTTCAGCAGGGATTGTTGATGTTCCCATATGCCACATTTTCGAGATTTCTATTTCAAGGTCCTTGTATTTTGACAGCTTTTTGAATATCTTCAAAGATACATTGCAGTCTGCAGGGACTGCCATATCAATTAGCAGGCACTTATTTGTTTACGGTCTCTAACAACAATGTCTGGGTGGTTAGCTTTGATTGTTCTGTCAGTGTGTTTTGTGTAGCCCCATAGAATTATAATAGTTCCTAACTCTGTAGCCTGGTTCATACCAGTTTCTTTCAGTTTCCTTCTGGTAGAAGTTGAAAATTTTCCAGTGCAGATATTAGCCCACTCCGTCATGCCGGGTTTTATACTCAGTGGTTGCCAATATCGTGCAACCTGATACAAGACGATAAATTATTTCTGGATATTTATCACAGAATCTGCATTTTGGGCTAACACTATATTTTAGTATATGTGCTTGATAATTCCTAGTTAACAAACATTGGTCCTGTGCAGCAAGGATAAAACCTTAAGTTTCACCTTTCAACCCTGCACTACGTAGTCACTGATTGGTACCGGTTTTGTCTACCTCAGTTTGTTTGGTACGGGCAGAGTATTGGCCATGAAGCGGATTATCTTGTCATTGTTTCTGTATCTGGCCGGTTGCATTTGTCTTCTCTCTTTTTTAATTATTATTATTATTATTATAATTATCATTCAGCGAGAGTTCCGAATGTCAAAAACGCGATGCTGGGCTAGAAAGGTACTAAACCCCATATACCCATTATAATATCCAGTCCTGATAAAAGTTCGTCCTGCGTAGGACGTTAAACTTTATCCCCGTCCTGGGTAAGACGATAAACTACATCCAGAAGCAAGGCATCTGATCAAGAGGTTTTGAGGAGCGTGGAACCACCTCTTAATTGCCGGTGTTTCCCTGTACACTCTGACCCAGGGTGGTAGCACCTGTTGGGGTTTCAGCTATAGAAAAATAGTTAACTATTACCAGCAATACGTTTTATAAAAAAAATTTTCCAGCCATGAAATTTTGAAGGAAAATATTACTAGAAACAGATTTTTAACAAAACAAAATATTACCAGCAATAAAAAGGTTGGCGGCATTAAATAACCCATTGGGGTTGATATACCGTAAAACAAAATAAACCAAACCAAACCGGATAAGAGTATGCTGGGCACTTTCATCAAATATGCGTCATACATTTTACAGTAATCCATTTTAATTCATCGGCACAAAAACATGAACATATAATCACATGCAATCAATTAAGGTCTTAAACTATGAAAGTCATGCTAGTTGTTGTATTAGGGAATTTATTAATAGTAATACTATTAGTAATAATACTTGTAATGATAGTCTTAACGAGTTTTTTCGTTAACACTATATATTAATGTTTTATTGTTTTTTTTTATTTATCTTAGGCCTTCATAAGATGTTTATGCAATTTTTCTCTATGACATTTGTTATGGGGACCTACCCTCCATGGAAAAATAGACTCGTCTTATGAGTATATATTGACTACGGTCGAACTTAACTTGGCAAAAACATTGTCGAGTTCCGATCGCTTCTCGGCCTTTTGGCTGAGATTCGATCACGGCTACGACTAGTTATGACCGGCTTCGGCCTGGACTAGCTAAGACAAGCCATGACCAGCGTTGACTAAGCTCTGACCAGCTTGGACATGCTATGACCAGTTTTGGACCAGTGGCCCTAGAGTGGAAACACTCGGGTCTCCCACGTTAAACGACCTTGTGTCACATCCTGACCCCGTGGGAGTAAAGTAAATACCACTTCTGTCGAACTCTCTGCTTTGTCAGAGAGGAACCCGGATGAAGCTTTGCCGAAGGGCAAGGTTTCGTCCGGGGAGGTAGACAGGCCCTGAATCCGTCTAGGCGGGTTCAAAGGGTATATTTTTGGCCGAGCCTACGGGCTCGGAGAAACGAACTTTAAACTCGGCCTTGTGCCACATATATTCCTCGTGGGGGGGATCGTTAAATATTGATGACGAGTTGACTACTGTATTTAGCCGTCAGACGGACGTGCAACACTTTTGTCTTCGTTCTTTTTGTTATTAAGTTGGTGCAAAAATAATGTCGTTTTCTCACATATGTTACTATGTGAGAAAACGACATTGCACAAACCTAATAATAATACGTTTTCACTGAATTGCTGAGTTCGAATTTTCTTTCGGACCTCTTCCGGGTCACAACACCATTACTCTTCGGTATTTGCGAGATCATGGTTATCCACCCTTTCTCTTACATCTTTGTCTCCGTTCTGCCTTCTACTCAACTAAACTACTTTTATTAGGTTACTCGATGTTAAATTTGCTACGCTCTCTGTCCTTATTAAGATATTTATAAGATATTTCAACTCTCTTTTACTGATACTATCATTTTTTTTCCTATTTTCCTCAAGATTACTTGCTTCCTTCTATTTTGGGCCTAGAGATTCCTCAGTATTTTCTCTCTCTCTCTCTCTCTCTCGCTTCAAGTCTCTGCTTTATCTGTGTGGAGGATGTTTAATTTTCACTGGAATATGCGAAATTATTCATCTGTTCATCTAAAACTGTCTAAAAAAATCGAAGCGGAAGCTGTGAAGCAATGGGTGTAAAAGAGCTTGAAGTATATAAGTCAACATCCGGGCGGATTATAGCAATACTTCTCTTCTGAAAACGCTTTTTTTTTAACTTCAAAATTATGCGAATAATATTCTCGAGTAGCTAGGGATTACTGAGAGCAAAAAACGAAAATATTTCTCTACTAGCAGCATGGCCCGGCGTTGCCCGTGCTTCATTCAAAAATCGTACGACTCATGCAGCAATCGCTATCACTTCACTTAAAATATTCTTGCCCTTCCTTGCCTTTAAAAGAGTGTCCTTGCCGTGCTGATATTGCTACATGTCTTACTTCTTGCCTATCTCACACTGCAAATTTTTCTAAGCTCTATACTAAACATTAAATCTGTTACAAAAAAGAACTAAACAAAATAAACACAAAACGATCAGCTTTAAAAAAGGACTCGTAACTGGAAAAAACGAATGATAAAAGAATGTTAACAACAAATACTTTTTTACAACCAAACCAGATCTGTGGAATCAGAATCAACGTTGAGTTTAAGCAAGCGAATGAGCCAATTGGAGTAAAGTGCCATGCAGATTTAAATTTTTCCCACTTGTGACGAATGCAGCTATCGATTTGTTTTGCATGCTAGCATGCTAGTTAACATTCGTATCAGTCAGCTGTTGGCTCTCACGCTGGCCAATAGAATCTTCCTGCCTATTCGTGGCAGTCAGCTATAGGCTCCCACTCTGGCCAGTAGAAACATGAAAAATTGATTATATCCACTATCGATGGAAGTTGGCAAATGCAAAGTCGGTCTTGGCCATCCCGCTAACTTGGAGCATGTGCATGTAAATTTTGGTGCAAATCCGTCGAGAATTGCGACCGGGCATTCGTTACACACACACACACACACACACACACACACACACACACCCTGCCTGTAATAGATAGTGATCCTGTTTTCATTCGTTTCTTATGTTGTCAACAGCTTTTACTTTGAGCCATAAATAATTTCCGTTTTTGGGGACATTTTCTAATGAGGCATGTATCACTATAACTACTAGTCATATATTGCAGTTAAGAATAAATTTGAATGAAAATATTTTAGATTTTGCGTAGCAGAGGTAATGCACAGGGTAGAACAAAGGAAAGATTATGTCATCAACCATGACGCAACGTCGCATTCATCAGTGATTTCCGTTAATTATCTAACACATCATACTATCCTCTACCTTTATAAGAGCCAGATCAGGGCCAAAATGGAGGACTGTGGCCATATTTGGGTAGGAGCTGCCCGGTCCTTACTTTCCAGTTTTGATAGAATTCAAAAACGTCTCCAAGTCCTTTTTCGAGAAGAATTATTTCCCAGCCTCTAACATCTCTCTCACAGGAGGGATGTGGTGAGTCTCTGTCACTACTTTCAGGGTAAGAGCTCGGACGAATTGCATCTCCTGATTCTACCAGCTTTGCCCTTCACGGTTTAGACCCGACATTCCACTCTTATTGTAGCAAACGACATTAACTCTGCATTCCATACGCGAGAAGTTCCACTCAAACTGATTCTTCCCGCTAACCACTGCCCTGTGGAACCGACTGCCAAGAGAATCTTCTCTCAATTGCTACAACTTTAACCTGTTCAATTCTTGAGTTAACCGTTATCTGTCTTAACTACTGCTTAACATAACCGTCTATCTCGAGTGGCCCCGGCCTTTACAGAGTGAACCTTAATGTAAAAAAATATAACAAAAAAGAATAGTTTTGAACTCGTTCGGGCTGTTCTAACCTATTCGCTATGGGGATCTGAACATGAATCAGAGGATTATAACCATTTTTGGTCTCTGCAGAATGTTTTGATGAAGACAGCATTCTTTAATGAAAACCATATTCAAAAATTCTTCGAAACCTTTTCCCATCAATGCCTGCGGAATTTCACTTAAAATGTAGAGTAGTGCTTCCTGATAAGTATCGGCAAGTCACTGCAAATAATGGTGAATATATATATATATATATATATATATATAATAGGATAAAATATGGTTGTACATTATTTTTTGGAGAATAAATTTGACGAAAAAAATGGATATTATTAATGACGCAAACGAATACATAGTGACTTGCTGTACCTGTGGAAGCTTTTTTTTTATTTTATGTAATTCGATTTGTCACTCATTGGGAATTTCTATCCTCGAAAGACTATTTCGTTCTTCCATTGACATTTATTGTTAATGACAGATCATTTTTAATGTTAGCAGAACGTAGAAATGACTCTAGATTTAAGAATGGTTTTATATCGTGATGGAACGACCTCAGGTGACTCGTTCACATAGTGATTAAATGAACTAAAATGTTCTTCAAAGAATTATAATCGCTTACTTCTTCATGCTACATAGTGGTAAAGAAAATTACTCACTAATTAAAATCCAATCTTACGACGTTTTCCTTATAACAGAGGTGAGCGAACCGGTATCTCTATTTATAAAAGGCAGGATGTGTGTGTGTGTGTGTGTGTGTGTGTGTGTGTGTGTGTGTGTATTGAATGCACGGCAACAATTTTCGACGGATTTGCACCAAAATTTACTTGCACATGCTCCGAGTTAGCGGGATGACCTTTCCCAACTTCCATAGATTGTGATAATAATCGATTTTTTTTCATGCTTCTACGGCACCATTCATGTAGTTTGCGGCCATTTTCTACTGGCAAGAGTGAGAGCCTATAGCTGGCTGCCACGAATAGGAAGGAAGATTCTATTGGCCAGCGTGAGAGCCAACAGCTGACTTACACGAATGTTAACTAGCATGCTAGCATGCAAAAAAAATCGATAGCTGAATTCTTTACAAGTGGGAAAAATTTTAATCTGCATTGCACTTTACTCCAATTGGATCATTCGCTTGCTTAAACTCAACGTTGATTCTTATTCCGCAGAACTGGGATGGGTGTGAAAATGTATTTGTTGTTAACATTCTTTTTTCATTCGATTTTCCAGTTACGAGTCCTTTTTTGAAGCTGATCGTTTTGTGTTCATTTTGTTTAGTTCTTTTTTTGTAACAGATTTAATGTTTAGTATAGAGCTTAGAAAAAAATTCGCAGTGTGAGATAGGCAAGAAGTAAGGCATGTAGCAACATCAGCACAGCAAAAGGAAGGGCAAAAATATTTTAAGTGACGTGATAGCGATTGCTGTATGAGTCGTACGATTTTTTAATCAAGCACAACCAACGCCGGGCCATGCTGCTAGTCAATGATAAAAAGATCCTCTTGTATTTTGAAAATTCCTTTTCTCATGAAAATTGTTAAATTGTACTTGTGAAGTAATTAACCAAAATGATGTTAGGAACGGGAAAGATGTATCACGTGGCGAATTTTTATGTTCTTATTTCTTTTCAGTTTAAATATCTGGACTGTGCTTTAAGAGAATATAGAAAATGTGACACCGAAATCCGAAGTAGCACTGGGATGGCAAATGATGCATTTCGAAAGCTAAGCAAAGTAGTAAGAAACAGGAATTGTTTCGTTGGTGAAAAAGAAAACAATTCTTAACTTCCATATAATATCAATCGTCTTATATAGCAATTAACGCTGCGCTTTTTCCTCACAAATGACGGAATCAAAGAAATTTGGTTCTACAGAATGATTCCGAGAAAGCCATGGGCATAGTGCGTAAACAAACAGGAAAGTCGAAACAAGAAAGAAGGTTATACTCTAACTCAGAAAGCTTACATTTATTGGACACCCAATGAGGAAGGAGAGACTAGCAAATTTGACACACACAGACATATCGAGGGTAAAAGTGACAGGAGGGTTAACAAACACGTGCTTGGGTGAATAGATGGAGGAAATTTGGTGAGCGGGATAGTAAAACGACAAACGTTACTAAGAGCTATAAAGGATAGGAAGATGGGATAGCCATGATCCCTGGCCTGAATGAAGATGGCATATAAAACTAGTAGAGGATGTAAAATCTGACAATGAATCAGGTGTCTTATCTTCGGATAGTAACTAGAGAGTTAGACTCTGCATGTTGTTTCAACTTTAAATTCACGGAAATATCACTGTGTTTTGTTTTGTTTTGTTTTTTCTTTAATTCCTGACCAGACTCTATACATCAAATAAAGAAGGAAAATTATTTTGAATTGAACAAGTTTGAAAATAACTTAAAATATCTAAATGATCGAACGATTAACCTGTAGAATATTGGTTAACTTGCCAATGGTCTGACACACAAGTAGGCAAGTGTAGCCAAAGCTAAACTGACTTGAGTCATTCTATGGAGAAATATATGGGTGAATAAAGACCACTCATGCAAATGTATTGGGCAGGTCCATTCTAGCAAAATGGACCAACCTAACTGGTGTATTAGGCACTATCCTATAAAATGAGGTAAAGTCAGCTGGCCTGCTCTACAAGGAAACAAGTTTTTACTCCTTTTTTCTTGTCTGACCGTGTTTGACGTTTATTCTGTCTCTCAGAGGATTTTTATTTTGAACTTTTGACTGCCTTAATTTAGCTAAGTTTTGATTTATTTTTACCGTTTTCTAACGTTGCTTTTTGACTTTTTGTTAAATTTTTCATTTTTCTAACGTTCCTTTTTTGACTATTGTTTAAATTTTTGATTTTTTCCGTTCCAGTACCTTACCCTCTTTTTTTACCGTTACTTCATTTTTTGCTATTAGTTATTCCTTTTTTATTTTAACGTTTTGATTTTCTTTTACGTTTTATTTTTCCTTTTTAAATTTATTTTCTTCCCGTGCCCACACCCCGGAGTTTATCTGTTTATTTTTCGTCTTTAACGTTTCTCGTCCGACCTTTTTTTTCCTTTATTTATTTATTTATTTATTACGTGTTAATTATTTTTGTGTTTTTCATTTAAATATCCGTTAAAGTTTTGCATTTTATCTGTTAATTACGTGTGTATAATATTTGTTTTTAAAGTTTGTGTTTAATTTGTAATTTATGTCCTTTTTTACTTATTTAACGCTTTTGTTTTTGGGTTGACCGTTTTTTATCGGCAGCCATATTGTAAATTGTCACATTTTTAGTTTTGTATTTTATTTTATATAGCGTTTTTTCTCAATTTTCCGTTTAAAATTTTTCGTTTTATTGTCTAATTTGTTGCTTTCTTGTCTGTTGTCCTTTTAATTTTTGTTCTTTCTTCGTTTTTGTGAACCTTGTTCACTTTTTCTCGTCTGTCTTACGTCCATTTGTTTTGTGTTTTCGTTTTATCTGTTTAAATTTGTTAATTTCTTAGGCGAAATTTTTTCGTCTTTTTAAATTTTTTATACGTCCTTTTGTTTTATTTTTCGTCTTTGTCTATTTAAATTTGTTGTTTCGCTGATAAGCGAAACATTATTTACTTTTTATTCCCCCACTTTTGTTTTTACATTTTCCTACCACCCCTCCCCTTTTCTCCTTCCACCCCTCCCCTTCCCTTTCCTTCTTTAAAAATGGAAAAAAAACAAGATCAGTGCTGTGTTTTCTGATTTTAAAAAAAGAAACTGGTAATTCCGGATTTAAAAAAAAACAGCAAAAAAACATTTGTTCTCCATCAAAAAAACCACCCGATAAAAATGATACTAATGAGTACCCTTTTCTAGTACCTTCAAATGAAGAAATGGTGAGAACCCTTAAAAAAGCTGCGGAGACATCAGAGACAAATAAGAGCAAAGAACTTGCAATTAAGGAAGCCGAGAAGTGCCAAACAAATGTCGAGAAGAACAAGAATGCAGAGGCCGGGGAATTGCCCTCTTGTTGGTCGTCCCCACCGAGTTGCATAATCAATGTTGCGGAGTTCCTGGAGCGAGCCAAGAGTTACGCTCACCTTGTCGTGGAAGGTGGACTCTTGGAAGACGCCCAAGAATATGGAAAAATTGAAAAAAGAATTGTGTCGGTCTTTGTCGTGGACAAGCGTTCGCGCAAAATTTGTCGCTCGACGAAAGACACAGTGTTAAAATGACTGGAGTCCCTGGGGTTTAAGCCCCTTAGAAAAGTTAAGGGAGCAAAATTCTTCATGTGGAACGTATTGCTACCCACACCGGAAGATTGTGTCGCTGCCTCAAGTCGTGACTTGATTACAAAAGATATTTTATTGCGCACAGAGTATGAAGGGGGAAGAAGAACCAGCGTGGATATATATGAGATCCCTCCTCAGGTTATCGGAGAGCACCTGGCTGCGTTCCTATCGCAGTATGGCGAGATTCTGGGTGCTTCTTGCGATAGCCTGAAAGGAGGGCGGTGGAGTTTCGATATAATGTTGAACGAACAGGCCTTCCCCTCCATCCCCAACTGTCTGGTAGTAGGACACTTGAAGCTGCCGGTCATTGTGACCGGCTGCAAACCGGTGTGTTGGAAGTGTGGAGGGACTGGTCACCTCTCCTCTTCCTGCCCAGAGAAGAAGGCCTCTGGAAGTCAGGTGCCAGTCGACCAAGATCCCCCTCTGACCACGTCGTTGCCTTCCGCCTCGCCTGTAATGGGCATGCCAGCTTCCGGGACCGGGTCGGATAAACCTCCGGTTGGCACAAACGCCATATTCCCCAAAGAGCCTTCGCCCGCTGCTAGTGCAGTTGTGGAGAAAGGGGAGGGGGAATGGCTGGTTGCTGGTAAGGCCAGAGGGAAGCGCCAGACACCGGGGCCTCAGTCCAATGAAACCCCAAGTGCAAAAGACACGTACAGCCCCACTCCTACTGTCAACGTTAAGGGCGATGCCCCGGTCTCTGATGTCACATTCAAAGAAAAGCAACAAAAATTGGATTCGCAAAAACAGAAAAAATGAAGGAGAGGCTATCTCAACCGAAAAAAGTGACACCCACAACATCATCTACCTTGTCCCCACCTGCGACCCCAAAACATCCTTCCCCACGGAAATATTCCACCCTTTTACCATCACGCGTTAAAGTTGTTCCTCTCAGTAGAGATCCCAGCCCGTACAAACATAAATCCCATTATACCCCTCTTCATACTCCCAGTCCTTCCCCCATTAAAAACACTGAAATGCCCCCTCCCGCACCAAAAAGGCAGAGAAGTCCTACTCAGGATTCAAAGGGAAAGAAGAAAAATACTGCAAAACTCATTTATTTCACAGGGGAGGATACCTGCAGAATTTCCCCGGCCCAGGCAGACAGGGCTAGATACTATGGGAACAGAATCAAAGATTTAAAGTACCTCCTCTCAATAAGGCAATATGCAGAAAAGGATGTGGAAGACCCTCATAATTTTCCCAATGCCTGGAGAGTTCTCACGGTAATAAGAACTGGAACCGGAGCTCGTCAGGCATGGGTCATGTTGGAGGAGGCGATTAGCTAATGTAAAATGTCTCCTCCAATTGCCATCACTGAAAGTGATAAACTAAATCACTTGAAAAAAATTTGTGCAGGGAGGGTCCCAGTTTTAGTTCACCCCTCCCTTTACAGAGCATTGAAACTGACTTTTCCCTGGGATATAGGTGGTCTCTCGCAAGACGGTTCCATCAACAATGAGATGGGCCACGGGTCGATGGGAGGGGCTGTCGGTATCCTTACCTCGACCATGTTCAAACCAGTGTCCCAACGCTAATTAGGTCTGATAATGGCTCTCTGGTTAGCAAGTCTGAATGTCCGGGGCCTCAGGTCGGAGTCTCGAAGGGCGAGGCTCGATCGCGATCTTCAGCGCCTCGGGGTGGATGTATGTTGTGTACAGGAGACCCGTTTTTTATCTCGCGATCATGAGGACATTCTGTGTAAGAGGTTCGTCCTCTATTCAGCATGTTTTGATGGACGCTCGAGGGGTGTTTCCTGGCTGGTGAGCAAGTCTCTGGATGCGGTGTGTGCTCTTGTCTTCGCGGATCCGGCGGGAAGGCTTTGCGTGCTAGATATTACCATAAAGGATAAGGCTCTTCGTCTCATTGGGGTTTATGCGCCCAACGACCACACGGAGCAGCCTGGTTTGTTTCGGCAGATCTGGGCGTTTTTGACGACTTCTCGTTCGGTAGTTCTAGCGGGCGATTGGAATACCGTCCTTGATCCCGATATAGATCGTATAGGGCAAAAAGCGGGTACTTACAATCCGGATGTGAAATCGTTTCGGGCCTTTATCGACGGGTTTGATCTCGTCGATAAGTACCGAAATGAGCATCCCCGGGAGGTAGCATGGACTTGGACTTGGGGCGGCAGTTTCCATTTTATAGTTTACTCGGATCATAGGCTTGTCCAGGTTCGGGTAAACTTAGATAAGCCTAGGGTTAAGATGGCTGGTTACTGGAAATTAAACTCATCATTATTTGGTGAGCAAGATTTCCGGGACCAGCTTTTACTAATGTTACAGCGGGAATTGTCGGATGCTGTGGTTGGGAATAAGTGGTGGGGCTCTTTGAAATCCAAACTTAGGTCTTTTGCTGGTGAATTTAGTTGACGACTCAATCTAGCAAGGCTAGCAGCGCAAAAGTCTCTTGAGGCCAAGGTAGATCGGGCGATAAAATCCCGTGATAGTGGGGATGTAGCCTTAGCTAAGGCGGAGCTGGCCTCCTTGCTTATCAAGAAGGATCAAGCTCTAGTAGTTAGGGCTAGGATAAAAAGAATGTCTTGCGAGGATACGAATATGGCCGCTTCATTGCGTTCAGAGGAAGCTCGTAGGGCATCTAGTCGGCATATCGCGAGCATCACATTGCCGGACAAGCGGACTGTGACTACAGACGCGGGCATTTGCGAGGCTTTTCATGACTACTTTCAGGAGCTTTTTACCAGGGAGCCCGGTCTGAGCCCTGCTCAGTTCGACGCCTATTTAGCCGACTTTCCCCGCCTTAAGGCGGCTGAAGCGGCTGAGTGCGAGGCTCCAATAACAGAGTCTGAGATCTGTGATGCGCTGGCTGGCACTGATTTTCAACAACTGAATGAGGCAGGGGTCTATTCCTCAACGCTTCACCAGGGGTGTGATCAAGTTGCTTCGCAAGAAGAAAGACTGTGGGGATGGGGTAGATAATTATCGGCCTTTGACGATGTTAAATACAGAGTTGAAGATTTTAGCCAAGGTCTTAGCTGAACGTTTGCAGGTTGTCCTCTCTAGTCTGATTGGTCCCGAGCAGACTTGTGCTGTGAAGGGCAGGACTATTTAGGACAACCTTCATTTGGTACGCTTGATCATCGAGAAAGTCGACAGTGATGCCGCGCTGATCAATTTAGATCAGTCCAAGGCTTTCGATAGGGTTGACCATCGGTTTCTGGAGGCTGTCCTTTCGGCGGCCGGTTTCGGGCCGGACTTTCGTACTTGGATCCGACTGCTGTTTGCGTCCCCCGGTGCGCTGGTAGAAGTGAATGGGGTAAGATCGAAACCTTTCATTTTGTCTCGCCCCATTCGTCAAGGTTGTCTGCTGTCTCTATTGCTTTACGTTCTTGCCTTGGAACCTTTCCTGCGTAAGTTGAAGACGAATCCGGTCCTTCGCGGAATTTCCTTACCTGGTGCTACCACCTCGGCCAGGTACTCCGCCTATGCTGATGACCTTTCGGTTCTGGTGTCGAGTAGGGCCGAAATTAACGAACTCGGCAAAGAAATCAAGGGTTATGAGATGGTTACAGGGGCCAAGATCAACCGCAATAAGTCTGTCGGCTTGCGGTTGGGTTCGTGGAAGGGAGTTTCTCTTCCCGGACCTTTCCTCTGGACGGACGGGCCGGTCAAGATACTCGGCGTCTGGTTCAGTCCCAACCTCCTGTTGGAAATGAATTGGTCGGAGGTGCAAGAGAAGGCCGAGCTCGCAGTTCGTCTGTGGACTCGGAGGAATCTTTCCTTGAAGGGGAGGGCGGAAGTATGTGCCTCGCACATCTACCCGATTCTCCTTTACCGACTCTCCGTGCTTCCACTCCCGTCTAACACTTTATTGGCTTTAGTAAGGCTCTTGTTCTCCTTCTTGTAGGGAGGCAGGGCCGCCATGGTTAGTCGCGAGATTTGTTACCTCCATCCCTCTGATGGCGGTCTGGGGGTGCCTTGTGTTGAGACTCGTCGACATACGCTTCGCATTACTTATCTAGATCAGATGTGTATGCAACTGGATGAGAACGGCGAATTCTGGAAGGAAGACGTCCATAAACATTTTCCATCCTTGAGAAATGTGCGCTCGTGTGAGGAGGAGGCCGGCCGTAATCCTCGAGGCGAGGGATCTTTCTATCGTGAATGTCGGATGGCCCTCAAGCGACTATTACGGGCGAAGGATGGCCTCTCCGACGTCCAGCCGTTGTCTCGTAAGGCATTATATCAGGTGTTAGTTAGGGGGAACGTTCAAGATGATCTGATTGGCGAGCTCGGTCTGACGAAGCGGGAGGCTCGCTGCATATGGCCTTGGGCGCCCGGGTTGAAATGTCTCACTAACCCTGAGGCATCACTCACCTGCCTGGTGATTCGAGGGGCCCTCTGGGTCGCCAAAAGACTTCGCGCAGCGGGTTTGGCAAAATCGCCAAACTGCGTTCGCTGCAGTGGGAAGGTGGAGACCCTAGGTCACGCCTTCTTTCATTGTAGTGTCGTAGCTCTGTTGTGCAAGTTCGTTGATGATCTCATGGTTCGCATGCTGCGCGGAAGGTTCTTTGTCCTCGAGGCCAGTTCCGTCTGTAGCAATATAGTACCGCCGTTGACTAAGGCTGAGCACTATGTGTTCCTTTGCTTACTGGGGGTTATGCGAGTCGTGATATGGACGACGCGGCAGAAGGAATTTCATGGGGACGAGAAGTTTACCTCTTCCCAACTGGTCTTGTTCTTTAAGCATTAGCTTAAAGTCAAGATCAGAACGGAAAGGAAGCTACTCCATCCATTGAAATTTAGCGAAAGGTTGGTGAGTCTTGCACGTCTCTGCAGAGTGAAAGGTGCTGACTTGGAGTGGCTTTTTGATGCCGGTTAGGCTTTAAGAATTTTAGGATTGCTGGGGTGAACATTGGCAATCCCTCCCATGTATAGGTTAGTTTAGGTCGGTTTTGGTTTAGTTACCTTTTTCTTTTTTTTTTCAGTTTAACTTAGCAAGGGTGTGTATGCTCATTGGCCCCCTTTTATTTCTGACCCTATTTTTTTTCTTTTGTTTAATTCCCCATCCCTCCCATCGTTAGGTGGTTAGTGATATCAGTTCTCTGGTGGGTGCGTAGCACCTATCGTTTCGAGTGTGTCTTTCGTATTTGTTATTGTGTTTGTTTGAGTGTGTGTTTTTAGCGAGTACATTGATTGTACGAATGTTTTATATATTTTTCAAGTCCCGCATTTATTTCGTCCAGTTAACTGATGTTTCTACCACAGTTAGGGCTGTGGGAGGTTTTACTACTAATAAAATTTTTGTTTAGTTTCTTGTATATAGATTTTTATTCATTGTAAATATTCATTGGGGTTTTTTAGATGTTATTTTATTCCCCTCCCCCCACAGACAACGAATTGTATATATGGGGACTAGTTGGAACTTCACTGAGGCATTTTGGTGGATGTAGTAAGAATGGTATGTAATGGATGTGTTGTATGGTGAAAGGAACATTGTTTGTATGTTTGGGTCAGTGATTGCGGCTAGCTAAGTTTAAAGTTAAGACAGAAGATGACCATCCTTTCCCCCTATCCCCATTTTGGCCTTGTGCCACATTTGTACATAGTACAATAAATAATTACAAGGAAACAGAAGGCAGCCATGTTGGCAGGTAAGTCACTTGACTTCTACATCTCCCTCCTCTCCCCATTGTATTTGACAATAAAACAACATTAATAAAATGTATTTTTATTTCAATTGATAACGGAATAATATTAAAAGATAATGTAATGAAGGCCGTCCTTAACGGATTCTCCCCCAGTTTCTTTCTCACGAGGGCAGGTGTTCCCCAAAGCTCCATCCTGGGTTCTGCACTATTCCCGATGTCATCAGTTCCCAAGTAGTCAAATCCTGCTTCAATATCAAATCTGTTGTCGCTGTAAAAACTAACTTGGCCGCCGGTCTCGAAAAGAACATACAATCGGTTCTTGACTGGGGCAAGAAATGGCTGGTTTAATGCCTCAAAAATAAACCTACTCTCTATTACCCACCACAGAGAACCCTTCCTGCCTTTCATTAGAATATCTGATGCTCAACTCCACGAGAGCACCTCTTTGCGACTGCTTGGTCTCACACTGTGCGCTGACCTTAGATGAAAAATTTACATTGAATCAATAGCTTCATCTACTGCTATGAAAGCTGTTTCTCTGTGTCGCGCCAGAAGGTTTTTCTCGCCCGATTCCATTCTTCAAATCTATAATTAAACCAGTCGGTCTTGCATGGAATATTGCTGTCATATATGGTCTGGAGCACCCGCTCTTCGTCTTAGTGTTTTCGACAAAATCCTGAGACGAATATGCAATGTCACTAGCACTGGTCTGGTATCTCGTTTACAGTCGCTCTCTCATAGACGTGTCGTCGCCCCCCTCAGACTTTTCTACAAGTACTTTCATGGATACTATTCCAACGAACTATTTTCACGATTTCCCAACCCGCATGAATTTAAACGTGCCACTAGTCCGGCATCTCAGTCCCACCCTTTCACTGTCCAAACGGTTAAATATAGCTGTCTCTTCTACTCAATACCTTTATGTCTCGCAATTCCGGTCTGTGGAACTCCCTTCCTCTTATTTGCTTTCCTTATAGCTATAATCTCCAACTGTTTAAATGCAATGTCAATCGGCATCTCCAGATGCCATAATCTATTCCCCGTTCTTCTATTCATCCTTTCTTCTCTCCTTAATCTTGCTCCTACTTTCTGTAACCCCCTTGCGTCCTAGTGATACTCTCGCCTTGCTTGGGGTGAAAAGTTTTTAAAAAGATCGGTGAAGACACTATTTTTCCTGGGAATTTTCAGTAATAGAACGACACTAAACTTGGTATATTATGAATCCTTGTGGGTGAGCGATCATAGTTCTACACATCTTCCTGTCTAATGTATGTCTTCATAAGATTTCTCTTTTTGCAATCCCTCACAATATCTTTTCCGTTAGGCATTTGCACAAACTCACCAGATAGGTTTCTCTGTGCCTTGTCTGACCCTCTTACTTTCTGTATGTGCAGTTCGTGTCAAATTCCCCCAGCTCTATTTCCTCCTAATGTTCTCTAGAAATTGCAGCTGTTTCTTTCTCATTCTAAATGTATTTGTACTTTTTGTTTCCCTTTTCTCTAAAATTCGTCGTTACTCCGATGTTCGATCCATGCTAGTCACAACATCCATCTTTACTGCCAGATTTTTGTCACCCCCAAGACTCCTCTTCATCTGTGCGTAGATTGTCTAACATTCACTGCCATATAGGAGAACTGATATTATGTAACAGTTCAGCACTCTTTTCTTTGTTTCTAACGAGACTTATCTATTTCATAATACTTTGCTTAGCATCTGGAAGGCATGTTTTGCTATTTCAATGAGGCTTCGGTATTCAGTGTCCCGTGTCCCATCCTATATTAAAACAAATTCCATATATTTCAGTTTTCGTACTTCGCATCTTGAGCTGATCATTTTGCTGACAACTATACATTCTGTTTTCTTATGGTTGATAGTTAGTCCTTTCTTCTCACTTTCTTTTCCTGCCCTGTTTATGAATCCATGTAATTTCGATTCTGCTATCAACACTTCGTGATCTACCTATCTTAAGCTGTTAAGATTGTGGCCGCCAATAGTGAATGTTGGTGTAACTTCTAATTCTCTAAGGATTGTCTCATTTATCGTTATGCAAGCTGTTTGCTCCAAGAGACTTGCAAAAAGTGGAACTATAAATTGGAACAAAAAAAAAATTATATTGTTCAAGCACAAGATCAACTCAAGATGGAGAGTTACTGAATGGGATGATTTTAAGGACGTAGGCGGTTCATATTACTAGGCTATGTAGGATAGTTAATGCTTGAGGTTAGGTTTGAAGAATTTAAGATTGTATTTGTCGGGGAAGTGTCTTGGCGGGAGTCTGATCCAAAAACAACTCTTCTGGATAAGAATCTGTCTGATTGGTATTTACTTCTTACAAATGGAATGCAAAGGGAATGATAAACATTTTGTATGTGACATAGCAGGTACTACATCTGAAGCTATGAGCTGGTAGAACTGAGAAATGTCGACCTGAATATTTACTATAATGATAGCGATAGAATAGTGATATGCTAGCAACGTTTTGTCTGGGGGAAAGTAGATGTGAAAATGATTCCTCACCTACAAGTCAGTTAGCACTAATTGTAGTAATTAATGCATTGTAAGCATCGACGCACCAATTTCCTGAGTAGTACAATCTTCATTCCGGATTGTAAGAATTATCAAGAATGATTCCTTCCTTTACCGAGGGAAGATTGCGAGAACAAATAAAATTAACAATTACGCAGGGACGAGAAAGCATAAATAGCACATATGTACACATTTATCACCTTAAATTGGAAATGTTATATTCAAGCAAGTGTAGGAATATGCAATAATTTCAAGTGTTTTAAACGACGACAAAAATGCTTTTGTTTGGATCAGCCATTATGGGTTATTAAATGGTTAATATAAATATTTTTGCTGGAGGGGTCACTATCTGCCCATAACTATGAAAATAACAGTTGCTACTATTCCAAGCCAAGGTGGATCTGGGAACAACAGCAATTAAGAGGTGGTTCCACGCTCCTCAAATCCTCCAATATCCCAATCAGAAGCCTTGCTACCACTTGTATTAGGTTGGTGCAAAAATAACATCGTTATTTGACGTATTTTTTAATGTCAAAAAACGATATTATTTTTGCACCAACCTAATAGTTTATCAAGAAAGAAAAGAAAAAGTACACACAAAATAAAAACGGCAAATAATTAAACCTTAAAATACTTAAGGAAATAGGGTAAGATTTAGGAACATTAAGATTTCCTCAGTTATTCATTGAAACTGCAATCCACAAAAATCAGAAAAGAAGCCAGTTCCCACCGCGGGCCATTTAAAAGATATTTCGCGCACCGGATTGGTTGTTACAAATATCCAATCGGATGTGCGGATTATATGGTCTTTCTTCCTCTTATTCTTTAAAAAGGCCAGAGTGGCTGTTAGCGTTTAGTTGGAAGGGAGGAATCAGGGGTTGATCTCCCCTGATTGGGTCGATTTGGTGATGCGGAGTAGGATGTTGAAAAACCCGAAATTCCCTGATGAACCAAATCAAAACATCACTGACGACCCCCTTAGGCACCAACTGAAAAGCGTATTTGCGAATTATCAGCATAAATTACAAAAAAAAAAAAAAAAAAAAAATAGTTTATCATCATAGACTACAAAAAATGGGAAAAAAGAATCTGAAGGAACGATAAAATGTTTTTGTTTGGTTTAGCAGGATATCAACCACTGTGGTTTATTAATTGCCGAAATCTAAATAATTTGAACAATTTTATGGCTTCAACTAAATATATTTCGAATGCAATTTAATCCTTTCAGCTAAAAATAAAATTTATTGCTGGTCATGGATTTTCAGTTATTTCATACTTTCATAGTGGTTTTTTTTTTTGGAATGGGGTTACTAATTGCCCATAACTGGGACAATAACAGGTGCTAACAACCCAGATCAGGGTGGACATGGTAAGAACAGCAATTAACAGGTGTTTCCAGGTTCCTCAAGACTGCCAATATCCCAATCAGAGGCCTTGCTACCAGATGTAATCATCATACCTTGGAATTCTCTCCTTAAAAATATTTTATTTCTCATATTCTCAATAACCTCTTCTATCTTAGTAGCTTCATTGCCTTGCTTGAGCTAAAATGATTAAAGAGGAAAAATGCAGAATGATTGTACTGGATAAACAGGGTAGAGCTGACACACATGGTGAGGAAGGAGGAAGCAAGCAGAAAGGCAAGAAGCAGGATGGCATCATCGTAGACAAACAAGAAAAAGTAGACATATACAGACAGCAAGGATAAATCAAACAGAGAAATCGAATAAGGGTGATATCCATAAATCCGGAGCTCTTGTACATATCTACAAAATTTTCTTTTGTTATTTATAAACTAAAAAATATTCTCGTTCTTCGTTCCTCCGTATCAGTCATTTAATGCCAAATTTTAGGATATATGGATTAATGACATAAAAGAGTTAGTATTTACTCTGTCCCCCCACTAGGACGAGATATGACACAAGGTATATTTTTAGGTGGGGACCCCAGCGCGTACACCCGGGACAGGAACAAAAATTCCCCTCAGCCTCCGTCGGTTGCGCTGGCCTCGCTGCGAACACCGATCCCTCCCTCAGGGGCAATGTGAGGGCGTGGACTCGGGCAGCTGTTCCCTAGGGATCGGCATCTTTTCAGTATGATTTTCCTCAGTTGCCCCTCTGTCCTTTGACAGAGAAGCCCCTCAGCGCACTCTGCCCAAAGACAGACACAACTGAGAGATGATAATCAGATGTGTACCGACTCAAAAAGAGTAAGGTACACATCAGGTAATGACATAAAAGCGTTCCTGCTGATTCTTTGTTTCATTTTGTTTAGCGGCATATCAACCACTGGAGTTTATAAATAATTTGAAAGTTTTATGGCTTCAAGTAATTATATTCGCAATTGTATTCTTTCAGGTGCAGATTAAATTTATTGTTGGTTATTTTACTAAATGTATTGATGGTATTTTTACTATTAAAATCTATTTGTATAGTTCTATAGTTTTTCTTGTTTGAAGGGTTCACTATTCTACCATAGCTGGAAACCTGGCATTTTCTCACACCACGGGTTAGCGTGGACCTGGGAACAACTGCAATTAAGTTGTTCCACACACCTCAGAACCTCCAATCCCCCGATCAGAAGCCTTGCTGGCAGATGCCATTTATCGTCATACCAGGGACTAAAAAAATGAGAAAAAGAAATTTAAGGAATGATAAAATAGTAAAAGATGCTATGAAAAAGTTAAGCAAATATTAAGAAATCGAATTTCTGTAGAAACAACAATCACTGAACTCACATGGAATATAAATTCTGGTAAATGTCAGTATATGATTCCAGGAGAAAACTTGTCAGAAGTATACCACAATATTAATGGCATAAAAATTCTCAATACAATCATCAAAGAACTTATGCATAAATTTACATTTACATATGACATCGTTCGTATAAGGTGTCCCAGAATAAATGTAACCCAAGAATGTGAATGCCATTTGTTTCCTGTTTACAAGCTATATACCAACCATATATTCCTATATACAAACCATATATTTCTATGTATAAACTATATATTTCTGAAAACTGGAGAATTTTGGTATAGCCCTGGTTGTTCCTGTAGACTCGGCCCTTCACATAACCCCACAAATACTTCCTGGTTTCTAATTAGTCAGGTTTCCTATTTTTCTCTTATTAAAATAATTGTCATGGGGAAAATGAAATATATTTATATATACAAGGTGTCCCAGATTAAGTGTAACCCAAGAATGTGAACGCCATTTATTTTCTCATTACAAACTATATATTTCTGAAACTTGATAAGTTAGCAAATCTACTGCTACAAATAAAATGTCATTAGCTCTACTGGTAAAGATTTTATCGTCATTTATAGAATATTCTCCAAATTTGCTCCGTTCTGCTGAAGACACACTTGAATTCCACGGGTGAAGTTGTCGACATGATGCATTCTTATTTTGGTATAGCTTTGATTTCTTGAGTGATTGCTGCCATTAGCTCTGAGATGGTGCAGTGGTTGTTCCTGTAGACTCGATCCTTCACATAACTCCATAGATAAAAAAAAATCCGGGGGTGGTGTTGAGGTCGGAGACCACGCAGATTAGTCGGTTGAAAAAAACTTCTGGTCCAGCCACTCCAAAGAGACATTTGCTGTATAAGGGATGCTACCTCCCTCTGATGTCTTCTGTGAAACCTGGTTGTACCTCTGCCACGGCTCCTGGGTGAGATCAAGGGCCTGGCACGTTCTACGGACGGTTATCGTCGGACTCCTACCTACTGAATCTCGGACAGCTTTCTGGAGAACTTACGCAATTTATTTTCTCTTTACAAACCATATATTTCTGAAAACTAGAGAAGTTAACAAATCTACTGCTAGAAATAAAATATTACGACCTCTAGTGGCAAAGACTATATTGCCGAAGGACATACAGGAAAACCGATTTGGCAGGATGAGTACCAATGTCAAACGAAATGTATGTTTTCACAATGAGTGAACTTATTGAGGCGAGAGTAGGCAATAGTGTTCAGCAAAACAAGACCCTTCTGAGAATTAAATTATCACAACGATTACGGATATTAGAAAAATATAAGATTCCCAAACGTAACAAGAAGGATACTTTTTTGAACTTAATTTTCAGAAGAAACCGGAGCTGTGTCTTTAGCGGTAGCTTTTTGGTCAACATTTATCAAAGAGAATCGATATTATTTTGAAAATGTTAATTGATAAAAGTGAACTCCCAAGAAAAACGACGTAAAACCGTTTAAAAGTAGACTTAATCTTCAGAGAAAAAGAAAACGAGAGATAGAGTTCGTAGGTTAACTTAGGCCGAGTAACTTCAAGGAATAAAGAAAGTTTTTCTGCTTGTCAAGAAACAGCTGACGAAGACTATAGAATTGAAATTCCCAAATTCTAAGTGAAATGGTGAATGCTCTCCCGTTAGAATACTGATTCTGTTGAAGGAGAAAGCATTGCAACAGACGGGGTTAACACTGAGGTTATAGCCAGTCTTTAAATCTGGAATATTCTGCGGTCACTCCAAATTCTTGTATCACCTGATTTCTCATTCTAGTAGAGAGAGTTAAACTGAAACTATTTTGTGTTCACGCCGTATTGTTTTTCATAACTGACCTTACTTTCGCAGTAGTTATTTTAAATCATATGTTTAAGATGTTCAACGTTAACTGAACTAAATTTGTAGTCGTTAGGTATCTATGCCCATCAACATGTGATCTATAAGCACCTCTGCCGTGCCGATGTGATGACTGGGTAATTTGTATGTATAATTAGTTAAAATGTCATGGATACTAATCACTATTAATTTATATAAGACTAATGAATGTTTGTATTGGGTAATCGAGAATATCTTTGTCCCTTGATGTATTTAAGTAATAAAAGGATATTACTCCAAACAAAGCACATTCAGCAAAATGAGTTTTCTTTGTATTGTGATAATTACACATCAGAGCTCATCTAAAATTGATATTATATTCCTGGAGTATAAATAGGTTTCACATGAATTGACTTCTTTGAGTCTAAGGTTATCTTCCTTCAGCCTCAAAGCAATTAAATTCTTTCTAATTATAGTTATACAGCAAGAGTGTAAATGGAGTTTTCTTGTTTGTCTAGAGTTATATTCCTTGAGTCTGAAAAATATCTTTGAGTTTAACGTTATATTTCCTTGAGTCTAAAAGGAATTATCTTCATTGAGTCTAAAAGGAATTAACTTCTTTGAGTCTAACTTTATATTCCTTTAGTCAAAAACGAATTAACTTAAAGAAATTAATTCCTTGAGTATAAAAGTAATAAACATCTTTGAGTTTAATGTTATTTTCATTTAGTCTAAGATGAATTAACGTCTTTGTGAATAACTTTATATTCCTTGAGTTTAAAAGGATTTATCTTCTTTGAGTCTAAGATTATCTTCATTGAGTTTAAAAGGAATTAAATTCTTTAAGTGTAACGTTATATTCCTTTAGTTTTGTAGTGATACTAGCAAATTAGTATGCATAATTTGCATAAGCAGAACTGAACATTCAATATAAGTTGTCTCTGAGACTAATCAAGTAGAATTACTACTTAGCACCCCTGGAGTTCCGGTCACAGGCGACCAAAATACCCCCTTGGCCGACAAAGTAAAATCCGCGCCACCTGTAGTGGGCCTAGCTGCGGGGCGGACCGTTGGGGAAAATCCCTCGGTTGGGTCCAGACCCACATTACCCCCGAAACCGACGCCTGCCACAAGTGTGTTTAAGGAGAAGGATGAGGGGGAATGGCGCCTCGTGGTTAGGGGCAAGGGGAAGACCCAAACAGCGGTTCCTCAGTCCCAACATGACCCCGGGGACATTGTCACCTACAGTCCCATTCCCTCTACCAGCTCTGAGGGCGACGCCTCGGCGTCTTATGCTGAAACAGCAACCGAGAACCAAAAGCTTAACGAGCCCGGCTGGCAGAAGATTCTGGACCTCAAAAAATTGAGAGAAAAATTGGAGGCTAAGCGGGCTAAAAATAAAAAATCGCTGGGGGCACCGGGCCCCCTATCCTCTGCCCCGTCTTCCCCTCCATCAAAGTTCACAAAACCACCTCCGCCTAAATCTCTGACAAACTCTCCTGCAAAATCTCTTCGTTCCTCCAAACCTTCACCCGTAAAAACTCCTTCCGGTTTGACACCCTCTACAACACCGAAGGACACGCCTATGCAAACACCCACACACTCTCCACAAAAAAAAAGAAACCGAAGTCCTGACACACAATCTGCTACTGACAAGAAAAAAAAGAAAATAAAACCACCATATCTCCCGGGGGAAGACGTCTGTCGCGTATCCCGGGAGCAGGCTGATAGGGTCTTCGGGCAGACAAAAAACCCGATGCCCTTAAAAGTTCTATGGAACTTCCGGCACATCAAGGGCGTAGATGTGGAGGTGCCGGAAAATTTTAAGGCCCGAAATCAGCTAACCGTTATAAGAACTGGCCCGGGTACGCGGGAGATATGGGGCATGATAGAGGAGGCTAAGGCCTCCTTGAAAGTGGTGCCCCCAGCAGTAGTTCTCCAAGAAGAGAATTTAGATGAAACAAAAAAATGTAAAGGGAGGGTCCCTATTTTCGTTCACCCATCCCTTTATAGAGCACTTAAGTTAACATATCCCGCGGACATCGGTGGCTTGTCTCAGAGTGATATTCTCGATACTGAGATGATGTCAGGTTCGATGGGACAAGCTGTCGGTGTCCTCACCCCAGCCATGTTCTATCCTGAAGGACAACCCTAATCGGCTTCACAATGGCTCTCTGGTTAGCCAGTTTAAATGTCCGGGGCCTGAGGTCCGAGTCTCGCAGGGCGAGGCTCACTCGTGACCTTCAGCGCCTCGGGGTGAATGTATGTTGTATACAAGAGACCCGGTTTTCTTCTCATGATCGTGAGGACATACTGTCTAGGGGGTTCGCCCTTTATTCAGCCTGTTTTGATGGTCGTTCGAGGGGTGTCTCTTGGCTAGTGAGCAGGTCTTTGAAGGCTGCTTGTACCCTTGTCTTCGCGGATCCGGCGGGCAGACTTTGCGTGCTGGATGCTACCATAAAGGATAAGGTTCTACGTCTCATTGGGGTTTATGCGCCCAATACCCATTCCGAGCGGCCTGCTTTGTTTCGGCAGATCGCGCCGTTCTTGACGACGTCTCGTCGGGTAGTTTTAGCGGGGGATTGGAATGCCGTCCTTGACCCCGATATAGATCGTATAGGGCAAAAACAAGGTACTAACAACCCGGATGTGAAACCGTTTCGGGACTTTATCGATCGGTTTGATCTGGTCGATAAGTTCCGGAATCAACACCCTCGGGAGGTAGCATGGACTTGGACAGCTAGTGGCAACTTGGCTCCTGGGACGCTTGCGAGCTACCTGGACCGAGTCTTAGTTAGGAGAGTCGATGTAGGGCTCTTAGGGTGTCCAAGTTTCCATTACATAGTTTATACGGATCATAGGCTTGTCCGGGTCCGTGTAAACTTAGATAAGCCTAAGGTTAAGTTGGCTGGTTACTGGAAATTGAACTGTTCACTTTTTGGTGATCAGGATTTCCGGGACCAGCTGTTACTAACCATCCAAAGGGAATTGACGGGAGCGGTTGTGGGAAACGCCTGGTGGGGAAATCTTAAATCTAAAATTCGAACGTTTGCTGCCGATTTTAGTCGTCGACTCAATCTAGATAGATTAGCGGCGCAAACTGCTTTAGAAGTTAAAGTCGATCGGGCGGTGAAATCCCGTGTTAGTGGGGACATAGCTTTAGCTAAGGCAGAGTTGTCCTCCTTGCTTATCAGGAAGGATCAAGCTCTGGTAGTTAGGGCTAGGTTAAAAAGAATGTCTTCTGAGGCAACGAATATGGCCGCTGAACTGCGTGCAGAGGAAAATCGAAGCGCGTCTAGGCGACATATTGCATGCGTCACGTTGCCGGATAAGCGGACCGTGACTACAAACGCGGGCATATGTGAGGTGTTTCGGGACTACTTTCAGGATCTTTTCACCAGGGAGCCCGATCTGAGCTCTGCTCAGTTCGATGCCTATTTAGCTGACTTTCCCTGCCTCTCGGCAGCTGAAGCGGCTAGGTGCGAGGGTCCCATAACAGAGTCGGAGATTTGGGAAGCGCTGAAGCAGGTTGGCCTGGATAAGTCTCCGGGACTAGATGGTCTTCCGTACGAAGTGTACTTGAGGTTGTCGCACGTTTTTGTTCCTTTGCTGGAACTGATTTACAACCACTGGATGAGGCAGGGGTCTTTACCCCAACGCTTCACCAGGGGTGTGATCAATTTGCTGCGTAAGGACAAGAACGGTGGGGATGGGTTAGGGAACTTTTGCCCTTTAACGATGTTAAATACGGACTTAAAGATTTTGGCGAAGATCTTAGCCAACCGTTTGCAGCTTGTCCTGTCTAGTCTGATTGGCCCTGAACAGACTTGTGCTGTGAAGGGTAGGACTATTCAGGATAACCTTCATATGGTACGCTTGATCTTAGAACAAGTCGACAGTGAAGCCGCGCTGATCAATTTAGATCAGTCCAAGGCCTTCGATAGGGTTGACCATCGATTTTTGGAGGCTGTCCTTTCGGCGGCCGGTTTCGGGGCCGACTTTCGCTCCTGGATCCGACTTTTGTATGCGACCCTCGGTGCGCTGGTGGAAGTGAACGGGGTAAGATCGAAGCCTTTCGTATTGTCTCGCTCCATTCGTCAAGGTTGTCCGCTCTCGCCTCTGCTTTACGTTCTTGCGTTGGAACCTTTCCTTCGCAAGTTAAAGGCGAATCCGGTCCTGTGCGGAATTTCCCTGCCTGGGGCTTCCACCTCAGCCAGGTATTCTGCCTATGCTGACGACGTTTCGGTTCTTGTGTCGAGCAGAGCCGAGATTGACGTCGTCAGCAAAGAGATCAGTGGGTATGAGATGGTGACAGGGGCCAAGATCAACCGCGATAAGTCTGTGGGCTTGCGGTTGGGTGCGTGGAAGGGAGTTTCTCTTCCCGGACCTTTCCTCTGGACGGATGGGCCGATCAAGATACTCGGCGTCTGGTTCGGTCCTGATCTCCAGTTGGAAATGAATTGGTCGGAGGTGCAAGGGAAGGCCCAGATCGCGGGTAAACTGTGGTCTCGGAGGAGACTTTCCCTGAAGGGAAGGGCGGAGGTATGTGTTTCACACATATATCCGATCCTCCTTTACCGACTGTCTGTGCTTCCACTCCCGTATGCCAGACTAATGTCATTAGTCCGGACCTTGTTCTCTTTCTTGTGGAGAGACAAGGCCCCTATGGTGTGTCGCGAGATCTGTTGCCTTCATCCCTCTGAGGGCGGTCTGGGTATGCCTAGCATTGAGATTCGTCAATATATGCTTCGCATTACCTTTCTAGACCGAATGTGTCGCGGATTGGATGAGGTGGGCACCTTTTGGAAAGAAGATGTCCGAAAACATTTCCCATCCCTGAGAAGTGTGCACTCGTGCGAGGAGGAGGCCGGCCGTACACTTCGTGCCGAGTGCTCCTTCTACCGCGAATGTCGTAGTGCTTTGAAGCTCCTCTTGCGGACGACGGATGGCCTCTCCGACGCCCGGGCGTTGTCTCGTAAGGCATTGTATCAGTTGTTAGTTAGGGGGTCCGTTCAAGATGGTCTGATCGACGAGCTCGGTCTTACGAAGCAGGAGGCTCGCTCGATATGGCCTTGGGCGCCTAGGTTGAAATGTCTCAATAATGATGAGGCATCACTCACCTGGCTGATGATTCGTGGGGCCCTCTGGGTCGGCAAGAGACTTTGTTCAGCAGGTTTGGAGAAATATCCAAACTGTCGTCGCTGTACTGGCGAAGTCGAGACCATTGGTCACGCCTTTTTTCAGTGCAGGACGGTAGTGCCGTTGTGCAAGTTTGTTGAAGGCCTCATGGTTCGCATGCTGCAGGGAAAGTTCTTTGTCCTGGAGGCCAGTTCTGTTTGTAGCAATGTGGTGCCGCAATTGACGAAGGCTGAACACTATGTGTTCTGTTGCTTACTAGGGATTATGAGAGTCGTGATTTGGACGACGCGTCAGAAGGGATTCCATGAGGGCGAGAAGTTCACCTCTTCCCAACTGATCTTGTTCTTTAAGCATCAGCTTAAAGTCAAGATTAGGACGGAAAGGCGGCGGCTCCCTTCATCGGAATTCAGCAAAAGGTGGGTGAATCTTGCGCGAATGTGTAGAGTGAAAGGGGCTGACCTAGAGTGGCATTTGGATGTCGGTTAGGTACAGAATTTTGTCCTAACAGGGTTGAACATAGGCAACCCACCCTGATTTTAGGTTAGACTAGGTTTTGTATTTTGAACTTTTAGTTTTTTCCCTTTTTTCTAGTAAACTTAGCTAGGGTATGCATGCGCATTGGTCCCTTTTATTTCTGTCCCTATTTTTTTTCTTTTGTTTAATTCCCCATCCCCTCCCTCGTTAGGTGGTCAGTGATGTCAGTTCTCTGGTGGATGCGGGACGACTTTCGTTTCGTGTGTGTGATTTTTCGTATTTGTTGTTGTGTATGAATGTGTGTGTGTCTGTGTGAATGCTTGGAGAAATGAATGCTTTTAATTATTTTCTTAGTCCCGCATTGATTTCGTCCAGTTAACTGATGTTTCTGCCACATTTATAGTTTGTGGGGGGTTTTATTACTAACACAGTTTTGTTTAGTTTAGTGTAAATATTTATAGCATATTGTATATATTCATTTGGGGATCATTTTAAAAGTTGTTAATTTTTGACCCTCCCCCCACGAACAATAATTGTACATAAGGGGTCTAGTTAGGACATCATCGAGAATTTGAGGTATTATGGTGGACGTAGTAAGAAAGGTAGGAGTGAATGTGTTGTTTTGGTGATTGGAATATTGTTGGCTTGATTGGGTCAGTGTCTGCGACTAGCTAAGTTTAGAATTAAGACAGATGAAGACCGTCCTTCCCCATCCCCCTTTTAGGCCTTGTGCCACATTTTGTATATATCATACAAATACATATTGAATTACTACTTAGCAGCAGTTCCGACCTCCGTCTTTTTCTGACTTTTTCTGGACTGTCGCTTTGTTTGGTGATCATATTTTTTTTGAAGTGTGACGAGGATTTGATTCACGAAATTACTTGCTTAAATGGACGAACTTTATTTGGCCCACCGTCTTTTTCTGATAAGTTATTAATTAAGTTTTAATTTTTCTTTTTATTTCCATTTCTTTTTTTTCGTTTTATTTATTTATTTTTTTGGGGGGGGGGCGGGGGCTTCGGCCCTCATATTTTATTTTTTTATTAGTCCGGTTTGATAAAGTCTTACCGACGACTGCTTTTTTATTTCTGTTTATTTCTTTTTAGTCTTCGTTTTGAAAATATTTTAGTACCTTTTCAGAAAAAAGAAAAAGAAAAAGAAAGCTTTGTTTTTATTTCCTCCTTCTTATTTATTTAGTTAGTGACTTCGGTCGCCTTCTTTTTTTTGGTTTAATTAGTTTGTATTTCCTTTGCGTTTAATTTATTTTCTTTAGCGCCTTCGGCCGCAAACCATTAATTTTTTTGGGTTGCAAACCAGGCTTTTTATTTCTTTTTCTTTCTTTTTCTTTCTTGTATATTTTCATTGAATTCTTTGACAAAAAAAAAGAGAGGAGTTTTTCTATTGTTTTTTCTTTTTTTTTCGGCTGCCTTTGGGCGCCATTTTTATTTAAAAAAAAAGAGTCTTACCTGTTTATTTATTTCTTTCAGTTGATCTAGTTTGTCTTTTATTTTATTTTTTATTTTACTTTTACCAGTTTTTATTTATCTTTGTTTTTGTAATTTAAATTTCCTGGGTTATCCAGGCCGTCTTTTATTGCCTTCCATCAACTCCTTTCCCCCCTTTTTTTTTTTAGAAAAATTTTCATAGAAACTCGCAGGTGGAAGTCTCCACACTTTTTCATCATGGCCGACGATGCCAGCCGGTCTAATGTTAAAAAAGACCTTTTTGGGTCGGCTAAGGCCGACCCGCCGGATAAATCCGTTAAGAAACGGGCAAATGCTGCCCCTAATTTAGATGACCGTGATAGTGGCTCAAAAAAAGGTGAGACCAGGCAGGTCTCAAGCCAAAAAGAAGAGGTGCCGAAGGAGGCACAAACTAAGACTGCCAAGGAATTGCCATCCTGCTGGAAGTCCCCCCCAAGTTGCATTTTGAACATGGCGGATTTCTTGACATAGTGATTAAATCACTTCTGTCCCTGGGGATAAAACCCCAAAGAGTAATTAAGGGTACCGGGTTCTTCATGTGGGACATTCTGCTGCCCACGCCAGAAGATTGCCTGGCCATGGCAAAGAAAGAACTTATAACGAAAGACCTTATTTTAAGGACTGAGTATGAGGGCCGGAGAAGGATAAGGGTGGCCGTTTTTGAGGTTCCTCCTCAAATTTCGGGAGAGCACCTGGCTGCATTTTTTATGCAGTTCGGCCAAATTTTAGGGGCTCTCTCCGACAATTTGAACGGGGGATGGACTTTTGATATAATGCTCGATCAGAATGCCTTCAAGTCCGTCCCCAACTGTTTGGAGTTAGGCGACCGGAAAATGCCGGTCATAGTGACCGGTAGGAAACCAACTTGCTGGAGGTGTGGAGAGACTGGTCACCTTTCCTCCTCCTGCCCAGGGAAGAAGGCCCCTGAAGTTCCGGTCGCAGGCGACCAAAATCCCCCCTTGGCCGAGAAGCTAAAATCCGCGGCGCCTGTAGTCGGCCTAACTGCGAGGCGGACCGGTGAGGAAAATCCCTCGGTTGGGTCCAGACCGACATTACCCACTAAACCGACGCCTTCCACAAGTGTGGATAAGGAGAAGGATGACGGGGAATGGCGCCTCGTAGTTAGGGGCAAGGGGAAGACCCAAACAGCGGGGCCTCAGTCCCATCATGACCCCAGGGACAATGTCACCTACAGCCCCATTCCCTCTACCAGCTCTGAGGGCGACGCCTCGGCGTCTTATGAAGTTAAAGCAACAAATGCGCAAAAGCTTAATGAGCCTAGTTGGAGAAAAATCCTGGACCTTACAAAGTTGAAGGACAAACTGGATGATACGCGGGCTAAAAATCAGAAATCGCTGTGGGCACCGGGCCCCCTATCCTCTGCCCCGTCTTCCCCTTCTTCATCTAAAAAGTCATTTACGAAACCACCTCCGCCCAAATCTGTATCAAACTCACCGGCAAAATCACTTCATTCGTCTAAACCTTCGCCGGTGAGGACGCCTTCCGGGTGGACCCCTTCAACCACTCCTAATGTTACACCCATGTCAACACCAATTCAATCTCCACAAAAAAAAAAAAAAAAAAGGTTAAGAAGTCCAGATACACAAACTGTTACTGACAAAAAGAAGAAAAAAATAAAACCACCATATCTCATAGGGGAAGACGTCTGCCGCGTATCCCGGGACCAGGCGGAAAGGGTATTCGGGCAGACGAGAAACCCGAAGGATTTGAAAGTTCTGTGGAACTTTAAACAAATTAACGGTGTGGATGTGGAAAAGCCTGGTAATTTCCCTTCTGACCGTAATTAGAACTGGCCCAGGTACGCGGGAGATTTGGGGCATGATAGAGGAGGCCCAGTTGTCGCTAAAAATGGTGCCCCCTGCTGCCTATCTTCTCGACCCTGAAACAGATGAAGCTAATCAAAAACTCAAAGGGAGGGTCCCCGTTTTCGTTCACCCATCCCTTTATAGGGCTCTTAAATTAACTTACCCTTCGGACATCGGGGGCTTGTCTCAAGATGATACTGTCGAAAATGAGATGGCGTCCGGTTCTATGGTACGAGCTGTCGGTGTCCTCACCCCAGCCATGTTCTATCCTGAAGGAAAACCCTCATTCGATTCTACAATGTCACACTGGTTAGCTACTTTGAATGTCCGAGGCCTGAGGTCTGAGTCTCGCAGAGCGAGGCTCTCTCGTGACCTTCAGTGCCTCGGGGTGAATGTATGTTGAATACAAGAGACCCGGTTTTCTTCTCATGATCGTGAGGACATACTGTCTAAGGGGTTCCCCCTTTATTCAGCCTGTTTTGATGGTCGTTCGAGGAGTGTCTCTTGGCTAGTGAGCAAGTCCTTGAAGGCTGCTTGTACCCTTGTCTTCGCGGATCCGGCGGGCAGACTTTGCGTGCTGGATGTTACCATAAAGGATAAGGTTCTTCGTCTCATTGGGGTTTATGCGCCCAATACCCATTCCGAGCTGCCTGCTTTGTTTCGGCAGATCGCGCCGTTCTTGACGACGTCTTTCGGGTAGTTTTAGTGGGGGATTGGAATGCCGTCCTTGACCCCGATATAGATCGTATAGGGCAAAAACAAGGTACTAACAACCCGGATGTGAAACCATTTCGGGACTTTATCGATGGGTTTGATCTTGTTGATAAGTTCTGGAATGAACACCCTCGGGAGGTAGCATGGACTTAGACAACTAGTGGCAACTCGGCTCCTGGGACGCTTGTGAGCTACCTGGACCGAGTCTTAGTTAGGAGAGTCGATATAGGGCTCTTAGGGTGTCCAAGCTTTCATTACTTAGTTTATACGGATCATAGGCTTGTCCGGGTCCGTGTAAACTTAGATAAGCCTAAGGTTAGATTGGCTGGTTACTGGAAATTGAACTGTTCACTTTTTGGTGATAAGGGGTTTCCGGGACCAGCTGTGACTAATGATACAAAGGGAATTGACGGGTGCGGTTGTGGGAAACGCCTGGTGGGGAAATTTAAAATCTAAAATTCGAACGTTTGCTGCCGATTTTAGTCGTCGACTCAATCTAGATAGATTAGCGGCGCAAACGGTTTTAGAAAATAAAGTTGATCGGGCCGTGAAATCCCGTGTTAGTGGGGATATAGCTTTAGCTAAGGCAGAGTTGTCCTCTTTGCTTATCAAGAAGGATCAAGTTCTGGTAGTTAGGGCTAGGTTAAAAAGAATGTCTTCTGAGGCAAAGAATATGGCCGCTGAATTGCGTTCAGAGGAGAATCGAAACGCATCTAGGCGACATATAGCATGCGTCACATTGCCGGATAAGCGAACTGTGACTACAAACGCTGGCATATGTGAGGTTTTTCGGGATTACATTCAGGATCTTTTCACCAGAGAGCCCGGTCTGAGCTCTGCTCAGTTCGACGCCTATTTATCTGACTTTCCCTGCCTCAAGGCAGCTGAAGTGGCTAGGTGCGAGGGTCCGATTACAGAGTCGGAAATCTGGGATGCGCTGAAGCAGGTTGGCCTGGATAAGTCTTCGGGACTAGATGGTCTTCCCTATGAAGTTTACTTGAGGTTGTCGCACGTTTTTGTTCCTTTGCTGGAGCTGATTTTCAACCACTGGATGAAGCAGCGGTCTTTACCTCAACGCTTCACCAGGGGTGTGATCAAGTTGCTGCGTAAGGACAAGGACGATGGGGATAGGTTAGGGAACTTTCGCCCTTTAACGATGTTAAATACTGACTTAAAGATTTTGGCGAAGATCTTAGCCAACCGTTTGCAGCTTGTCCTGTCTGGTCAGATTGGCCCTGAACAGGCTTGTGCTGTGAAGGGTAGGACTATTCAGGATAACCTTCATATGGTACGCTTGATCTTAGAACAAGTCGACAGTGAAGCCGCGCTGATTAATTTAGATCAGTCCAAGGCCTTCGATAGGGTTGACCATCGATTTCTGGAGGCTGTCCTTTCGGCGGCCGGTTTCGGGGCCGACTTTCGTTCCTGGATCCGACATTTGTATGCGACCCCCGGTGCGCTGGTGGAAGTGAATGGGGTAAGATCGAAGCCTTTCGTAATGTCTCGCTCCATTCGTCAAGATTGTCCGCTCTCGCCTCTACGTTCTTGCGTTGGAACCATTCCTTCGCCAGTTAAAGGCGAATCCGGTCCTGCGCGGAATTTCCCTGCCTGGGGGTTCCACCTCAGCCAGGTATTCTGCCTATGCTGACGACGTTTCGGTTCTTGCGTCGAGCAGAGCCGAGATTGACGAAGTCAGGAAAGAGATCAGTGGGTATGAGATGGTGACAGGGGCCAAGATCAACCGCGATAAGTCTGTGGGCTTGCGGTTGGGTGCGTGGAAGGGTGTTTCTCTTCCCGTACCTTTCCTCTGGACGGATGGGCCGATCAAGATACTCGGCGTCTGGTTCAGTTCTGATCTCCAGTTGGAAATGAATTGGTCGAAGGTACAAGGGAAGGCCGAGATCGCGGTTAATCTCGGAGGAGACTTTCCCTGAAGGGAAGGGCGGAGGTATGTGTTTCACACATATATCCGATTCTCCTGTACCGACTTTCTGTGCTTCCGCTCCCGTATGCCAGACTAATGTCATTAGTACGGACCTTGTTCTCTTTCTTGTGGAGAGACAAGGCCTCTATGGTATCTCGCGAGATCTGTTGCCTTCATCCCTCTGAGGGCGGTCTGGGTATGCCTAGCATTGAGATTCGTCAATATATGCTTCGCATTACCTTTCTAGACCGAATGTCTCGCGGATTGGATGATCGCGGATCTTTTGGAAAGAAGATGTCCGAAAACATTTCCAATCCCTGAGAAGTGTGCACTCGTGCGAGGAGGAGGCCGGCCGTACACCTCGTGCCGAGTGCTCCTTCTACCGCGAATGTCGTCGTGCTTTGAAGCTCCTCTTACGGACGACGGATGGCCTCTCCGACGCCCAGGCGTTGTCTCGTAAGGCATTGTATCGATTTTTAGTTAGGGGGTCCGTTCAAGATGATCTGATCGACGAGCTCGGTCTTACGAAGCAGGAGGCTCGCCCGATATGGCTTTGGGCGCCTGGGTTGAAATGTCTCAATAATGATGAGGCATCTCTCAGCTGGCTGATGATTCGCGGGGCCCTCTGGGTCGGCAAGACACTTTGTTCAGCAGGTTTGGAGAAATATCCAAACTGTCGTCGCAGGCCTCATGGTTCGCATGTTGCAGGGAAAGTTTTTTGTCCTGGAAGCCAGTTCTGTTTGTAGCAATGTGGTGCCGCAATTGACGAAGGCTGAACACTGTGTTCTGTTGCTTACTAGGGGTTATGAGAGTCGTGATTTGGACGACGCGTCAGAAGGAATTCTATGATGGCGAGAGGCTCACCTCTTCCCAACTGATCTTGTTCTTTAAGCATCAGCTTAAAGTCAAGATTAGGACGGAAAGGCGGCGGCTCCCTTCATCAGAATTTGGCAAAAGGTGGGTAAATCTTGCGCGAATGTGTAGAGTGAAAGGGGCTGACCTAGAGTGGCACTTGGATGTCGATTAGGTACAGGATTTAGTCCTAACAGGGTTGAACAGAGGCAACCCACCCAGATATTAGGTTAGTCTAGGCTTTCTATTTTTAATTTTTAGTTTCCCTTTATCTGTTCAACTTAGCTAGGGTATGCATGCTCATTGGTCCCTTTTATTTCTGTCCCTATTTTTTTAATGTTTTTTAATTTCCCACCTCATCCCTCGTTAGGTGGTCAGTGATATCAGTTCTCTGGTGGATGCGGGACGCCTTTCGTTTCGTGTGTGTGATTTTTCGTATTTGTTGTTGTGTATGAATGTGTGTATGCCTGTGTGAATACTTGGATGTATGAATATTTTCCTGACTTTTTCATAGTCCTGCATTGATTTCGTCCGGTTAACTGATGTTTCTGCCACATTTATGGTTTGTGGGGTTTTTTATTACTAACACATGGTTTTGCTTAGTTTCTTGTAAATATTTAAGACACATTGTATATATTCATTTGGGGATCCTTTTTAAAAAAAAATGTTGTTTTATGACCCTCCCCTCCCCACGAACAATATCTGTACATAAGGGGATTAGTTAGGACTTCATAGAGAATTTGAGGTATTTTGGTGTACGCAGTAAGAAAGGTAGGAGTGAATGTGTTGTTTTGGTGATTGGAATATTATTGGTATGTTGGGGTCAGTGTCTGCGACTAGCTAAGATTAAATTTAAGACAGAAGAAGATCGTCCTTCCCCAACCCCCTTTTAGGCCCTGTGCCACATTTTGTATTATATATACAAATAAATATCATTACGACTTAGCAGCTGAATAGTGCTAATATCAAATTCACAACAAGTTTAAATGGAACTAACATCTTTGAGTTTAACGTTAACTTTTTTGGATCTAAACTGATTATCTTGTTAGTCTAAATTTATATTCCTTGAAAATAATTGTTACATTTTTATGCCTAACTTCTATTTCTTTTAGTCTAAAAGTAATTAACTTATTGGAGTTTAACATTATCTTCCTTCAGTCCAGAAGCATTTACTTCTTTGAGGCTGACGATATATTTTTGATTCTAAAAGGAATTAATTTATTTAAGTCTAACGTTATCTTCCTTGAGTCTAAAAGTTATAAACTTTTTTGAATTGAACGTTATATTCCTTGAGCCTAAAATGAATTATCTTTTTTTGTGTTTAACGTTAACTTCCTTAAGTCTAAAATGAATTAACTTCTTTGTCTTACGTAATATTTCTGGATTCTAAAAATAGGTAACTGCTTAGTATGTAACTTTTCTCCCTTGAGTTTAAAAGCAATTACTTTCTCTGAATTTAATCTTAACTTCCCTGCATCTAAAAGGAATTACCTTCTTTGTGTATTCTGTTTTTCTTTGAGTCTAAAAGGAATTCGCTATTTAGAGTTTAAGGTTATATTCATTGTCTCTAAAAGGAATTACTTCACCGAATCTAAACATTTCGTCCATGTCTCTAAGTGGAATTACTTCACCAAGTCTGACCATTTCGTCCTTGTCTCTAAAAGAAATAACTCCACAGAGTCTAACCATTTCGTCCTTGTCTCTAAAAGGAATTACTTCACCGAATCTAACCAATTCGTCCTTGAATCAAAAAGGAATTAATTCACCGAGTCTAACCATTTCGTCCTTGAATCTAAAAGGTATTACTTGACCGAGTCTAACCTTTTCTTCCTTGAATTTAAATGGAATTACATCCCCGAGTCTAACCATTTCGTCTTTGAATCTAAAAGGAATTACTCCACCGAGTCTAACCATTTCCGCCTTGAACCTAAAAGGAATTTCTTTACCGAGTCTAACCATTTCGTCCTTGTCTCTAAAAGGAATTACTTTACCGAGTTTAACCATTTCGTCCATGAATCTAAATGGAATTACTTCACCGAATCTACCCATTTCGTCCTTGTCTCTAAAAGGAATTACTTCGCCGAGTCTAACCATTTCGTCCTTGAATCTAAATGGAATTACTTCACCTAGTCTAACCATTTCGTCCTTGAATCTAAAAGTAATTACTTCACCGAGCCTAACCATTTCGTCCTTGTCTCTAAAAGGAATTACTTCACCGATTGTAACCATTTAAAAGGAATTACGCCACCAAGTCTAACCATTTCGTCCTTGAATCTAAAAGGATTTACTTCACAGCGTCTAACCTTTTCATCTTTTGAATCTAAAAGGAATTAATTCGCCGTCTAACCATTTCGCCTTTAATCTAAAATGAATTACTCCACCGAGTCTAAACATTTTGTCCTTGAATCTAAAAGTAATTACTTCACCATGTTTACCCATTTCGTCCTTGAATCTAAAAGGAATTATCTTCAGCGAGTCTAAACATTTCGTTCTTGTCTCTAAAATGTTTACTTCACCGATTCTAACCATTTACTTTTTGAATCAAAAAGGAATTACTTCACCGAGCCTAACCTTTTCGTCCTGGTCTCTAAAACGAATGACTTCACCGAGTCTAACCATTTCGTCCTTGAATCTAAAAGGAATTACTTCACCGAGCCTAAACATTTTGTCCTTGAATGTAAAAGTAATTACATCACCGATTCTAACCATTTCGTCTTTTGAATCTAAAAAGAATTACTTCACCGTGTCTAACCATTAGTCCTTGTCTCTAAAAGAAATTACTCCAACGATTCTAACCATTTCGTCCTTGAATCTAAAAGGATTTACTACACCGATTCTAACCATTTCGTCCTTGAATATAAAAGGAATTTCTTCACCGAGTCTAAGCATTTCGTCCTTGAATCAAAAAGGAATTACTCCACGTAGTCTAACCATTCGTCCTTGAATCTAAAAAAAATTACATAACCGAGTCTAACCATTTCGTCCTAGTCTCTAAAAGAAATGTCTTCACCGATTCTAACCATTTCGTCCTGGTCTCTAAAAGGAATGAACCTACCGAGTTTAACCATCTCGTCCTTGAACCTAAAAGGAATTACTTCACCGTGCCTAACCATTTCGTCCTTGAATCTAAAAGGAATTACTCCACGGAGTCTAACCATTTCGTCCATGAATCTAAAAAAATTACATAACCGAGTCTAACCATTTCGTCCATGTCTCTAAAAGGTATGACTTCACCGAGTCTAACAATTACGTCCTTGAATGTAAAAGGAATTACTTCTCGTGTCTAACCATTTCGCACTTTAACCTTAAGGAATTACTCTACCGTCTAACCATTTCATCCTTGAATCTAAAAGAATTGATCTTCACCGAGTCTAACCATTTCGTCCTTGTCTCTAAAAGGAATTACTTCACCGATTCGAACCATTTCCTCCTTGAATCTAAAAGGAATTTCTTCACCAAGTCTAACCATTTCGTCCTTGTCTCTAAAAGGAATTACTTCACCGATTCGAACCATTTCGTCCTTGAATCAAAAAGGAATTTCTTCACCGAGTCTAACCATTTCGTCCTTGAATTTAAAAGGAATTACTCCACCGAGTCTAACAATTTCGTTCTAGTCTCTCAAAGGAATGACTTCACCGAGTCTAACCATTTCGTCCTTGAATCTAAAAGGAATGACTCCTTCGAGTTTAATCATTTTGTCCTTGAATCAAAAAGGAATTACTTCACCGTGTCTAACGATTTGTCCTTGTCTCTAAAAGGAAATACTCCACCGAGTCTAACCATGTCGTCTTTGAATCTAAAAGTAATTACTACACCGATTGTAACCATTTCGTCCTTGAATCTAAAAGGAATTACTCCACGGTGTCTAACCATTTCTTCCTTGAATCTAAAAGAAATTACTTAATGTGTCTAACCATTTGTCCTTGTCTCTAAAAGGAATTACTTCACCGTGTCTAACCAGGTCCACCTTGAATCTAAAAGGCTTTACTTTACCGAGTCTAATCATTTTGTCCTTGAATCTAAAAGGAATTGCTACACGGAGTCTAATCATCCCGCCCTTGAATCTGAAAGGAATGACTTCACCGATTCTAAACATTTTTCCTTGAATCTAAAAGGAATTTCTTCACCGATTCTAACCATTTCGTCCTTGTCTCTAAGAGAAATTACTTCACCGAGTCTAACCATTTCGTCCTTGTCTCTAAGAGAAATTACTTCACCGAGTCTAACCATTTCGTCCTTGTCTCTAAGAGGAATTACTTCACCGAGTCTAACCATTTCGTCCTTGTCTCTAAGAGGAATTACTTCATCGAGTCTAAACTTTTCGTCCTAGAATCTAAAAGGAATTACTTCACCGAGTCTAATCATTTCGTCCTTGAATCTAAAAGGAATTACTTCACAGATTCTAACCATTTCTTCCTTGAATCTAAAAGGTATGACTTCACCGAGTCTAACCAGTTCGTCCTGGTCTCTAAAAGGAATGACTTCACCGATTCTAACCATTTCGTCCTTTAATTTAAAAGGAATGACTTCACGGAGTCTAACCATTTCGTCTTTTAATCTAAAAGGAATTACTCCACCGAGTCTAACCATTTCGTCCTTGTCCCTAAAAGGAATTACTTCACCGAGTCTAACCATTTCGTCCTTGAATTTAAATGGAATTACATCCCCGAGTCTAACCATTTCCTCCTTCTCTCTAAAAGGAATGACTTCACCGAGTCTAACCATTTCGTCCTGTTCTCTAAAAGGAATATCTTCACCGAGTCTAACCCTTTCGTGCTTGAATCTAAAAGGAATGTCTTCACCGAGTCTAAACATTTCGTCCTGGTCTGTAAAGGAATGACTTCACCGAGTCTAATCATTTCGTCCTTGAATCTAAAAGGAATTACTTCACCGATTCTTACTATTTCGTATTTGAATATAAAAAGAATGACTTCACCGAGTCTAACCATTTCGCCCTGGTCTCTAAAAGGAATTACTTCCCCGAGTTTAACCATTTCGTCCTTTAATCTAAAAGGAATTACTTCACCGAGCCTAAACATTTCTTCTTTGTCTCTAAAAGGAATTACTTCAGCGAGTCTACTCTTTTCGTCCTTGTCTCTAAAAGGAATGTCTTCACCGAGTTTAACCATTTCGTTCTTGAATCTAAAAGGAATGACTTCACCGAGTCTAACCATTTCGTCCTGGTCTCTAAAGTGAATTACTTCACCGAGTCTAACCATTTCGTCCTTGAATCTAAAAGAATTTATCTTCTTTTGTCATGAAATGTATAATTGTCTAAAGTTATTTTCGTTGTCTAACATAAATTATGTTCCTTGAGACAACCAAAAATTATGTTCATTGAGCTTTACTTTACCTATAATTGATGTATTATGTAAAATTGAAGCGTGTCATATGTTGACTGTTTTCGCCACATTTGAACCATTATACTCATGATACTTGTTATGATACGTTTCCCTCGTTTCTCTCTGAATGTCTGGGATAAGGATTCATGTGATTTGTTGTTGTATCACAACGTTTCCGTCGTGCGCCCTCATCTGGGGTATTTTAATCCACGTAACCTACTGTGAATTTCAACCCGAACCATTTTTCCAATGTACGATGGTTCTAGTTTCACTGCACATGTCTATGGATATCTCGTCTAGTTCTTTAGTAACACGCAATTATTACTTGTCTCTTTCCCACATAAGTACATAATGTCCGACTCATATGCTATGTCACCAGATTCTTAAACCAAATCTTTAATCCACTAGGATATTCTCCCGATGGATGAAAACCATATTATTTAATAAATTAAAATAGAGAAAAAAAAATCAATTATGTAATACTTGCATCAACTTTTACTAATAATCTTGAATAACTTTTATTATGCTAAATTGAGAATGTATAAGTCAATTTTCCTTTCAGTTTAATGCATTGCTATATATGAATGTTCTTTTTCATTTCTTCTGGACGGAGAAATGTGCCAAGTTTGCTTTCACTGCCTTCAGAAAGATTTACAAATTGTTTTGATTCCCAATCTGCCTCAGTAAATAATATAAATTAGACCAGGACATCCACTGGTTTCAATTATAGTCTATTTCACTAAATGAGTAAGATGAAATCACGCTTAGGTTTCAATCATTAGCATTTTCGCATTGTCTTAATTCACTATTCTATTCATAGTTAGATTTATTGCTTTCATTTCATGCATCCGCTCGACAAATTGTGTTGCAACACTATGCAATTCAATGATAGTTTCAAGATATAATTCAATCATTTTATTCACTTCCTTCTTTAAAATATATGAGTTATCGTCAATGAAATGATTAATACGTCTCAAGACTGCCATTGTTTTAATTTCGGCCATCGGCATGTCTGATTACACTTGAAACACATTCCAAGAGTCTGCTAGGTAAGAAGATCCGAGGCTTGGTAATTTCCCAACAAATACTTTTTTCTCTTTCCGAATTCTTAAAGTAGACAAATCATATTCGATTTCCTATGCCCGTGCTATATTTCTGACGTCATCAAAAGTATAGGCACGACTCTCCTCCATCTCTTTATCACAGAAACATAGAACAATTAATCCATAAGACTAGACATTCTATCCAAATGAGAGTATCCTACAATATGAATAGTAATGAAAACAATTCAATCAACCGATTTTTTTTTTATTATTAAACCTGTTTAAATAAAATGTGACTTAAAATGTTGAAAAAAGTCACGACTATAAAATAGAAATCACTTTATGCTTTCTGACCATGGGACTCAAGTTCGAATTTCAAAATGGTCGAGTGGCTTATTAATTTTATCGATCACAACCCTAATGCACAGTAACTTTGAATAGTACCTGAAAACCATACCACGGATAGATCCATGCACTGTGAGTTAGTATGTTAGCTTACAGGAACTGTTTGGAAGCTTTCCATGCTTGTACTAGTGTAAATTTATAACTCATCATGACCGAGTATTTCAGCGTATCGTTCTTGTTCCAAAAATTAACTGCGCCATATTATGAGTAACCGCTTTGAAAACGTTTAACTAAGGTCTGGTCGGTATGGTTGAAGTATAAATCACAGGACTTCAATATAGATTGAGCAAATGTTTTTATCTAGTTGCCCTAAGAGAGGGTTTTGTACGGAAACAAGTGTAGCCTACAATTATATATATATATATATATATATATATATATATATATATATATATAAGCAAAAGTGATAGATAGATAGAAAAGAGTATATTGAAAGAAAGGAATAATAAATAAATGTAATTATGTTGTAACCTAACCTGAGAAATGAAAGGTTTTCACTTCTCTGTATCTGGCTCATTGTCATACATTACTTTCCAACTTAAGATATATTTGATCGGCTGATATTAGACTGCCATAACGCATCAATTTCAGAACACCCACATAAAGTCCTAATGAGACAATTATTCTCATCAATTTAAGCTATCCGTAAAAGAAATTGAGTGTATGATTCACTTCTTTTTTATGTACCGTTGCCCTTCAGGACGTAAGCGATCTTGGCTCTCCACAACTTCCTGTGCTTCGTATCTGTTAATAAATATCGTCTTTTTCTTATTTTTACTAAAACCTTTTCTGTTATCCACTTACTCATGGTTACTAAAGGGTTTATGCGTTGTTTTCCTCTGTGTGCCTAGCTTTTTAATCTGTCCCGTAAATATCAGCTTTTACAAGCCCTATTTCCTCAATACATGCCATAAAAAGTTCAACTATCTCTTCCGGATGTTAAGTATCAGTTTCCTTTTTTGCATTTTCTCTAAAACTTCTTCGTTGCTCCCATTTTGTTCTGTGGTATCATCAGCACCCTTCTGTGGAACCATATTTTTGTTGCTTCAAGTCTCTTCTTCATTTTAAATGAGATTGTCGAGCATTCACTTCCGTATAGAAGGAACGATAAATAAATTATAAAATTACTTTTCTGAACATCAACGTAGAGTTTACTTTTTACTCATATTTACAACATTCTACAACAGATGCCTAAGGTTAAAAGTTGTTTTCTTGAATATGTATCACTTACTAGGATAGAAAATTGAATTGACATGTGGTGTTCATCTATGGGCTCTTGCTGTTCGTAGAAAGTCTCTGAGGAAAAATACCAGGGTACTCTGCATAATTAGAATTAATGGCCTAACTAAGCTCGTTTTGAACAACTCTGTATTTATATTCCGTGTCATTAAACTCGAGAATAGCATCCATTCTATCGAAGGATTCTCTGAATCTTTCATCTCATCTCGCAACCGTTACACTAAACAGGAACTTGTAGCTGAATCCAGACAATTTAACCACAAGAATGGTCATCTTCTTCTTCTTAGGAGGTGGGTGATCATGGTTCTCCACTACAACCCATTTTACTATCCATTCATATAGGTTATTCGCTAGTTTTCTTTTGTATCTTTTTACCTTCTAATACCTTGTGAGGTTCAAATTTGCAAGGTTTTCTTTTCTCATCATGTATCCGAGAAATTCTCTTTCTTATTGCATGTATAATTTACTATTTTGCTTCCAGGTTTCTTAAGACTTCCTCGATTCTTAGTGGTTCGGTTCATGGTATTCTTAACATCCTTCTGTAGAACCACATCTCTTTTGCTTCAAATCATCTGTTCATCTCTGATGAAATTTTCCTGAATTAACTGCCATATAGAATACCAATATCATATAACATGTCAGCAGTTCTCTCTGTCTTTCTAAAAGATTTCTTATATTTCTTGATATTTTTAGACTTTGAAATGTGTTTTACTCTATTCCAAATCACTGTTGATTCGCTTCACCTAAAATACGCACAACACGGTCTTGTCCTGAAGAATCATACCTAAAATGGATTTTGAGAGTACTCTTTTATTTTAACCTGAAATATGGCTCAAAACATACGGTTACCAGAAGTAATATATTTCACTCAACTTGCAGAAGATTTGCAAACAAAAAAAAATAAATAATTTAAACGTTGCTACAGAGTACACGTAATCTATTATAACTTCATCCATAAATTAGTCAAAAACCGGAATACAGGTGTAAGATCTCCACTGAGGTTTGAAATTTCTTCTATAGCAAATAAACTGCTGACACTTGCATGCAAACCAACTTTAAGCAACATCTGATTTTTATACTTAATTTGTTGTAATATTAACTGAAGGAGCAGGAAATCGATCTAAAATTGATTTCAGTTTTTGCTATTAAAATTGCTTACTTCAATCAAACGAATCGTCATATGTTCACCTTGTACTTCGTACTGTATTTGTCAGCAAATTCCGATATCATTGACGCATTAAATTAGATTTAAAACAAGAGGAAATATTGCAATATTAGATAAAAAAGAATCATAGATTTACTTCCAAACTTATCAGGTCGTTTTCAAACGGGATTTTATCTTGATGGATGCCTGTGAATCCGTTTTCTTCTGAAATTTAATAGCGTCAAATGTTCTCTGCAGACGTTTAATTGATGGATATTTCCAGAACTGCAGGTCGGAGCGTTCGGACAGATTCGTAAATTTCCAAGTACAATCATATGTAATTTGAATATATTTTGGCCGTTTACTGGAATTAACTGTATGTAATAGAATAAAATCATCAGCTAAAACTATGCTCCCCCTCCTAAAAGAAATGAAAAAAATCGATGGCATTTAAAACATGTGTTTAACTGTTATGTAGATATCAGTAAGGTAAGATTTTGGAGAAAACATATCAGGAAAGAAGGTTAAGAGAATTTAACACTCACAAAAGAATATAGAAAACAAAAAAAAAGTGAAACAGCAAGTAAAGAATCTGACAATTTTGATGAAAATCGTGGAGAAACAAATAAATGCGGTCTTATAAAGAGCAAGTATTATAGAGAAATAAATTGCAGGAAGCAGTGGAAAACTATTTACATCATAATGTCACATGAGGCAAAAAGCGATGGGAAATTAATCTTAGGAGAAGGCCAAATGAAAATCATGCCTCGATCTTAGCTTTGAATATTTCCAAATTTAAAAATATATATCGGCTAGAGACAATTCTTCACAATATGTGGTGGGCGTTTTTTAATTATTTCACTCCAAGAAATGCTATAGAATCACTAAGACGCAAGCGGTTACTAACTATGAGAGAATATGGTGAAAAGAAAACATTATTAAGGAGAAAGAAAGATAGATAAATAGGAATTAGGAAGACATACGATAACGACATTGCATTTAAACTTTGACGAGCAATGTTGACTGGAAAGTCAAAAAACAAAAACAAAAAACGGATGAGATTTCTTTAAGCGACAAATGCGAAAGGAAAAACTTTTAGTATGGAACATGCCGTTACAAGAAGCAGTTTAAACTTTAAAACTTTGAAACCTAGCTGCCAATCTAGTATTGCGTTTACTTCGTAATGTTGAGGTACCAAAGGATAAATCTCTTCAGAAAAATTCCTATAAAAAATATGTAGAAAATTGCATTACTGCGGCGGGAAGTTAAATGAAGCCTAGATGTCACTTTAGGGCCAATAATAAAATTCCTTTCTTATGTATACCTTGAAAATGGAAAATCTACCCACGCAACGATACAATGGTTTATTAACTCAATGGAATATTGTCTTTGACGGGAATCGAATACTTATGAGCAAGTAAAATTCAACCGATACAAGGCAAAACAGCTACGCACTATAATGAGATAAAGAATGAGGCGTGTTATATAAATGTCACAAAGAAATGGAGATTTCGATTATATTACCGATAGACTTGAAGTGATGTACTATTTAATTAGCGGTTCTTTTTGGACGGGAACACACGTCTTATCAAATGAATACATAGGAAATGAGAATGATTAAACCTTGTCACTGTATCAAGGTAGGCCTTAGCTGGAAAGTAGTCTTGCGTTACTAAAGAATGGTGCTTATCGAAACTTTTGCCACGGCAGTAACGATATATTTGTATTTGGAGAAAATGGGGTGTAGAATTAAAATAAATCACCCACAAGGCCGCTTAAGCGCTCTGTTAGAAAGTAAAGATTGGGTAGCTCCAACCCGGATATGGAAGCAATACTCCATTTTAGGTCTGATCTGTCTCTTGTAAAGATAGAGCTTGACAGAAGGCTTTCTAGAACGGTATACGGAGCTCACCATTGAATCTATAATTGATTGTGCTGCATGAGAAGACGGATCTTCATGTTCCAAATCAGACAACGTAAATAATAATAATGATAATGATTTTTAATAATAATGATAATAATAATAATAATAAAGAAGAAAGTGTATTCTTTACTTTCACCAATCGCTTGCTTTTTCTCTGCAACATTGATTGGTTACATAGTTAAAATTTTTTTAGTATATTGAAGAATCCTTAGAAGATACGACCTCATTAAAATGATGTTTCCTATAATGGATTCCAAGATTTAATTTTAAATTCGGTTGTGGTTATAAAAATCCCATGAAAATACTTCTCGATGATTTACTGATGATGATATGAATGGAAAAAGGACTTAATCAAAAAGTAACTACCCTAATTGATTAGATTTTTTTTATTGGAACAGTTGCAATTGATTTTATCCAATGCAGTGAACTATACAATGATTGCATTAAAATGAATATATAAGGATTTTATTAGAGAAGATATCGATAAAGACGCAGCGTAAAGGTGAATATATTTACTTTTCACCATAATCTTTTTGGGCAGGGAACTTAAGCTTACATTTTCCGATAGGCCAAACATCATATTATAAGGGTTTCTTCTGTCGAATTTATCACTTGTGAAACACTCATCCGGTTTTTGCTATAGTGATTTATTAAGGGTAGTTTAGATGAGGCACAAGGACAAAAGCATGGGGCACTCAGTGAGGATTGCTTACAGTCAAAAGATTAAATGCAATACACAGCGTTATCTTCTGCTTTCTTAATTTCTGGTAATTTAGTTTTCTCTTCTCAATAATGTCCTCTTTTTTTTCTCTTATTCTCTCACGCTCAGTCAACCCCATTGTGTTTTAGTGGCTTTATTGCATTGCAAAAAATAGCGCAATTATTTCGGAGAATCCTTTTATTACCCTTTATTCAGTTGATTCGACATTAGTGCTTGGTTTGATGATAAACTATATCCAGTGGCAAGGCATCTGATTGGAGGATTTGAGGAGCATAGAACCATCACTTAATACTGTTGTTCCGTGATCCAACGTGACCCGGGTAGTAGCAGCTGTTAGGGTCCGAGCAATGGGTAAATACTGAACTCCGAAACAAAAACAAAACATTATGAAAGTATAAAAAACATTTAAAAAAAAAAATATTTTTGTATTAAAAATGCCAACAATACAGATTTATAATAAAATTACCAACATACAATTCAATGATACATATTTAGATGAAGCCATAAATTATGTTCAAAATACTTAGATTTCAGTATTAAATAAACCGTAGTGGTTGATATGTCTTTAATCAAAATCAACTAACTTTATCGACTATAAACATTGATGGCTGCTTTGCTATAAGCTCGAAAGAAATGACGTGCCTGTATCTGATTATCTTTTTCAATTATTATACATAGTTGTCGATATGACGGACTTCAGAGATTTTATGTTGTTTTGGAAGATTTGTCTGACACCACTCTCACAACTACACCTCATATGGAGTAGTCTACAGGGGGATACATGATGGCAGAGATTGTCATGCATCCAACGTTGGATTGTCTTAGCTTTATGAGATGATGAAGTGTCTTGTAGCTATAAAACTACCCGCATCGTCTCTTGAAATGCATCAGAATTAGCATTTAATGCCAAAAGAAATAAGTGAAGAGGAAGGAAATCTACCTCATTGCCGATATCAGTGCTGCTGGGAACAAGGTATGCATGGCATTTCAAACCCTAGTTAGGTCTCTGTCATACCATCTGGCGTTTCTTTCGTTTACACTTTTGTTCTGATCAATATATTTCTCGTTTAAGAAAATCTCAAACATTAGTCTGACGGTGTTTTAGTTTAGCTATCGCCTCGCGCAGACCAAAGAGATTTTCCACGTCTCATTCTACATGAATTAACCACTCTACATTTTATACGACTCTGAAACCTAGTGGTCATTTGCAATGACTGATTGATCACCCAGTGCTCTTATCGATTATTTTCTGGTCCCCTCGTACAAAGTGAGGTGTTAACCTTTAAGACTCTTACGAAGCGTTTCGGGTTTAACTGATACCGTTGGATTCCAATTCAAGGGGCGGCACTGTGAATATTGAATTTCGAACGGAATATGATACGGGTGAAAGACGAATGGGAAATTCCTGAAGGTTTTGGGGACATTTCACATAATATGATCTAAGAGAAGGACGTGTATCAGGAATGAATGATTATAGGCATTACTCCACAATGTGAGCATTGCAGTGGCAGGACACCAGTCCATAAGGATCGTATTCAGATTTTAATTGAACAACTGATTGATTGATTCATTTTTTTTTCCAGTAGGTAGTCGAAATATATTTGCTGAGTTGTAAGAATAATTCTGTTTCTGGTGAGTATTTCATTTAAGACTTTTAAAGTATAGCAATGATGTTTCAAGATAAACATCCTAGTATTTAATACTGAGCAGAGAAGAGGAGATTTATCCATGACATAATAACCACAGGTCAATGCTATTCTATTTCACATTTCGAGCAGCTATAAATTACACCAACCACACATTTTATATTAAACTGTAAATGAGAATGATGCTTCAAGATAAGAATTCTGCTAAGCAAGAGATGGATAAAGGAGAGATTTGTTCGAATCTTTCCCCAGGTTATTTGCGCGGAAATTTATGTAAGTAACCCAACTGGAATTCGAACTCTGCTCATCCATTTCTCATTTCGAGCCTCTATCAATTACCCCTCCAGCATATCCAGTTTTAAATTGGCTTAACTATATTTAACAATGATGCTTCAAGATAGAATTCGTACAATTTAATCCAGAGATGAGTTATTTTTGCTTAAATGATTAGAGTGAACCGACAGGAGATTTGAATTCTGATTATCAATTTCTCTTCAATCAATTAATCAAAACAACAGCGCATCCAACTTTAAATTATCTTGCTTATATGTAACAATAATGTTTTAAAATAAAAGTCCCACTATATAATGCAGAGTTGGCAGAAGGGATTTATCAGTACATTTCCCAAGGTTATATGAACGTAAATGAATGTAATGAACCCGACTGGAATTAGAACTTTACTCTTCTTTTTCTCATTTTGAGACGCTATCAGTAACGCCCCCAGAGCATCCAACTTTAAATAGGCTTGCTTATATTTATGCAATGAATATTTACTCTTGCGAATGAAACTATAAAATATCAATCAGCTTCCGTTCATCTAAATTGTGCTTGACTTGCAGAAATGGCGTGGCTGTTATCGTTAATCATTTCACTCTTCTGCATCAAATAATTTCTTAGGTTTCTGTTGATTTACAAAAAAAAAAAAAAAAGAAAGTAACTGAGCCGACCATTCAAAAGCCAATCAATTACGTTTCATTGCACGTTTGTTCTTAAATTCTTCCAAATCATAAAACTGAAAAAAATTAAATTATCTTGCGAGTTCTTTGACTAAGCTTTGACAATCACTTGCAGCAGTCTTTAATCCTCAAGGATTTTACCGAACTCTCTTTTTTTTTTACCTAAATTGAAATCTTCAATTGCAAGATTTCGGAACAACACTAAAACAAAAACATAACTTATTGATGCAATTAATTCGGAAATGTTATTTAAATATGAACTTCTCATTGTCATAATTATATTTTGAACATGTTAACCAAAATCATATGTAAATACCATCGATTCTGTAGACAGGAGAAATATCATTTAGCATTAGGACATTCCCCAACATATAATGACAAATATATTGATTTCGCTAGATTTCTAAAAAAATCAACTCGGGAAAATCCATTTGAATGCATTTTTGTATAAAGCAATTTTTAAACAGCAAGAATTTAGATTTCAACATAATCTCATATCTTGTCAAATTCACTTAAGCCAACGCATCTCATTAACCATATATCTCAGTTGTTGTACAATGAAAATTTTATATAATTTGTTTTCAATCTCCTCACCTCAAACAAGGCGACATAGCCACTGGGACGCAGTGGGAGTGTTACTGAGAGAAGAAGAGAACGAGAAGACTTTAGTGCGGTGAATGATCACGATTCCGGAAGACAAAATTGTATGGTTGGCGTTGCATTTTATTTTTTTAAAGATTTTAGGTGTCAGGAAAGCAAGAAATCAGAAGGGAATTCCACAGGGGAGATGTCCGAGAAAAGAAAGTGTTAAAATGGAAGAAACGGTTGCATCTACCGAGGTGAAATGTAAACTATCTGCCAATCTAGTAGCACGCATAGATGCATGAAATCGGGTGAAGAAGCTCATCAGAAGAATTGCCATAAAAATATTTGTCAAAAATAGAGAAGGAAGCCACGTCACATCGGTGGGAAAGTAAGTG
>OZ010578.1:22420826-22450826 GCA_963932145.1 Acanthosepion lycidas | reverse complement strand
CTCCTTGGACCATGGGAGCATAAAGCTATTAGGGTGCCGCTGGCAACACCACAATACTGGAATCAATTCCTCCATTGAAGTTGAATAATCAAGAACTGGGAACATGTAGATTTTCGTGTTCGGGTGTGACGAAGACCCTAAGATGCCATGATTTCTAATTGTCAACAATGTAGGCTGAAGATGTATAAAAGATAAAAATCTACTACAAATGCTGAAAATATTCAGCATTAAAACACAATCCAACATAAAGTGTTAAGCAAAAATTACAACCTGGCAACACGAAGTGCCGCGTAAAAACGCGATACTTTTTTGAAAACGATATTACACAATGAGACGGGACGTTTGAAAAATGAATAAAACTAATGCAACAGAAAAAAAGACAAAAAAATCACTAACACTTTGATAATACTCTATAAAAGTCGAAAGTACACAACCATTGAACAGTTTGTATTTATATATATATACTCTTATCTTAAGGCCGCCTCTTTAAGGTAAGACTGCTAGAACAGTGCAAAGCGCTACCAGGAGGGGAAATAGAAAAAAGACGTAGTTGACAACATATGGAAGGAAAAGGGAGAGCTCATTGAAAATACCAAAACTTAAGGAATCAGCACATGTGCTATAGTCCTCAAAAATTTCCTAGACCGCCTGAGTATAGAAATTAATATATGGGAAACGGTATTAAGGATAGCTGATGTTATCTTACTGGAGGGTCGATCCCTGCGTGTAGCAACTTTGGAAATTGTCTCAAAACAATATATATATATATATATATATATATATATATATATATATATATATATATATATATATATATATATATATATATATATATATATATATATATAACCTAAAGAGCTAGGCAAACCCACCTAGGTTTCACCTAAACGGATCGCATTTCCCTGCCGATCCGTTTAGGTGAAACCCAGGTAGGTTTGCATGGCCCTTTAGGCTTATATTAGGTTTGCTCTACTTCGTGTATTGAGCACGTAGTTATTTTACTCGTTTTGGTTTTTTTTTTCTTTGAACCCTGGACGATTGTTTTGCGTCAATTTCATGTATTTGGTTGTTCTTTTTATTCTTCATTTTCCCTTGGGTACTAGTTTGTTCTACTAAAAACCAACATACCCAAGGTTTTTTCAAGCGAGTATCACCATTTATACATTTATATATATATATATATATATATATATATATATATATATATATATAAATGGTGATACTCGCTTGAAAAATCCTTTTATATCCTTTGAAAAATCCTTTTATATATATATATATATATATATATATATATATATATATATATATATAGATGGTGATACTCGCTTGAAAAAACCTATATATATATATATATATATATATATATATATATATATATACATCTGCATTTTCCTTTATGCAAAATAATTTATTTTTAGACAATACATTTTTCATTTTCAATGATTTTGATTTTACTGTTGCAAATATTCGATAGATGACTGACACGTACATATATTTTTTAATTCCTAAACATTATGGCAGTATTCGTAGTTAAGGATATTTAGCAGTGAGAACAGTTGTGTTATATTTTTTATCGACAATTATTTCGAGTAAAGAAGTTGGTAGATTTTCGTATTGATGTTAATAAATCCTTATCTACTTATAATCGAACCATGTAGGTTCTGCCATCTTGATAAACGATAAGTGGATTAACCGACTAAATTAATAATTAATTCATGTTCTTCACAAAAACAGGAGACTAACAGAATTCATGGTATGGTCACGTGTTCTTAGAACGTTCGCATTCTGACCATGAGACCCGAGTTCGAATCTCAACAGATTCGATTTGTCAGGAATGTTGCCTTGTGAGTAGACGGAACACTTGCGTACCGGCGATAGATGTGTAAGCACAGTCACAAATCATCATGCCCGATTGTTTGATCCTGTTGGCCATGTTCAAATTGTTGTCTCACGAGATAACACGCTCTTTCCCAGAAACTGTAACTAAGGTCTGCTAAGCATTGTTGCAGTATAAAACACATTTAGGCTCTGTTAGTTTTGTATAAACAGAAAATGCGCATGAGCAAGCGTCCACAATAGGGATTGGCTAGCCGCTCTAGTATCCTCTAATACAAGTAGCCAGGTACACACAAAGACACACACACACATACGCACACACACACACACACACACACACACACATATATATATATATATATATATATATATATATATATATATATATATATGGTGTATCAGAAACACTTTTACAAACCCATATAAACATATAATTATGAAAAAGCATTTTTTGGATTGTATCTTGTATTGCATATTTAACTTCGTCTAGGGTAAACTTTAAACTTAACCCAAAAACTAAGAATTTGCGGAAATATGTTTATATCGATTTTGTGTTAGTTTTGCTGTGAAGAACTCGCCCCCAAAATCTGTAAAGCTGTTTATATATATATATAAAGAAATAACACTAAGATATATAATCCGGTGTTCTTATAGATATTTTTATTTTTACAAAATAGTGCTCAATGTAAATTTACATTTCGCTAAACAGTTCTAAACATGTTTCAAAAATTTTTGAAACATGGTTAGAACTGGGTAGCAAAAAAACCATATTTTAAATTAGTTAATTTATAATATATATATATATATATATGAATTACATAAAAATGTTTACTCAATTGTACCCCATTATTATGTCCATTTCGCACCTTGGGATAAATTTTCTGGAGCTTGTCAATACTAAAACGTTTCTATCTCCCGCTTAAATGCCCTTTCCGTTATTCACGGTTTCTTTCTCTTTTTTTTCTGTATTTATCTTCTTTCTTTCTATTCTTTTTTAATTTTCAGTTTTAAAAAAATATAAAAGAATTACGATTCATTTTTTATCAAATGTTTGAGTATTGACAAGCTCCAGGGAATTTATCGCGAGGAGCGAAATGATCATATAAATGGGGTACAATTGAGTTTCATTTTTATGAAATTCATTTCTATGCTCTATAATGAATATACTGACCTCTCTTTTGTCGATCACTTTTAATATTTTATATTAATAGAATTCACTTTGATTACGTACCCACGGATTTTTACCTGTACGTATATATATATATATATATATATATATATATATATATATATATATATATATATATATATATGGTTGGATAGATGTGTGTTTGTGATCCTGGGTTTCACGCTTTTTGCGATCGTCAGACAAACTGATTCATTTTTAAAAGTTTTTGGGTTTATGTAGATTGCGTGTATTGGTGTTATTATGGAAGTGGTGGGGGAAACGTCGTCGTGGTGTCATCGTGCTAACGCAAACATCGACGTATGTACGTACGCTCAACATATGCAGACACATATACATACTTGGTCGTCCGTCGGGACTCATACATATATAAACATATGTAGGCAGTTTCTGATATGACATATGTATGTATACGGGTGGTGTTGTGTCTATACATACTCAATTCTATGTTGAAATTCAAAGATTGGAAGTGTAGCGAAAATTTATCGTGAATGTCTCGTGAATGTATACATGTCATATTTTTATTTTTCCACTGAATAAAATTTCCTCGCATGTATGTATATACGTGTGGTGGGGTTTGTGTAAAATTATGATAGGTAAAAATTATTATTATTTATATTTATTTTTAAATTTTTGAAAAAAAGGGGGTTTATTTGTTATATTTAAAGCTGGTTATTTGTTTGTGTTTGATGACTGTGTATAACAGGTAGAAATTTCGGTTTGTAATCCTTATTGGTTATTTTATATGGTGATATTTAATATTTAATATGCTGGGTGACAGGGTGGGTTATGTTAATAATTATAGCGGGTCTATATGATATGATGTGATAGTAGTTTTGTCAGGGATTGGAGACAATGATAATATAATTAGCTAATAGATATTGTAAGTTGGTAGAAGTGATTAGTAATGGTGGTGGGAGAATGATAAAACCATAAATGTAGTTATAGTAGTGGTATGTATCGTTTTATAATAAAAATATAGTTTTAATATATCCTATATTTATGGATAAAAGTGTTTACCTGAGGGATAGGGCATATGGAAATATATAAATATAATTATCGGCATTGTTTTTTATTTCATTTTCAAGGGGTTGGTTATTTTATATATTTTCTTAAAAGTAAGGGCTTTATGTTGAATCTAGCGTATATGTGTTATGTGTTTCTTATGGTATTTATACAACAGATTTTCTTTTGTCCTTTTCGATTTTTAACTAACTTATGAAAAAAATTATCGTGTTTGGATTTTAAATTATGATCGTTTGCTTAGTAATGTGTGTTCTCCTGGGATGGTGATTATGGCTATGCTCTCCTTCAGACAGATTTTACAATTGTGAGATTTATTCTTGTAAGTTGATGCCTTTTCTTTATGTTCTATGATATTTTGGTGCAATTTGGTTTTTGGTTTTAATTAATAATACATGTTTAGAAAATATTGTATAGTTCTCATATTTACGATTTCTATTCATAAAATGTACTTAATAATAATCAACCACAAATAATTATGTAATCAATAATAAACATTTTGAATAAAAATTAAAAAAAAACAACAGTGAAAATTGCTACATTCAGATCCACAATTATTCTTAGCCTCTAGAATAATTGGAAGTATAACCTTTATCGGCTACCATTAGCAAAAAACAATGGGCTTTACTACATATTATTGAACATTGTCTAACATATATAAATAGTCGAGCCAAAACACAACATACATAGCCTGAAGTTTGCGTACAAGCATGAAACGTTGTCGCCGCTCGGTGTTGTTCTAAGTTTCATGTTGTCGAAGTGGGTCACATAATCGACGGTTTCCAGTTCTTTTCAACCGCCGATTGTGTTACCGCCGATTGTGTTACCGCCGATTGTGTTACCGCCGATTGTGTTACCGCCAATAAATAACCCGAATCGACCACATGAAACAGCAAGTCACAAAAGACAGTATCGTTTCGCAAGCAACTCTATAGACTCTGAGGATGGTCGTTTGGAGAAATTGTAGCGCACAATGTGCACGAATCGTTCAGTGTGAGTGCTTCTGCTCAAGCATTTAGCACTATAAAATCACGTGCTAATGATATATATATATATATATATATATATATATATATATATATATAATGTATTTGCTTTGATTCAACATATGGATCAATATATCCTTAGCTTCACGCACTTGTTAGTTAGGTTCTGATCTGAATCTTTAGTGTATAATATTCGATCAATGTTGATAACGTTAGGTCGTTAGATTAAGTGCAATGACATGGAAGAAAATAATGTTGAAAAATAGATGTGGTATATTGAAAAGTAATAAGTTTTTTATCATTAAGCTAAGAGACTTCTCTGAAAACCTATATATATATATATATATATATATATATATATATATATATATATATATATATATATAAGATATAATGGATTGATTTAATTCAATATTTTTATTACTTCAAACGTTATTATAAAGTATTTCCGTATTTTAAAAAGACGCCCCATTTTTGTTTTTACTATGAATTCAGCACTTTGTATTTATCGAGATTTATAAAATATACAGTCCGAGAGAAATATTACAGTGTTTAAAGTAAAAACTAAAATGGTCGTCTATTTCAAATACATGTATCCACTATAATAACTTTTGAAGGAATATATATATGTATATGTGTATATGTACCAACATCAGTGTCACTTTGACGTAGTGTAACGATTAGAAAGCTTTTCTTGCTAGATCAATTACCAGTGAGTAGCGAATTCGATCCTCATTGGGTATTCCATGTTTTCAACCTCGTGCCACATCTAAGCTATGCTTACTAAGTGACAATATAGAAACATCAGAATAGTTCGGCAAAATTTTACTCTGATAATAAATTCAGTTCTTACTGTTGGTCAAATAAAACCCCACTTCCTGACAAACGGAATAAATATATTTATAATCTTTAGTGGTTTTATATATACAAACATTTCTCACATGACTATTTTCAAATACATTCTATATTGTTTCCCTTTCTACATTTAAGTCTATATCGAAAAGAATAAATATTCAAATATTCATTGCATTGTCATGTTATATCGTATAAAAATACGATCTTCTGTCAAGACGCACAAAAGGGTAAATACTTTCTTCCATTCAAGAGAAAATAAAAATAAGAACGGCTAAATATTACATATTAATACTCAAGATTTTTAGATTTCATTTGTAATTTGGGGACTCTTCTATTTTAGAACTTATCTCTGATATAAAAAAAATGACTATACATTGAGATATGTTCATACTTATAGAGAACTAGGCAGAAATACGTTTGTCAGGTTCATGCCTCTCTGCATCTGATAACATATACCCAATATTATATTTTTTTTTCAGTCATGTAAATCGCAAATCTTCCAGATTAACTTTTATTATTATTATTATTTTCTTTGATTTCTGGCGTTTACACATTTCTTTCCGGGTCCCACCCAGGGACCTAAGGTTAGAAATGGCATTATGACACTTATCACTGACAAAAAAAAAAAAAAAATATTACGTCGATAAAGCCCTTCGTAAAGTGTGGGCTGTACTTTTCAGAACAAATTTTGTATCTCCTTGAGGCATGGACTTCCAGGAATCCCTTCAATAAGTCTACTGCAATATTTTCCAACCAGTCCTAGGGGTCCAATTACAAAAGGGATTGTTGATGTTCCCATATGCCACATTTTCGAGATTTCTTCTTCTTCTTCTTCTTCTTCTTCTTCTTCTTCTTCTTCTTATTATTATTATTATTATTATTATTATTCCGTTGATTTCAGTTGTATACTCATTCCTTTCAGGGTCCCAACCAGAGACCTAAGGTCATAAATGATTTCATAACATCTTCCACTGATCATTTTTTAAAAAGAACCCTAAGATCACATCGATAAAACCTTTCGTAAGCTGTTAACTTTCTTTATTAGAAAAGGAGAAACACTGGTACGTAGCAATACGTAACAAAACTATTATCACTCAAGGGGGATAATCAACTTCCGGTTACTCTGAATGCGACAGAATCTTTCCTCAGAAAAGTGATCATCCTCAATTTCAATAAAAGATATAAGTCTTGAAGCGTTTAGGGAAGTTGACCTTTCTGCCTGACTTAGTCATTTTCGTAGGAATATCGATCGTTGTATTGTCGGAGTTGTACTGTATAAAGCACTATCAATGAAAGCTAGTTTAACCCGATCAATCGAGACAATGTCTTTTGTGTTGCCAATTTTAATGGTGAGATTCTTGTCACTTCGTTTCAATGCTTTGAAAGGGCTTTGATAAATGGGAGTAAATGGTCCTTTGATTAAATCATTTCTGACGAAAATAAAGTCACAGGTGTGCAGTTGTTAGGGTACGTAGGGATTTGTTGACTGCTCTCGCGGGTGTACGTCCTTCTGCTTAGCCATACGTTGTCGTAATTCATGAATGAAAGGAGATGGATGGATAGTTGAACAGGTCTGCCGGGAAATGAAATACTCTTCAGGATGCGAGAGAGGTGTTACTAAAAACAATTCTGCTGGCGAACAACATACGTCTTCTTTTGGGGTGATGCTTAGCGCTAACATAACCAAAGGATAACTGTCGGCCCAATTAACGGTGTCAAGTTTAGTCGTAACGACCGGTGAAACCTTTCGACAACGCCATTTGCACAGGGCTAATATGTCCTCGTCTTAATGTGTTTGACACCAAGTAATTGCATGGATTCTTGGAAGAGGGATGACTGAAATTGTGCTCTTATGTCCCTTGTGAACATTTAAAGAAATCCGAAGGTCGTAATCCAATATCTAAAATTGCTTTGGCGACTGTAGTATTTATAGAATATTTAATCGGCACAGAGAAAAACTCTCTACCACAGTCAAAAGGTAATGATAAGCCTGACACGTCGTTAAGGGGCCGACTAAATTCACGTGATTGCGTGAAAATCTGACGTCGAGGGCTCTACAAATTCAGATGGAGTACTTGGTATGTCTGTAAATTTTACACTTCTGACAATCCATACATGTGGAAATCCATTTCCTGATGTCCTGTCTCATGTTGGGCTACACAAATCGATCCAAGATGAGTTTATAGGTTGCGCGCTTGCTAGGATGTGCTAAGTTGGTGGGCTGTAATGTTCCTAGTGTAACTTCGCAGAAAAGGGTCTTGTTGCTGAAAGATGCAGAAAATACCTGAAGTTTCAATTAAGCGTCGTTTATGACGTCATGAAGTGTAGAATCGGATTTTTGCTTGACTGAAATGAAATCTTGACTCAGCGTGACGTTTTCAAGAGACTAGATTCCAGTACAAGACATGGCGTCAGCAACTGTGTTCTCTTTCCCTTTTACATGCCTTAAGTCTGTTGAGAATTGTGAAATATAATTGTGTTTGATTTCACGGGCTGTTTGTCAAACTTGTTACTCATGGCAGATGTCAAAAGCTTATGGTCAGTAAATATTGGAAAAATTCAACCTTCCAGTAGGTGTCGAAAGTGTTCAATAGCCAGATAGATTGCCAGTAGTTCCCGAGAAATTAATTTTATCTAGCCTGAGTAGGCGAAAATTTGACTGAGAAAAACGTCACGGGTTTACGTTGTAAATTAAACTCCTGTTCGACCACGGCACCAACTCATGTGTCAAATGCATCTGTTGTAAGAAAAATACAAGATGTTGGATTGTGTTCTATAAAGGCTACTTTAGTGAAGTCTACCAGCCTGCCTTTCAAATTCAGCTTTTGGCGTATTTCGTGCATAAGAATGTGCTGGCTGTCCACTCGTCTTTATTTGATGCTGCGTCTGATGTTTGCTTGAGTCATATATTTCTAAATGACTGGGACAGGTCTGTGTATTGACTCAAGATATCTGCATATTCTGGAGCGACGGATGGACGCAGTACAAACGCCAATAGTATCGTAACTTGGCGGGATGCCTTTAATACTAATGTTAGTATTATTATCCGATATGGTTTTAGTATGTATGTACACAGCTAGCTCAAAAATGTGATGTTTTCTATCTCTATCAGTGAAATTCCAACTAAAATCTCAACTCATACCAATGTTTAAAGTAAGAGATCTCTTCCCGAATGTATTTATAACTGAACCGTTAGCTGCTTGGAGCTTAAAAAGGGTTGAACTTTGACAATGTTTATCTAAAGGGGGTACTAAACTAATCGCTGTCTCTGTGTATATCAGGAAATTCTTTTTGTATTGCGATCCCACACGTAGAAAAGGCGACTATATGTTGTATTACTAGGAGGATTTGCCGTTACTAACCTCCGGTCGGTCTGTTTTCCAAATGTACATCTGAGGGTTGCCTTTCCAAGCCGAATTACCACAAGTACAATGAAACCATCAAATAACTTGTTTATACTGTCGTCATTGGCAGTGGCTGAGTCTGCGTGCCCTGTGGGGTGATCTGGACGATGACGGTGACGAGGTCCTTGATTTGCTATGCTGCAGCCAATGTTTAATATCCATAAACTGCTGAAGTAGATTGGCCACTGCCTGTTCTAATTCCTGTTTATTTGAATTTGTTCTGTGATGCTCATGTCGCAAGTTTAATTTATGCGCTTTAGCGAATATTCTGTCTGCAGAATCGGCTAGACGGAGTATCTTCCTGAATTGGCGTCAAAATCTGAGTGTCTGTAAAAAATAATTGAAGAATATAACGTGACCTTTTTTCAGATAATTTTTAAGTACTGGGAAAATATTCTCCGTAATCTGATGTTTTATTCAATTTTAGAGTAGTTGAATTATATTTACTATATTTATCGCACTTATTTCCTGATATTGTCCTGTATGAACAACCGTATCTATAAAAATCAGTACGTTTATACAAATACAAAAAAAAACAAAACATCAAAATTCTTTAAATTATTGGTATTTAATGACTTGTACTAAGTTTTCAATTTATAATTAGTAAATATATGTTTTACTTAATAATAATCTTAGCTAAAATGGTGAAATTAATAAAATTTTTAAAAGAATTCAAAATTAATAAATCGTTAAAATTAAAAATGAATTCAAAAAATTTCTTCAAAAATTCATGAATCAGCGAAATCTTTGTTCCTTAAGACAATAGTGATCTTAATATATCTTATTTATAAAAGCGAATAAAAGCTTCTCTAAATAATAATCTCTTAGTTTTATTGCAGTTTTAATTTGCAATTCTGAGCAGTTTTTCAGTAAACAGTGTTTCTATTTTATAAAAAAAATTGATGATTTTCATTTAAATCCAACAATTATTTAATTTTTTCAAGAATTTCAACATCAATGTGTTTTTACTCCCAAAAATAGCTAAAAATTCCCATACTAATCTTTACACATATCCCTACCGCTGATGCAAGAAAAACAAGAATTTTACCCAAAATTTCGAACATTCTAAAAAGGATTAAAACTTAATTACCTTGGCGCAGTTGTCCCGGTTCTACAGTCACATATAAAAACAATCAGAGCATTATTAACACATACAACAGCTAAACACTAAAAGCATCTTATGACAGCAAAACAATAGAAAACAAGCCCTCTTTTGAATATAGACCCGGAACCATCTGCCCAGTTGGAGATATCTGTCATTCGGAAAATGTAGTATATAGTATACCAAGCTACTATTTTTTTCAAAACAAACGTCAATGACAAAAAACATACATAGGGAACAAAGACTCTAGCATCACCGACATTCTTTCTCTAATGGTTCATTAATACACTAAACTGCTCTCTCTAAGCATTATTGGAAGATTATACATAGAAGCTTCACCCCACAAATTAAATAGAACATCAACTGTCAGTTTTAAAACCCAATCAACTTCCGAAAAATATTCAAATTGTGTATAGAGGAATAGATTTCAGTAATCAGATACAGAAATGCTAACCAGTTAAATCAAAGAAAGGAACTGATTTTCAAGTGTAGACATAAGACAATATTTAAAATTACCTAGACACGTTGGCTTTTGGGGGATGATCACTTGAAGTGTTCATTCTTTATATTGGCGCAAGCACATATAGATGCATATGCCTTCATATATGTTATATATATATATATATATATATATATATATATATCTGTGTGTGTGTCTGTTTATATTGCGTATCACGCGTTTTTCATATGTAGTTGGATCTATGATAGTCTTGCTTATGTTTACAGCATCTATACTTCTAAATGAACATCTTTTTTATTATTATCCATGCATCATCTTACGCAGTTTTTATTTTTATTTTTATGCTTTATCTCTATTTAAAATACCGTTATTTATGTTTGATATTGTAATCACTAGTATATTTATTATTTTTATTAGACTAATTTGAAAATGTTCAGATTTTCCCTGCCTAGAATAACAGGCCACATCGGTCAATTTGCTGTATAACCCAATGTACAAATTTCCACATATTAAGGACAAAAATTCATGGCCGGGTCAGTCTGATTTAGACTTACTAGTATCCCTTTATTAAATATTATATTAATTATTATTAAAAACTTTCGGTCTGAAAAGAGGAATATATAGAGATAATCACGAAATAATTTATAACCGAAATCAATCTTTATGGTTTTCTTCTTGATATATATATATATATATATATATATATATATATATATATATATATATATATCTTCAGACGATTTGAAGCAAAGAGTACAATATCTAGTGAGTATGTAGGTTTTTGCCTTTAGATGTTTTGTTTAGCTTTTTTCTGTCCTTGTTCAGGGTTAAGGGTATTTCGACCTTTTCAGAAGTTTTCCGTTCCACCAATGGTTTTAAGTCTTCTTTAATAATAATAATAATAATAATTATTATATATATATATATATATATATATATATATATATATATATATATATATATATAGGATGCGATGTATAAATCGATGTCTAAATTGTTAAAAAATGAAAATATCTCATTTTAACAGATATATTTACCAAACGTATACAAAAAAATATCTTGAAATGCTAAATAGTAAATTCAATAAAATCGCCATTGGTTTCAAATATGTCCTCCAGACAACTTCAGAATCTCCTACATCTCTTCTGCATGGTTTCCTTGCTTAAGTTGAATGTTGACATTCAGTTTATCTTTGTTTTTACAAGGAGGTTAGTTGGTCTCTCGCTCAACTGCATCCCACGCATAATAATCTTGATATCTGGGGAGGTAGGTGATCAGACGTAAGGTGTGATGTTCTTGCAGAAATTGTGTGACAGCCATGACTGAGTCCTCTTGCTTGTGTAGCAGAGTACTGTTACCAGTCATACAGTATTTCAACAGCCACCCTCTTTAACCAGGGAAAGTTCTGCCTTCTCAAGTCACTTGATGTACGCCTTCATGTTGAGACTGAGTTCCTCACCAACACATTCTTGAGTTCTTCTGTAATTGTGACAATCAGAGTGATTTTTCCGAGCTGTCGGACCTTCGTAATCACCATTAGATTCATTCAACTCTTTGCGAATCGTCTGCACTCTTCTAAGATTGACATCGAAGAATTCTGAAATATTAGTATTAGAGCTTCCGCTGCGAATGCCAAGTAGTACAGGATGTCGATTCAAAATTTATGACAGAGTGAATTGCGTTATTTGTTCTCTTTTTCTCGTAGATTGTGGCCAGTTGACCCTACTATACTGTGCAGTTGACAAAATCAAAAACAAACAACGCGTTTGAGCGAAATCAAATATATAAAATGGTGACAACTTATTACATGTGCAATCAGGAATTCAGATAAAAGAGAAACCGGTAAATATTGTTGCTTGAAAATCGTTGAAAGTATGAACGGGAATCCAGGTTACAGTCAATAATTCTGCAGCCTAAAAGTGTTACCAGCTGGAGATTTATCTGAAATTTCAACTGTGTATTGTTCAAAGTATGCAATCTAGGAAAAAAAGACCAGTGCTAATTGTATTGCCAAAGAAAGAGATTATATCGAGAAATCTTTTTTTTACATTATCTTGAAACCATTTGTATCTATAAAAATCACACCCACTCGGCCCGGTGGCTAGGATCAAAGTGTAGTATCTGTGCTTTGTGAGCTGCCGGGTCGGGTGTCTGTCGAACTCTCTGCTTGCAGGGAGGAACCCTGACGTAGCTCCGCCGAAGGGTAGGGTTGCGTTGGGGGAGGTTGACGGAACTGGCCCCCTCTGGGGGTTTGGATGGTTATTTATTTTTGGCTGGGCCTACGGGCTCGGACATACCCACATTAAAAAGGCCTTGTGCCACATTCAATCTTCGTGGGTGGATTGATAAATACCATCTTGCAACCATTTGTCTACCTATTAATTCACCAAAGGACGTAGAATAAATACCGTTTGCCACAGATCTCGACTCGTCTACTTGTGAGATTATTAAAATTCATTTACAATGAAGTACAATAAATTTGGGCAACCAGACAAATATCAGTAGACTGAATCTTTTACAACGTCATTTCAGAATTGCTTAATTATGTTTACCGACTCAAAGACTTACATTTATTTGATACTATTATGTTTTGCATTTCTTTCAGCAAACTTCCAAATTTTATCCGGGGAGAAGTCTGCGTAACCATTATTACTGTGTAGAGAGTTCGATTCACACTGGTTTCCTCATACTTGTAGATCTGTGCCAAAATGAAACTAAACTTAATAATGACGACAGGGTGTTTCGAAAGTCTTGTCACTCCTATATGATATAATTTTTTATTTCAGATGGCTGACACGAGCTCCTACAGAACTTCTTGATGTATGACAGCGGCAATTCAAATAAATAAACTGAATCCAGTACATGTGCTTTCTATTACTATATTACTTGTTCTATTGTTGTCATTACCTTTTGTTAGACTTTCGGACCAACCTGTTTATCAGCTGTTTAGTTCGTAGAGTACATTTATTTCGAAAGCCCCTCAGTTGCAATGACAAAAGCTCTGTGTTTGAGATTATATCAATTGAACAACTTACGTCAACAGTACTTGCTGAACTTCAACACACAGCAAAAGATGCCAGATTCCTCAAAAAAAAAAAAAAAAATAAATACGCTAAGCTTAAATGTTATATAATATGCATTAAAGAATTAAGACGGAAATCCGAAGATACAAAAAAGGAATTGCTTTTTCATTAAAAAAAAAGCAATCCACAAAAATAAATTTACAGGTTTTATTCGCTATAAAAAATGACATAATAGAGTACCACCCAGGATAAAAAAACAGATAAAGAGTACCGACCAGGATTAAAAAAGATATAACAGCGTACCGGCCAGGATTAAAAAAGACATAATAGAGTACCGCCCGGGATTAAAAAACAAAGAAACGAAAAACAGATAACAGAGTACCGACCGGGATTAATAAAGACAAAACTGAGTACCGACCAGGATTAAAAATGACATAAAGATTAACGCCTAGGATTAAAAATGGCATAATAGAGGACCGACCAGGATTAAAAAGACATAATAGAGTACCGGCCAGGATTTAAGAAAAAAACAGATAACAGAGTACCAACCAGGATTAAAAAAGACATAACAGCGTAAATCCCAGGATTTAAAAAAAAAACAAAACATAATAGAGTACCGACCAGGATTAAAAATGACATAATAGTGTACCGGCCAGGATTAAAAATGACATAATAGAGTACCGACCAGGATTAAAAAAAAACATAATAGAGTACCGGCCAGGATTTAAGAAAAAACAGATAACAGAGTACCAACCAGGATTAAAAAAGACATAACAGCGTAAAGCCCAGGATTTAAAAACAAAACAAAACATAATAGAGTACCGCCAAGGATTAAAAATGACATAATAGAGTACCGGCCAGGATTAAATATGACATAATAGAGTACCGGCCAGGATTAAAAATGACATAATAGAGTACCGGCCAGGATTAAAAATGACATAATAGAGTACCGGCCAGGATTAAAAAAAATAGATAACAAAATACCGCCCATGATTAAAAATGACATAATAGAGTACCGGCCAGGATTAAAAATGACATAATAGAGTACCGACCAGGATTAAAAATGACATAATAGAGTACCGGCCAGGATTAAAAATGACATAATAGAGTACCGACCAGGATTAAAAATGACATAATAGAGTACCGGCCAGGATTAAAAATGACATAAAAGAGTACCGACCAGGATTAAAAATGACATAATAGAGTACCGACCAGGATTAAAAATGACATAATAGAGTACCGGCCAGGATTAAAAAGGACATAAAAGAGTACCGACCAGGATTAAAAATGACATAATAGATTACCGACCAGGATTAAAAATGACATAATAGAGTACCGACCAGGATTAAAAATGACATAATAGAGTACCGGCCAGAATTAAAAAAAAATAGATAACAAAATACCGACCAGGATTGAAAATGACATAATAGAGTACCGACCAGGATTAAAAAACAGATAACAGATTACCGACCAGGATTAAAAAGACATATCAGAGTACCAACCAGGATTAAGAAAAAAGAAAAAAAAATGTGTATATTATGGATACTGAATACCACTATTTTGGAAGCTATGGATGTGCAGAATTGTATATATTCTAGTGCTTTCTTAATGGTATTAACATATTGCCTTTTGGGCCCTGCTTTCCTGAATAATTGTAACCTTTCTTCTTGAGCTCCTGAGTCAAAATTCGATAATAATTGGTATGTATTGTTTCATGGTAGATATAAAAATAGTTACAATTGTTACCCACCGTTCAACCGGTAGCTGGGCATTACGCCGTTTTTCTCTCCCACCGGTAAATCCATGGACATGGTTCAAAATATTAATATATAACACGTACGCTAAATTTGAGTAAATTTTAAAACGACTTTGGGATGTAGAACATTTCTTCCAGTATCACCACCGAGTAAACCTTAAATTTGCTATGATCCTGATGAGCGATCATAACATCAATGGGGCCACTTACCTCGAAGTTCACTCCAGGCCTCACGTGGAAATTGTATATTCGTAACATTGCTAAAGATACTTAAAGGAGAATCAGTTCATTTTATCGTTTCAGAAAATGCTTAACTGCCGCTGTCATGTTTTATATTGACAAGAGTCAGATCAGATTAAGAATGTCCTTCAAACCATATCCCATTGACGAAACACTATTAGCCTCTTACTACTTTGTCGCTATTGATATGGAAAATGTTCAATCGATTTACAGTTCTTAATCCCATCAACGCATACCTTCACGGCTTGGTTTACGTTTACGAATCAACCCTTTGTTCTTTTGATAAACAGTAAGTCCCACTATGACAACATCTTCCTAATACTTTTACTTAATATTTACTTTGTGGAACAGGAAATGTTTCCCTGACTTATACAATCTTCACCTCTTCATGTCTAGTGTTTATTGATATATATCCTACATATCCTGATGATGTACAATTCTTTCTTCGTCCCTGTTCATTTAAATATTTCACCTAGTAACCTTCTGTCTTGAGCGGCTATTATAAATTGTATGCTGGAAAATAATTTAGAAATGGTCTCACATTATTACGCACTTAAACTTAATCGGAAGGTACCGCTAAAACTGCGAAGAATTTCGCTGAACAAGTTGGACAATTCTAAGTTCAGGATTCTGAGTCCATTTCTAACATCTTTGCATTTCCATCGCTGTTTTATATTTTGCAACCTGTTAAGCTATTAGACTTCTAATTTAATCCGTCAAATTCAGTCTTACGGCTCCACTAAAATGATCAAATACGCAATGCTACTATTAATGAGATTTCGAAATATAGGATATTTCATATAAAATATGTTGTCTGTTACATTCCTTCTTACTGTGCCGATAGATGTTGACATTATTTCAGAAATAAACCTTTATATTCAAATAAGTATTTATTTTATATATCAATAAAACATGAAGTGTGCAATAATGTGAGACGCAGCGTGTATTAAGCAATTTCCTGTTATCTAACGACAGATAATTTCTTGCTCTTTCGCCCCCATTCAAATCAACCTCTACAACCATTTTCTTTTTCTCGATCTTTCTTATCACTCCTTCTTCTCTTTCTGTCGTTTTCCCCTTTTCTCATTTTTTCTCATTCTTATCCTTTCCTTTTCCCGCCAAATAAAAGTTACGTAATTGACATTGCCGCTCAGGCCTGGTGATGACAAAATCAATATATCTGGTGTCGCTAAACATTATTATCCTTTTCCATCTCACACGAAGCTTTCAAACAATAATGCAAGATGTAAGAATTCTTTGAATTATTCAATCAGGAATTTATCGAACTAGAAGACCTTCCAAAACGCATATTGAACAATAGATCTAAAACTGATTCTTTCTCTCTGTCTCTCCCTTTTTCTGTTAGTCTCTCCTTTATCTATCATGTAGAATTCGGCGTTTTTTACCGTAATCTTCTGAGAAATTCTGGTTAGGTAAAAATAAATTATTATCTCGCAAGATCTTAGTGAAAATAGAAACAATGATAATTGTAATGTTGAGAACAGCCTTTTCCATACAGCAAATATTCGACGTTCATTGATCGAACAGTTAGCTATGCTGAAAGTTTTAAAACACTTCCTCTTAAAACATTGTTTTAGGAAAATTACTTTCTCAAGTGAAATAAATAATTGATCATATGAGTCATATAATTCGGAAATTTAATTTTCTTCCGAGATTTGAACTAATAAAAATATTCCGCTTTCACAGTTGAATCCATGGTAGATAATACTCAGCTTTTGTACATATACATATTTGTGTGGGAATGATTACTAGAGGTGGTGATATGTATGTTTTATGTTGTAGTTTTATTGAAGTTATATTTTGGAATACCGTTTGATTTCTTTAAGAAATTGTAGGATATTATATGGCTTAATATCATGGAAGAGGTCTTTCATGTTGGTTGTTTTGTAGTATTTTAAACGGATTTGGGTGAAGTCGCTACAGTTTGTTAGCATATGTTTTTGTTGTGTATAGGTCTTGGCATGGCGTGCAGATTGGATGTTGATTGGTTGATTTTGTTGAGCGGCATTTTTAAACTATATGTGTTATTTAATGCCAAAATCTTGAACAATTTTATGCCTACAGCTAAATATATTTAGAGCGCAATTTTATGCCTTCAACTACAGATAAAATTTGTGTTTGTCATTTTTCTATAAAATTTATTGTTGGCAAATCTACTATAAATACTTACCGCCATCTTTTTTTTTATATAAAAATGTACTGTAGGAATTTCTATTATAAAAATATATTTTTCTACTTTCAGAGTGTTTTGTTTTTGTTTGGAGATTCACTATTTTCGCATATCTGGGAACCTAACAGGTGCTACCACCCCGGACCAACGTGAACCTGGAAACAACAACAATTAAGACGTGGTTCTACGCTCCCCAAAACCTACAATCTCCCGATTAGGACTGCAAATATAACCCTTTCTAAATACGACAAATAATAATAATAATAATAATAATAATAATAATAATAATAATAATAATAATAATAATAATAATTTTTAATAGTAATGTTTTATTATAATAATTTTTATTATGATAATAATTTTTTTTGTCAGTGGAAGGTGTCATGATGCCATTTCTAACCTTAGGTCCCTGAACGGGACCCGGAAAGAAATGTGTAAACGCCAGAAATCAAAGAAAACAAAAATAAAACAATAATAATAATAATAATACGAGCTGACTTTTTCATCGTAATCTAATATTAGTCTTTCATTTATACAATATTTCTAGGTCGGTTAACCGATTATTCCTTCTGCTTGTCTTGTCTTGTGAACATCAAATTCCCCAATCACACTCTTCTCTGTATGTATCTCAGAAATCTAATATTTCTCTTTCTGATTCTAAGCATAGGTACCTTTTTTTGTTCTTGTTTTATTTAAAACTGCATCGTTCATATTGTTAAAATCCTTCTCTCGATGGTCATCTCTGTTCCCCCAAGTCCCCACTTAGTCTAGAAAGAATGTTTATCAGCTTGCACTGTCATATATGAGTATTGATATTATATCGTAGTTCAACACTCTTTTTTTGTTTGTAATGAAATTTTTCGGTTTCTTAATAGTTGCTTTAGCTTTAGGAAAATAATTTTGTTGTTCCGCTGCCCTTTCAAATTTCTACGTTACATTTTTCATCGTTTGTTAAAGCATTTCATACACAATTAAATTTCCGTACTTCTGACAGCCGAAGTCAACAAAATTGTGTCCTAAATATTACTATATCATGGCGGCAGTAACAAAAACATGAAAGTAAAAAACAGAGAAAAAGACAATAATTCATATGCAAATTGGAAGCTGCTCTTGAAAATGACCAGCAATCAGTTGTTAACTGTGTTAACAAATGACTTGTAAATTTTAATTGCTCCAAAACGAAACGGTTATTGTTTAATCACCATAGCGAATCAGTTTTGTCTTTTTCAAGAGAACAACTCACTGTAGCTTCTGAGTTTAACGGTTTACATTGATAGGAAATGGAAACGCTTATATTGAAACAATTCCCAGGTCTACTGCTAAGAAAGTTGGATCACTGTGTTTTACCAAACTGTTTCACTAAACAGAATCCATCTTGCAATCTTATAAATCAACCATTCGTCTGTGCATTGAATATTGATGTCATATCTGGTCTGGTATTCCAGTTTGAGACAAAACTCAAGGAAGAATATATAATGTTATCGATCCAGACGTACCATCTCGACTTCAGTTCTTTTCCCATCGCCACCAAATTCGTTATATATAAAATTCTGTGAGTTACTTTAGCCTGTCTATCTGTCACACCTTAAAAAATAGCCAGATATAAGAAATCAAAAATAAATTTTGGGGAGAAATGCAAGCAGGTATGTGGGTCCAAAATATAGTTGATTTTACTAGGGTGCGTAGCTTAGTAAAATAAATTTTCGTTATTTTTTTTGAAAAATTAAAAGTTTTAATATTATTTAACATACAAAATATAGCCAACATTTTACTATTGTAAAAAAAACTGTTATAATTAAAATGAAAATACGTATTTAATAAAAATGCAATATTGTTTTTCGCATATATTTTCTTCAAGATTTTATGTGTAATAAATTCAATATATATATATATATATATGAAAAAATATGGTCTTAAGGTGTGCTATATTTATGGGATAAAGTGCTCAATATTAGATAGAGCGAGTGTAAATATAAAAGTGAACATTGAAGTCAACACTTAAACAGGCTGTTTCATGCTAGACGCAATCGTCAGGCCACGATTGTTGTTTTCTTTCACGGCCATATATATATATATATATATGTTTGTGTGTGTGGGAGAGAGAGAGAGAGAGAGAGAGAGAGAGAGAGAGAGAGAGAGAGAGAGAGAGAGAGGGGGTCAGTGCAAGTGTCGCATTACTATAAATATCGTCCTGACACTTGTTCTGAAGAGTTATTCTCGTTCCTTGGCACATCGACCGCATGATTTTAAGCGTTATACTAGATTGGCAATTAGGTCGCTTTGTTTTCCTATTGAACTGTTACATGTAAATGTAAGTTATATTCTAAAAGTTATTTTTCTTGCATCTCTTACCTGTTGAACCCTTTTCCTGTTTCTAGATTACAGGCCACCTACAATCTTCACAAATTTAAAGACACCGTCAATTCCATTCATCTGAATCCTGTTTTACTAATGCCATTCTTTTCCTTAATGTCTCCTCATTCACTTTCGCTTCTATTAAGAACTTGAGTCTTAGTAACATTATCTCCTTCCTTGGAGGGAAACTATTTAAAAAAAGAAAGTAAGAAAGGATTGGAGTAAACAAATCGACTAATAATATAGCCTATCTGCATTTAACTAATTGGAAGGTAAGTTCCCGTTTTTTGTTAAGGATTTAATATATTTAGAAAGCTCGAGAACTCTCTCTCGCACTCTCTCTCTCTCCCACACACACACAAACACACTACAGTAATTGTCATAGTCATTCTAACGGTCCACGATGCTTTCATTTCCCGCCAGCAGTCAGTGCTTCTCCAGGGTTATTAAAATTCAGTGTTCCCCTTCTAGACAGGTTGTCACCTAAGGCTGAAGGGCCCAGTCTACCCTACTATTTATCCAGTGTTGGAGGATTTGAATTCGCTTCGAAATCACACACACACACACACACACACACACACACACACACACACACACATACGCACACACACACACACATCGCAGCCAGATTCATAGTGTCAGTGTAACCGTCCACGATCCTTTCATTTACTGCATCTAGTATTTGCTTCGCCAGGGCTGCATAAGGTTTTTTGAATTCATAGTTTTTCTTTTCCTTGACTGCTTGTCAACGAAGATCCAAATCTGCCCTACTATTTAAACAGAATTGGAGGTTTTGAATTCAGTGTTGTCCTATACTTGTTGCAACCAGTCTATCCTGCTATTTACCCGCAGCTGTCTGAAGAGATGGATTCATACATTAGCCAAGGGCATTTGCACGTAAATGAATGCAAAGTACTCGTCTGGAAATTGTATCCGGCACTCAAATTTCTCACTCCGAACAGCTCTCCATTAGTTACCCGTGCGTCAACTAGACAAATGTAAAATTACATTTCTCCATATCCTGTCTATATTTTATGACATTAGGCATTAGACTATTCAATGAAAATAATTCTTGTGAATAAAGCACATATGAAATAAAAATATAATATTAATTGTTTTCGTAATACTGTGAAAATCATCACCATTGGAAATCATTTTCGCGCATCTTTTGTATTTTGTTAAGAAGAGTTAACAATTTGATAAAATATAAGTGTCAATGACAACTTAATTTCTAAGTACGCCTCCCACTTGCTTTGCGTGCAGCTGAAACAGACTTCATATATATTCTTGTACCTCGCGGCATACATTCATTATTCAGATCCCTGCTTTTCTATATATTTGTTCTCTATGCAGACAGGTGCATTTTACCTACACCATTAGAGATACGAAATATCGCCTAGCGAAGAGGAAGCATGACTTGCATATATCTCTTCACCTATATCTATCAAATCGAATATCGAAATGATATATAACAAGCTTAGACTAGTAAGACACAAGGCGAATTAAGTTTAAATGGAAAATGGAAGATTGTGCTGTGCCAATAACGGGATTGATAATATTCTACCCACCTAGAAAATCAACATTCAAAAACTTGACTTTTACCTGGGCTCGAACACTTCCCTCCTTTATCGGTGGCAAAAAGATAATTCTTTTCAACCATTATCGACTTTTGTTATATACAGTAAATAGTATCAGAACTTTTAGTTTTCTCTTTTTCTGTTTATAATCTGGTAATAAATAAATACTTATAAGAACCATTAAACTAATTGATTAAATGATTAATCAATCTTTCCAAGGTTCTCAGTCATTTACTTAGAGACTAAAATTGGATAGTATTCATATTAATGAAATGTTATACAAGTCTCATTAATGCGTGTTCTTATTTAAACCAACACCCATCGCATACAAGTGAGAAGAACTTGGTCAGGGTACCTAGCAAAATACAGGAAGTATTGGATTACTAAATTTTAGTGAGCAAATATTCAAGTAATCTCTAATCACTATTTGAGACAAAGACACTGCATGCGGATAAAGAACGTTTTTAACGAATGCACAAAAATAGAAACGCAACCAGGATATGTTCCATCTGTTTCTTCTATGTAATGCGTACCTTCAGGATATAGGCTCACCTCAACTTCTTATCCTTTGTGGCTCAAAGCTGTTTTTGTCCTTGTTCTATGGCCTCTGACATCTATTCACACAAGCTCGTCGGTTGAAAGGCTAGCTGCATTTCCCATCTCTCTTGCCCTCAATAAATTCATGCAAATGGCACAATGATTGCAGATAACGAAAACAGAAAGGAAAGTATAAGAACTCCTGTAAAATGTAGTTAAGGAAAGCGAAAAAAAGGAACTATTCATCAATAGCAAGATGACAGAATGTATGGTTGTTAGCAAAAGGAATCGCTAAACATGCAAACTGGATATAGCAAAATTAAAGAATATCAAAGATTTAAATAGTTGAGAAGAGTTTTAACAGAGGACAGAAAGTGCGATAGTGAAACTTAAAGACGCATTGGGATAGAAAAAGGTGCCTTCTAAAAGCTAAGCAATGTATTAAGCAACAGGAAAATTTCGTTAGAAACAAAGAAAAGAGTGATGAACTCTTACGTAATATCAGACTTTCTATATGTCAGTGAATCCTGTAAAATCTGGCCACAGCTCATGAAGAGGCTTGAAGCAACTTAAATGTGATTCTACAGAAGGATGCTGAGAATATCATGGATCGAACATGTGAATGTGTAGAGAAAGTAGAAAGAAAAATTAGTTATACTTAATATCAGGAAGAGACAGTTGGGATTTCTAGGGAACAATATGGTAAGAGGGTTTGGAAAATTTGACACTAACGGGAGAGATTGAAAGCAAGAGGCACAGAGGAAAACAACGCATAACCTACATAGAGGTTAAGCAAATAGATGGTGGAGCAAGGTGTTGGGAGTGTTAAAGCAAAGACGAAATTTATTAAGAGCTACGAAAACAGTAAATTGTAGAGAGCCATTATAGCAAAATCACTAAAAGCAGGGTCACATAAAATAAAAATGTTTCCCGAGATTTGTGACCGGTATTGCTCACTTTCGTATTTTCATAATCAAGACGTAGAGATGGCTAAGCCGTATACATGAATAAATGGTAAATGTGTGCGTATATATGTGTGTTTTAACCTCAAGAAATGTTGACAATAGAGAAAACAGCGATCTAGTACTGGAAAAATTGTTCTCGAGTGTTTTGCATAAATAATAAACCATTTATTCACTTCTCCACAAGGTAAGGAAGAAATATTTTGTCTATATTTAACTTTTGTATCTTCTTACTAATGTACCTATCTATATATCTATCTATATAGCTAGATATCAGTATAAAAATCCGCTTATTTCCAGGTGTGATGGGGTTGCTAGCTAAGCTAATGCCTGTTGAAAACACCTGCTCAGGCAAATTTGTTTTCGTTTAACACACAAAGAGCGACCCCCCCTGTGGTTTATACTACCACTATGATTCGTTATTTTCTGTACATACTCTGGTGTGATGAACAATTTGAACAAGCCCTATATATGTAAAGACCTCAGTCAACATGCGATAGATAATAATAATATTGGTTACATGTTATCAGTAACACCCGTAGAAATAAATATATGTATTTTTCTTGAAAACATTTTTAATTTATCATAAATATTTAAAGTATTGCTTCTTATGTTTGTGTAGAATACACGCACCTACTTCATGTGAGCTCGCATCACTTGCAATAATGATTTCGATTTCGGGATCGAAATGTGTCAATGCTAACTCCGAAGTTAATTTTTGTATTATTTCATTAAATGCTTTTTTGCTGTCCTCTGTCCAATTCCAATTATTCTCCTTTTTTAGTAACTCATTTAGTGGAGCCCTACGTTTATGCATATTATCAATAAATTCGCCATAGTAATTAGCTAGGCCCAGGAAACTTTGTAGTTCTGCAACATTTTTAGGTCCAGGCATATTTCTAATTGCCGATGCCCTCTCAGTTTCCTGCCATTTTCATTTATTATCTGTCCTAAGTACTTAATTTCATTTAGGAAAAAAATCACACTTTTATCCTTTTACTTTGAACTCAAGGTCCTGAAGTCTTCTGAAAACTTCCTTTGTGTGTGATGTGTGCTCTTCAACATTGTCACTTTTAATTAGAATGTCATCCAGATAAGCGGTCGCGAAATTCTGGCCCGTGAGCATTGTGTCCATCGTTTACTTAAAAATTGCTGGTGCAATTTTTACTCCGAATGGTAGTCTGTTGAATTTGTACAACCCTTTGTGCGTATTAATGCAAAGAATTTTCGTACTCTCTTCTTGTACTGGGATTTGTAGATAAATCTCACTTAGATCTATTTTTGAAAATATCTTACCGCCGTTGAGCTTTGTAAATATTTCTTCTGGGCTCGGTAGTGGGTAATGGTGGTCTTTTATAACCTTGTTAAGCCCGTCGAAAATCTGCGCATACGCAGATTTCTCCTGGCTTCTGTTTTACATAAATCACCGGCGCTGCTAAATCACTAAACTCTATTTTTGAAAGAATCCCAGTTTGTTCAATTCACTCCAATTCTTTGTCTATTTTTTTCTATAGTAGCGAACGGTACGTTTCGCTTCTTTTTAAAAACTGGTTGGACGTTTTCTTTTAATTCAGTTCTGGCCTTAAATTTGTTGCAACGTCCCAACCTGCTCGAAAATACCTCAGGAAATTGATTATATAATTTGTCCTTTAATTTTATAGTATCTGATAGTTCAACCTCTAACTTTTTGCAAAACGAGTTGATAGGTAAGTCCCAAACGTTGAATTTCTGCATCCAGTCGATACCTACTAGATTTTCAGTATCTTTCATGACGTATATCTTAAGATTTTTGTTTTACCGTGAAATTTATCATTCACGCTTATTTCTCCTTCGAATTTTATTCGTTAGTCTGTAACCGACTTGACAGTTTTTTGTATGTGTAACATGGTAAGTCTTTTGAGTTTTTCCATGCTTGTAGGTTGATTATCGTGAGGTCGGTACCCGAATCCAGTTGCAATTTTATCTTTTTATTTAATATTTCCAGTTCCACATATTTCCTTATGTTGGTGTTGTCTTCGTTATGCATCCTAGTAGCTCTTATTCTACTAATATCTTTTCTATTCCTACATTGGAATGCCTTGTGGCCCTTTTTCCCACATTCAATATCTAAAGCGGCAATCCTTGTTCCAATGTAGTCCTCCACATCGATAACATGCTGATGGGGCTAGATTTGCTTCGATTTTCGTCATAATTTGTCCTGTATGTTGCACTTTTTCTCTTATTATAAAATTTTTGTTTTCTTTCCGGGGAGGGTGAGAATCTTTTTTCATTATTGTAGTATTTTTGTTTTCTTTTCGGGGACGGTGAAGAACGTAGACTTTTGTTTAACTTGCGTATATGAGATACAGCTGATCCTCAATGTCCTTCCTGTCTTTCTTTATACTTAGACATCTCTGGCAACTGTTGTAGTGTTAGACCCGGTTCATTTTGTAATTTTGAAAGCATTCTTCTGCGCATTTCGCTATCTTTTGTTCGAACTAACCCTTGAACAAAGATGAGGCATTTGAAATTGCCCGGTGTTAATTCCGCTAGTTTGAAGTCATCACAATGTTTACGATTGCGGCAAACGTGGAATAATCCGCATTATCGCCCATTACCAGGTTACGGCATTTTCACCTCCTGTGGAAGAGTGATGGTTTCGGGCTGAAGAGTTGTTTAAGACATGTCACTGCTTCGTCAAATGTTAATTCGTTCGTCTTTTTTGGCAAGATATAATCCAAACTTTGTATATTCTTCAGTTCCTAATTTTCTAAGCAATAGACGCAGCTTTTTTGTTTCTGTCCAGTTTTGACAATCGATGTTAAAGATGTCTTCATGTCTTCTGAAGTAATCTCCAAAATTTTTGTCCTCATCTAGAGAATATTTGAAAATCTCTATGGTATTCCACACTGCGTCTTGCGAAAAAGTTGCTTCTTTTTCAATATCTAATTGCTTGTTGCCCGCTACTTTCAATATTGGTTCCTGGAACTCTATTTGTCTTTCTTGATTTTCTTTTCGCGTTTGTAATTATTGCTTTTGCCATAATTCTTCCATTCTTTCTTGTAGTTGTAATTGTTGGTCATTTTGGTATTTTTGTATTTGTAATTGTTGATCATTTTGGTATTTTATCAGTTCTACCAAAATATTTTAAAAATCTTCCATGATAACTCAATTTTACGTATTTTTACTCCTCGTAGCTGTTTGTCGCTAATTTGTTGTGGACGACAAGGGAAATTTTTGTTGTTGTTTGTTCTTCCTGTGTGAGTTCAAATCACTCGTTGTCAATTTATTGTGGACGAGGGGAGGATTTTTCTATTTCTTCTTCTCGCGAGAGTTCGAATCGCTCGTCGCCAATTTGTTGAATACGAGGAGGGAAAATATTTTGTTGTTTGTTCTTCCCAATTTGTTGTAGATTCCGGGATGAAATCCGGTCTCAAATGAATGATAAACGCAGGAATGAAATATAGCAAATAAATGTATTGATGTAATAAAACAATTGTTGATACGGTTAGTAGATCCAGAAATGTGGTTAGTATAATATATATATAGTCTGGGAAATTCAAAATCGAAGTATGACTTCCTTCTGAGTCTACGTGATCGCAACTGTGACTCCTACAAAGCGGTTACCTCACACTCTTAATCTCTCTATTACTCTACCTCTGACTCCCGGGTATTCACCGGCAGTAGTACAAGTACTGGTCGAGTCTTTTTGTATGAAAAAGGGGTGGACCCCATAACAGGATTCTAATTGTTTTCTTACACATCATCTCTTTGGAATTTTGTGTATTGAATGTTTATAATTTTTTTTTGTTTCTTTTAGAGAACTAAAAACAATATTTTGTTTAGCATCTTGTGTGCAACTATTTTTGTTTGCAACTTCTACGGGAAGCAAAATAAAAGAAACTAGTATGAACAACACCCAGACCCGGTTACGGAGACAGGACCTGTTAAAATTCTATGGGACTACACAATACACACTGACAGAACAATCAAAGACAACCGCCCAGATATTGTTATTAAAGACCACAAACAAAAAATGTGCCTCCTTATTGATATAGAAGTCCCTTCTGACTGCAATGTATCCTTGAAGATCTTCAAAAAGCTGTCAAAATACAAGGACCTTGAAATAGAAATCTTAAAAATGTGGCACGTGGAAACATCAACAATCACTCTTTTGTGTTAGAGGTTGGTTGGAAAAGATTACAGTAAACTAATTGAAGGGATTCCTGGAAGTCTATGCTTCAAAGAGATACAAAAAATTGTCCTCACAAGTACAGCCCGCACAAAGGGCTTTATCTACGTAATTTTTTTTATCAGTGAAAAGTGTCATGATGTCATTTTTAACCTTAGGTCTCTGCTAGGGACCCGAAAGAAATGTGTACACGGCAGAAATCAAAGAAAATAATAATAATAATAATAATAATAATAATAATAATAATAATAATAATAATGGTACATCAACAATCCTTTTTGTAGTTGGAGCCCCCTCGGATTGGTTGGAAAAAGATTCCAGTAGACTCATTAATGAAATTTAATGCCTTAAAAAATACAAAAAAATTTCTCACGAGTACAGCCACACATTACCAAGAGATTTATATACGTAAAATTTGTGTGTTTTTTGTTTTGTGTGTGTGTGTGTGTGTGTGAAATCCCAGACATATGAAATAGATACATATCAATAGCAGAAGGTTTGTGAACGAGTGTTTGGGTGCTTTATTATGGAACTGAAATCGCTTATGTTGTTTGTAAGTTTGGGACTTAAAAACGTCGTCGTATTTTCGATGTAGGTTTGTTGTTTATTACAGTGTTGTAGATCTACATGCTCACATGAGAAAAAAAAAACAAAACAAAACAAAAAAACAACCTTCTAACACTGTTATTCTAAGAACATCTATTTGTAAAATATGTCTGATGATAATTGAAGCACTTTATATAAAACAGTTTAAGCTATGTCTCAACCATACAATATCTCAGAACGGAAAAGAACGGGTTGAGATTCTCCTAAAAAATCAAATATGGAATTAATAATACTTCACTCAAGCACGACTTAGAATTACAACTATTTTTACACAGTACAAGTCAGATATAAACACGGGTAAATATGCTAACTACAAATCCCTTGAAAATGGCTACTGAACTGACCAAAAATGGTTAGAATAATATTCACTACAGGCAGTTTCTACACTTTCATCTAATTTCTACAGAGTCTCCCCATAAAAGGAAAACACTACGGACATTGCTAAAACGAACAACATTTCTTGGTCGTCGCATTCAATGAAACATGTGTAAAAGAAAGTTTTCTACAAACATATAGAATAAGGAAATAGATAGAAAGAGTGTGTGTGAGAGAGAGAGAGAGAGAAAGAATTAGTCAATAATCGTAATTCAATCTGAAGCGATCTGATCTTCTCAATCCGTTTATATTAATTTATATATTCTGTCTGTAAAAATTTTTAAAACAAATCGATATTTCAACAATAACTTCATATAGAATATTATGATAACGTTGCGCATATATAAACTTATAGTAATCAATTTTCTTTAACATAAAACCAGCGCAAAAATAATTATACTATCCTATATATACATATGCCTACGTGTAAGACATAAAACTGTGTGATTGATAGATAGATAGATAGATAGACAGACAGACAGACGTGTACTGGTTTGGGAAATATCTGAAGTAGCATGCTTTTGCAAATTTATACATACACAGATTAAGTGTATTTGAAATTTGAAAGAATGTTCGAAACATTGCATAGTCATACAAAATAATGAGACTTTTTCATGTTCGCTTTCGCTTTTCTTCTCAATAGAAGCGACCATTTTATATAGAGAAAATATCCGCGGAGGAAAGATATTTGATTGAGTAATCTCTATGAACGGAAATTAAAATCTTTTCGATGAGAGATTTGAATAAAATAGCAAAAGTGAATGTTATAAAGTAATTTTCTTCGTATCAAAGAATATTTTTGTTGTTTTTGGTATTTGAAACTTTGAACTAATAATTAAAATGTAGACTTTATTGACAGAAGAGTTTATAATGTGATGTGGAAATGCAATTATTTCAACGTAATATGAAACTGAAAAAACATCGAGTTTAATTTTCCCTTCAAAATAAACTTCATTTAAAATTTCATTAAGATGAAGCACATAATAATAGACAGATAGATAGATAGATGGATACCGAGTTTGATAGAAAGAAAGAAAGACACTGTGTAATAAGCCGATGAAGACAGACATATACTGAGTGTGATAGATAGATAGATAGATAGATACATACATACATACATACATACATACATAGAAAGAAAGACCGACGCCGTGTAATAAACCGATAGATTGAGGCAGGCATACACTGAGGGTGATAGATAGATAGATAGATAGAAACCCAGTATTATAGATAAATCGAAAGAAAACAAATGTGATAGATAGTTAGACAGATAGAAAACTGATGTGATAGATAGATACAAGTAGAATGTGATAGATAGATACAAGTAGAAGGTGATAGACAGATAGGTAGAGACA
>OZ010578.1:22375826-22413326 GCA_963932145.1 Acanthosepion lycidas | reverse complement strand
CTACTTTTTTTTGAGGAAAAAATATTACTAGCAATACTTTTTTTGGAAAAAAAAATATTAACAGCAATACGTTTTTGAAGTAAAAAATTATTACCAGAATTAGATTTTTGACAAAACCAAATATTACCAGCAATAAAATCTTTGTCGGAATTAAATAACCCATTGAGGTTAATATGCCGTAAAACATAACCAAACCAAACCAATTTATATTATTTATTTTCTTTATTGTCGTTCTTTTTCGATTTTTAAGTAACGTAGTAAAAATATGTTTCGTGCCTGCATTTTGAGTTCTGATCATTTATTTAGTAGTTTGTGTTGGTTTGGAAGTTAATTATAGCTATTTTTTCCTCCGGGCAATTTCGGGATTTATTGTTGTTCAGCATTCACTACCATCTTTATTTCATCGACATACTTTTCCCGTTACTATCCCATACTTTTCATTTCGTTTTTCTTCACCTTTATTACTTATCCTCTAACTTTTTTACAATTGCTGCTTATATTTCTCTTGCTTTTTCCAATTTTGTTGCCGTATAAATGAACAGATAAGCAGCTGGGAGTTGTATTTTGTATATGCGTCATACTTTTCGTAGAGTTATTACACTATTCCTATGTAGAGGTCCAGGAAGGACCAGATTTTCATATTAAGCAAAATGCACAGATGATCTAATCCTAGGCACAAGTTCTGACTCATACGTAAATAAACCTGACTGTCAGAAAGCCAACTCTGTCAGATACCAACCTGCTCCTCTTCTAAAATATCTTAGCATTTCCATGAGCACCATGGCAAATCTCATCAACGTCATTTTCCTACAAACGCTGACACAGCAATACCAGACATGGCCCCTAACAAAAACCCTTGAGATAAGATTGATCACTTGTGGGATGAAATGCCCGAGGAAAGCAGTGAACAAGACCAGGCGAGACAAGTTCAGGAATGAGGCAATAAAAGGTATGGTAGGAGCAATACCAATCATACAACATATCGAACGGCAGGGGATCAAGTGCTTCGAACACCTCACTCGTATGCCTATCAACCAATCAGCCCTACGAGCAGGTACTGTGGCTGGAGAGCGAGAGGTAGACCAAGAAGACACTGGAGCGACTTACACCCCACGAGTGTCTTACAGGACACTCTTTTTTTCCGCTGAGAGACGACTGTCCCCCGCGACGCCTAACAGCGGAAGCGGAAGGAAAAACTAAACTAAAACTAAACTAAACTGCCAGCATGCATATATATATATATATATATATATATATATATATATATATATATATATATATATATAATAAAAATGAACATAGAAGTCAACACTTAGAGGCGACAGTCTGTTTCATGCTTAATGCAATCCTCAGGCCAACTCACAATGCATTTCTGGCTGAAGATGCAAAGTTTTTTTTAAAACAGTCTATTTCGCTTCAGGGATGACGATTTATATATCATAAAATCTAACCTCTTCTTCTACGTGGCGTGTCTTTTAAGAATGCCGGTTTTATGGCTCTCCACAACTTCCTGCCACTGTCCTTCCCAGTCTGCATTCTATAATAAATACAAATAAGCTGGTCAGATAGGTCTTCCGTATCCGACTTCTGCCTTCTTTTGCCTTCCGTATATCCTGAGAATGCCAAATTTTCCAAACCGTTTTTCCTCAGTATGTGTCATTTCGTCTATCTAAGTTTAAATCTGAGTGTTATTTTTGTTTTTATTTATCTTAAAAACTCCTCGTGTCATACACGTCACATAAAAGAATAGAAAGAAAATATATCCAATACATCTTCCCCCGCTTTCCGGTTACCTGTTACCTGCTTCTCTTTTCGTTTTTGTTTGGCTTTATTACTTACCTACGAGCTTTTCTCTTACGTTTTCTCCCTGCTTTTTCTGTCTTGATTTTTACAATTCTATTCGCGTGTAAATGAACAGACAAACTGTATTTTTTGTGTAGGTAATGTTCTTCATAGAGCCCGCCGTTATTACACTGAGCCGTGGTATGGAGCCAGGAAGCGACAATCTCATTCTGTGTGGAACGCACAGATGCTCTGATCCTGGACAGAATTGCTGACTCATACGGAATTAATCCCGTTATTTTTTACGGTACACTGCCAGTATATATATATAAATCACATTGCAATTCTGACTTCAGATGCGAAGTTTTTACATAAAGTATATTTCAGATTCGAAGTGTAATTTATCATTTTACTTTGAATATTTTGGGCCGTTTGCCAAGTGCATTATCTATTAGAAACACAGCTCTATCATTCACGTTACACACATTTCGTAAATCCCGAGCTAGGTCCTAGAATTTTGGTCATTTTTGTTTACTGTCAGCTGCCTGTCTGTTAGCACTTATTCCCTTGTTGATCATCATCTCACAGGGATGGGTTCTGCTCGGATTTCGAAAGTCAATACTATCTTATAATGATTTGCTAACGTAGTATTTAGATGTGTCACAAAGTCGAAAGTATGGACCACCCAGTGAGGATCTTACGCAATAATTAATTGTAATAGTTCGAGCTTGATCTTGATAACCATTATACCACCTCAAAGTACCCCAAAGATATTTTATACTTTTTTTAAACACAGGAACAGGTTTCTCACGATACTTCTTGTTTAAATGGCCAAGTTGTTTGCACAGATTCAGATATGTAATGTTTCCTACTCTTTTGCTATTATTATTATTATTATTATTATTATTATTATTATTATTATTATTATTATTATCAGCAGGAACCCACGGAAATACAGAAGGGATTTCTTTTATTAACAGATTAAATTCACATACAACAGTGATATTGAAGTGTGTACCATACATGTTCAAATTTTTGAGCTAATTGCCCAACATTTTAGCAATCCATTTAAAAGAGATTCTTTATATAAAATTGGTAGAGAAAGTCCCAAATTTCCGTTCTATTTTCATTTTCTTTCAATTTTTCTCTTTTGTTGCTTCCATATTTTCGTTGTGACTAAAGAAGACGCAACGTACCTGATAGCATCATCACATCATCTCTTTCTTCTTTATTTCTTTCTTGCTTTTTTTCTTTTTTTCTCTTTTTCTTTCTTCTCATTATTATTTATTAATGCTTCCTTTTTCTCACTGAAATCAAACATCATTTCTGCTATATCATTTCTTCCATCTTTCCTTCCAACTTTCCTTCCAACTTTCCTTCCACCTTTCCTACCATTTTTCCGTTCAACTTTCCTTCCATCTTTCTTACCAACTTTCCTTCAGTTTCTTCCTCCTTCTTTCCTTCCATCTTTCTTACCAACTTTCCTTCAATATTTCCTACCTTCTTTCCTTCCATCCTTCCTTCCAATTTTCCTTCCATCTTTCTTTCCAACTTTCCTTCAATTTTTTCCTCCTTCTTTCCTTCCATTTTTCCTTCCATCTTTCCTTCCAACTTTCCTTCCATCTTTCCTTTCATCACTCCTTCCAACTTTCCTTCCATTTTTCCTTCCAACTGTCCTTCTATCTTTCTTTCCAACTTTCCTTCAATCTTTCCTTCCTTCTTTCCTTCCATCTTTCCTTCCAACTTTCCTTCCATCTTTCTTTCCAACTTTCCTTCAATCTTTCCTACCTTCTTTCCTTCCATCTTTCCTTCCAACTTTTCTTCCATCTTTCTTTCTAACTTTCCTTCAATCTTTTCCTCCTTCTTTCCTTCCATTTTTCGTTCCATCTTTCCTTCCAACTTTCCTTCCATCTTTCCTTCCATATTTCCATCCAACGTTCCTTCTCACTTTCCTTCTAACTTTCCTTTCATTTTTCCTTCAATCTTTCCTTCCATCTTTCCTTCCAACTTTCTTTCCATCTTTCCTTCCATCTTTCCGACAATCTTTCCTTCCTTCTTTTCTTCCAACTTTCCTTCCAACTTTTCTTCCAACTTTCCTTCCATCTTTCTTTCACTCTTACGTTCCAACTTTCCTTCTATCTTTCCTTCGAACTTTCCTTCCAACTTTCCTTCCAACGTCCCTTCGATCTTTTCTTCCAACTTTCCTCCAATCTTTTCTTCCATCTTACTTTCCTTCTTTCCTTCCATCTTTTATTCCAACTTTCTTTCTGATTTTCCTTCCATCTTTCCTTCCAAATTTCCTTCCAACTTTCCTCCCATATTTCCTCGCAGTCAAAACGGAATGGTCCATTATTTATCTGAGGTAAATTTCAGGGCACGAAATACAAGATCTCGAAATTGTGTTTAATTCCGTGTAATTTCCTTCACTTCTCCCTCTTGCTGTCATAAAAATCACGTCATTAAATAACCGTTTACCTTGAGTGGCTCTTAGGTTTTGTATTGAGGATATTTTTGCAACAGGTGTTAGGTACTTACTCAGTCCGTTACTGCTAAACCAATAATTTGTAAGTAAGGGAAAGGTAGATTATACAAGACTAAATGCGTGTGCTGACGTATTAAGAAACCTACGAGCAAGAATTATTATTATTATTATTATTGTTTTTTTATGACTTTGCCTTGTATCCTGTAGAGCCACATTCGAACTATGATCCTTAGGTCATATAGGAGAAGTGTTACTTAAGTTTTATCAGTTTTCTTAGTATATGGGATGTTCCTAGTAGGGAGATTTTCTAGGCAACTTGTATGTTGATGTTACCTGGAACACTGTTAGTAAAATTGTTCATTCCTTTTCTCAGGAGACCCAGAGCTTCGATTACTTTTTGTACAGTCTCAGTCTTCATTTCCCACATCCTGTTAATCTCGATATCCAGGTCCTTATATTTGAACAATTACTCTAAGATGGCTCTGATTTATCAATAAGCATACACTTCTTGAATTTTTTGTCTTTTATGATATTATCAGGTCTGTTGGGTTTTATCTCCCTGTCAGTTTGAATTGGCATGTCCCAGATGATAGTTACATCGTTATTTTTGGTAACTGTGTCTGTTTGGTGATCATACCATCTCTCAGCGGTTTCGATTTTGTGCTTCTTTCATATATTCCAGTGCACATATGTCACTACCTTGTTATGGTCGACAGTTTCGTCATATTTTCCGCAGATCCGGCATTTCTGGTTCTCTCTTTGATTATGTGGCAATGATAGGATCTGGTTGCGAGTCTTGATCTTGAGGTACAATAATTAGGCCTTCTGTTTCAGCTTTAAACCCGGTGCTCCTCAGCCGCTGACAATGTTTTCTGTTCGGCCACATCTGCTTCTTTTGTTCTTTTTAGGTATTTGGCATGCCCTCCCATTATTTTGTAACTTCATTTTGCCAAGTTGTTTTGCTTTCTGTTTTATTCGTTTGCCGTAGATGGTATTCGCTTCGTTTTTTGTTGGTAAGATTTCAGTTATATTAAGTTGTTTCTTGATAAGTGCAGCCTTTTTATGGATGGAGTGGATTTGGTGTTTTACTATTTCTGAACGAGGGTCATTGGTTTTTGTGAGGCAAACTACCTAATCCGATTGTTGCCATTTTTAGAGTTAATTCAAGTTGGATTAGACCTCGACCCTCTAAAGCTCTTGGTATATACAACCTGACAACATCTGATTTTTGCTGGTGCATCCTCATTTGGGTAAGCATCTTTTCAGTCCAGGCGTCGAATCTGTTAATGTCATTCAAATTCTATTTAAGAATGTTGAAGTTCTATGTTACTACGGGTATAGCTAAGGCGTTGATAGCCTTCATTTTTAAGTTCACTTTCTAGTATCAAAAGCACTGTTCTCTAATATTATTTTCGGATCTTATCCTTCAGAATTGAACGGTATATTCCGCCTCCTTCATTAATTCCTAAGCAATTGTATGTACCATCCAGGTCTATTTCTTTAATTTTGTTGCTGATATCAAGGTGTAAATCTGGAGTTTTAATTATTTTACCGCCTTTGAATGTGACTTTGGCACATTTGTTTATTCAATACTCTATCAGTTGTTCGCTGAAGAGCTTGATGATTGTGAGTAGGTTTCTTGCTGGTTGCCATACTTGGCAAATATTTTAAGATCATCAATATAACATAGGTGATTCAGTTTCCTATTCTGTGTCTTGTATCCGTGGCTACCGTTATTCTGTAGGTAGGTGAGTGCGGCTAATCCAAGGCAAAAGAGTAATGGTGATAATGAATTTCCTCGGAAGATCACGCTTTTGTTATTGATTGGTTCCCTTATGAATTTGACAGTTGTGGGGCATACTCTGTATAATCTTAGGCATTTCTTTATCCATTAGTGTGGATCACTGACGAACGTATCTCACTCCATGCTGCCAATAAATTTATTTTCTGTCTTTCCCTTTCTTCCAATATTGTTTTATTGATAATTAGTTGCTCCTTGCACCAATAACTTCCTCTTTTACATCCCTTCAGTTCTGTTGGGAGTAAATTGTTTTTCTCAATGAATTAATATGTCCTCTATGTTATGATAGAAGTGAGGATCTTGTACATTGTTGGTAGGCAGGTGTTAGGCCTCTTGCGTCTATTTCTTTTGGGGAGTACATATGTTACTCCCCGCGTGAGCCATGTAGGGCATTTTTCTGGGTTTATGATTATATCATTGTATGCCCTTGCCAGTACTTGGAGATAGATAGGTTTCTTATACGAAAAATTGGCTATTCGGTCTATTCCTGGTTCTTTCCAGATGGCAGCGGTGGTTCAGTAATATTGATATGTGTCCATTTTTACACTCTATATATGTGTGCTGTTCCTCTTGTTGCTTGACCCATATAACTCTTTCATTGTGCATTTTGCAGTTTTCCCACATCTTACACCAGAACGCCTCGACTTCCTGGATATTAAGTGAGTCATTTATCTCTATTCTATGTTTGAAAGTTCTCGATATAGATTCTTGGCATCATCGTGTTTTGCCAGAACAATCTGTTTCTTTTTTCATAACACATGAATTTTTTTGTTTCCGTATCTCTTTAATTTTTGATACGTCAGTTTTTGTTCTTCATGTCAATGCTTCGTTTCAGTTGTCAACTTTTTCTTTCTTTCATTTTAGAGCCCTTGATTACCATTGTCCTCGTAGTTTATTTATTTCGGTTTCTATTTTCTCTTTCCGGACTGTCATTGTTTGTTTTGTTTTTTTCGCTTACGCTGGGTTTTTAGATTGGTCACCTGCTGTTTCTGTGATCGTTGCCGCGGCTGTGTATATAAGATGATTAATTTCTTTATCGCTTTTTATCGTTTTTTTCCATTTCCTCCCTTACTGCTCAAAAGGTCTGGTTAGCAAAGTTCATGGTTTCCTTCACCTGACGGTTCTTTCTTACTTTTGGAATTGTCGGCCTTTCCTCGAAATACATTTCCTGTAAATTCTCCCATGTTTTCTCTGGATATTTTTGTCATCTCTATTACTCTCTCATATTCTTCATTATCTTCCTCTATTTGCTAGTGTACCTCAGAGGAATTATTACAACTGGTACAACGATGTTAACGTTTAATCTATTTATGATGTTTTTTGAGTGCTTTCGACTTTATTTCAGGTATTCATTTTACCTGATGATGTCACGTCTGAAATTGGATAGATGGTTGGCATCGATGTTTACTCTGAGGTATTTTTTCTCACCAGATATTATAGGCAGTCTTGGTCGTTGTTGCCGTTGTCGGATTTATGCTAGCGAACTAAAAGACTATCATTTCTTCAATATACTGTTGCATAGACTGTTTATTTATTGTTCTTTTTGTGATATTTTCTTTTAATGAATATAGATGGCCTCTGTGAGGACAGTCTTCGGTGTGATTTCTCTTTGGGTAGAGATTGTTCCAATTACAGGGGTTTCGATCCCAGTCTGATTCCCCACTGAGTATTGCGGTCCTTGATACCCCTCGTGACAACCGATACGATTCATCAATATATTTCGTTGTGTCAGTATTATAGTTAGTTCGTATTTACGCGTAAGTGGGGGCTAGTTCGTCTGCAACCATGCATATCCATACCATGATGGGCCCTCAGGTTAAGGGGACCAGGCCTCCTCCGACTATTATTATTATTATTATTATTATTATTATTATTTCCTTTGATTACTGTTGTATACAAAATTTCATTCCGGGCCCCAACCAGAGACCTAATATCAGAAATGGATTCATGAAATTTTCATTGATCATTTTTGTAAAAACAAAAACCAAAGATCTCAAATATTTTACCTTGTTAAAGATATTTGTAATGTGAGTACTGTACTTGTGAATACATTTTCTTGTATTTAACGCATGGGCCACCCGGCACTCTTTCAATGAGTCTATCAGAAACTTTTCCCCTCAATCTGATGGCTCCAAATACAAGTAGAATTATTGATGTCCGTATATGCCTCATTTATGAGATTTCCATTTTAAGAGTCTTGTATTTTCATAGATTTTTGAAGATCTTCAAATATACATAACTGGGCGATTAGCGTTTATTGCTCTGTCTTTGTGTATTGTAAAGTCTTATGAAACTGTTCCAGGTTCTGTCTTTATAATCGGATCAGGGTGATATTCAAACCAGTTCCTTTTAGTTTCCTTTCAATAAAAATTGCATATATTCCAGTGCTGATATTAACCCACTCTATTATACCGAGTTTTATGCAGTAGCTGTATCTGTGGACCATGTTCACCATAGTCTATGAATATAGAATACAGCGCAGTACGTAATCTGTTCAATGAAACAACCTTAAAGATTAACACTAACAAACAAAGGTTGGCAGTGAGTATTCGGAAAAAAACATGGCCGCCTTCATACACGTCGCATTGAATATTTTGAGCCTTCTTATTGGTTAACCCTTCTATTGGTGAACTCTAAAATGAGTCAGCTCATTTTGGCTGGCTCACTTGTACATCAGTATACTCAAAAATTCCATCCCTCCCCATTTTGGGTACATAATAGAATCTTCTTTCAAAATATTAGTAAATTCAATATTCATATGGAACAAATACTTTAGTATTCATAAAATATATCTTTTTTGTTTTGTAATTAAATTTAAAAAATAAATTAATATCTACAAAAATTAGTTATATCATTTTGTCTACTGTTAAGTATTTCAGGTTAATAAACATTAATAACAATATTATAAATTTGTGTTGTGATCACAACAAAAAGTAGAAAAAGTTATTTTACCCATAGCTGGGACCCATTAAAACAGGTACTATCACTCCGGGTCTGAGTGATTCTTAGAGTCATTCAGAGGAGGATTGGGCTAAAAGTAGGACTATTTACGTTTATACCCCGAAACTAAGGACTTACATTCATACCAAAAACTGACGTCTCTTAAGACAATAATGGATGCAGTTTAACGTTATACACAGGACTAATAAGGACCTTAGAGAAACTTAATTTTGCATGCTGAATTTAGACAGGAGTTTTTCGATAATAGTGTTGCCCTTAAATTCGAACTGCATACCAAGAAACCATGACAGTCGACACAAGTCGGTCATTTTAAAACTCATATTTAAGGAATGTTTAATTTTTAGAGCAGCTTCACATTTTGAAACAATTAACATATCGTCGACCCAAATAATCAGAATTGCTAATATTTCATTATTAAATATTCTTGTGTACAGGCATGGGTCAACTGGGGAGGGTTCAAAATGTTGTTCAATTAAATAGGAATGTAGTAATTTATTCCAGGTTCTTCCGCTTTGTTTTAGCCCATATAGTGACTTTCTGAGTTTCCATACATAATTATCACCTGTTTCAAAACCTTCTGGCGGTTCTATGTATATTTCAAAGTCAATCGGAGCATTTAAATACGCTGCTTTAATATCCATATGGTGTATATCCTTAAAGTAATGTGCGGCCATTTGCGTCAGAATTCTGATTGTTGTCATGTTTGTTGTTGGACTGAATGTTTCTACATAATCTTCCCCGTATATCTGCGAGAATCATTTAGCTACAAAACGAGCCATATACACTGGCGATCCATCCTCATTTCGCTTTATAGTATAAACCCAACTGCTGCCCATAATATTTTTACCATCCGGGGTCTTTTTCTATTCAAAAGTATCATTTGATACTAGGAATTGTATTTCTTTTTGCATGGCGGCTATACATCGTTTGGAATTATCAGAATTTATGGCTTCGTGATAGTTCTTCGGGATACATTGCACCGAATAGTAACAGTCAATATCACAGATATTACATTGACCCATTCCAAAATAGTCTGGCTTTCTTCTATTTCTGGACGGATAACGTGGAATTTGCCCCTCCTTTTTGGTTGTATCTTCTTTTAACTCAAGGTTTGCGTCTGATTTTTCCACGTCTACATCATTTGGTATAAGACCTTCCTTTAAATGTGGATTTTGAATGGGTTTTGTATTTATAGGCCCTATCTCATAATTAGGCCATACTAATTCGTGTTGGGCCAGTTCCTTGCAATTAATGTTCTTTTCGTCGGGATCCTCCACATGCTCAAAGGAATCTCTAAATCTGACGCATCTGATCTTCCTGATTATTTTACTTTGTGGGAAAAAATCATATAGGCTGGACTTGTTTTGTCATAACCAATGAATATGCCGCTTTCACATTTTGGATCTAGTTTTGCCCTGTGGTCGACATATGTGTAGCAAATTATACCAAAAATATGCATACCACTTACGTTGGGTTCGTAGTTCGTATAAGCCTCGTATGGGGTCTTTTTAATGTTACTATTATAGCAACAGTTTCTTATATATACGGCTGTATTTAATGCCTAAACTCACCGATTTTTGGCTAACTTAGATTCTATTAGCAAGCATCTAGCCATTTCGAAAAGTGTCCGCCAACTACGTTCAGCGATTCTGTTCTGGTGTGGTGAATAAGAAAAAGTTTTCTCATGTTTAATGCCTTCATTTATTGGGAGGTTTTCGTAAGCATCAGAAGTAAATTCTCCAGCATTATCTATCCTAATTGTTTTTACTTTTCCATACGGGGAGATATCGGATAAATAGATTTTTGTAGCTTGTAGGGTATCAGATTTATTTTTCAGAAAATATATCATAATAAGTCCTGAATATTCGTCAACAAAGTTTAATACATATGAATAGGTGTCTATACCCATTGGTGAAATTGGACCCGATAAGTCGCAATAAACTCTGAACAAGATATCTGTTGATTTTGGGAGCTGACCCCTATTTCTATATTTCGTCATTTTCCCTTTAATACATGTGTCACAATATTGTAAGCCCTTTGGAGATGTAATTTTCATTCCAGTGACGTGTTCTTGCAATATTCTAACATCCGAATTATTACAGTGGCGTAATATTTTATGTCAAGTCCTTGAGTCGTGTGTGGCTGTTTTTAAAGATTTAATGCTTTTCAAATAATACAAACGTCAATTTTGTTGTATATTAAATTCAGTTTCGTCTGGCCATATTAGCTTTGAACTGACTCGGTGAAAATTAACTTTAACACCAGTTCTAACAGCAGACTGAACCGAGAAAATATTTTGTTTAAATTTAGGGATATATAAAGCCCTTTTTTATAAACATTTACAAATATTCCCTTTAGTATCTCGTAAATAAATACAGGCATCGCCTCTTTTTAAAACTAAATTATTAGCTCTGGTAACGTCAGTCAAGTCAATAAAGTGAGAATCTGGCTTGAAGTTGGGGTCAAAATTTATAAATTTTGTTTCATCTGTAATTACATGATTTGTCGCACCCGTGTCGACTAGGTAAAAATTATAACTATTGGGTACAGTATCCAATCCAAATGAAAAGGCATATGTTCGCTCATTCGAAAAAGCTTTTATATTTTTGCAAAAATCATTACTTGCATAAAATCGATATTTCGCACGTAAATGGCCGGCTTTACCACAACGAAAGCAGATGATATTTGGTTTTTCTATTGTTATTGTTCCTGTTGTTGTTGTTGTTGTTGTTGTTGTTGTTGTTGTTGTTGTTCTTATAGTTGTTTTTAAGCCACTTGTTTTTAATATAATTCCTCGTCTGGTAGGTTTGAGGAACTGGTTTTCTGAATTTTTTAAATGACGTTCTTAGTTGCTTTGCGTTATTTCCTTGATTTGGGGAATTACGCATTTTTTCAGTTTCTTCATAACAACGTAACGCAATTTTAAACTCAGTGAAAGTTAATTTTTTATCTTTTTGAGTTATGACTGTCGTGAATGGTTTGAATGTCGGTGGTAATCCCTTTAAAACCATGGCTATTAGCAGCCCATCTGAGATAGTCTCACCTGCCATTTTTAAGGCATTTGTGACATTTTCAGCTCGTATAATATAATCTGTTACAGATTCATTTTCTCATCTCCTTAACGAGGTTAGTTCAATATATAAAGCCTTAATTTTGGGCTTACCTTTGGACAAGTAATATTCACGCAGTATTCTTAAAGCTTGGCGGCGGTCGTCCCTAGCTTATCTCATTATTAAAGACTGTCAACCAGACAATGTAGTAATTCGGCGAACACGGTCGCATTTCTTTCCATAAAATCATCATCTTCTTTCTGGTGATCTTGGCAAAGAATGATGTCATGAAGTTTTTGTATTCTAAGGTTGCCTGGTAATTTCATTTCCCACAATTCGTATTTTGACTCGTCTCCTTCAAAATACAGTCGTAATCTGGGATTGTAACCTTTGTTGACCATGTTCACCATAGTCTATGAAAATAGAATACGGCGCAGTACGTAATATGTTCAATGAAACAACGTTAAAGATTAACACTCTCGAACAAAGGTTGGCAGTGAGTATTCGGGAAAAGAAACATGACCGCCTTTATACACGTCGCATTGAATATTTTGAGACATCTGATTGGTTAACCCTTCTATTGGTGAACTCAAAAATGAGTCAGCTCATTTTGGCTGGCTCACTAGTACATTGGTGTATCCAAAAATTCCGACAGTATTATGGTTTCACTTATTCACCCACTTGAAATTCCCTTTTGAACTGTTCACTTCCGTTATTACAGAATAAACTTTCTTTCATGTTCTTTGACACATATCCTCATGCAGTCTTCTGTAGTTTTCAGGTATCTTTGAAGAATTCTGTGGTTTTTTAAGTCACTACTAATTGAAATAATCCTCTGCCGCCTTCCGACCTGGGCACGTACCGAAAAATATCAGCCTTAGGATGATGCATGCGGTGGCAACTGAGAAGCTTTCCTGTTTTGACATCCATTCACTTAATGTAAGCTATGATACAATTATTATTATTATTATTATTATTATTATTATTATTATTATTATTTCCTTTGATTTCTGGCATGTACACATTTTTTCCGGGTCCCCACCAGAGACCTAAGGTTAGAAATGACATCATGACACTTTTCACTGAAAAATGATTTACGTAGATAAAGCCCTTTGTGCGGGCTGTACTTGTGAGGACAATTTTTTGTGTCTCTTTGAAGCATGGCCTTCCAGGAATCCCTTCAATTAGTCTACTGGAATCTTATCCAACCAATCCTAGGGCTCTAACAGGGATTGTTGATGTTCCCATATTCCACAGTTTTGAGATTTCTATTTCAAGGCGCTTTTATTTTGACAGCTTTTTGGGTATTTTCAAAGATATATTGCAGCCTGGAGGGACTGCCATATCAATAAGGAGACATTTTTTTTTGTTTGTGGTGTTTAATAACAATATATGGGCGGTTGGCTTTGATTGTTCTGTCAGTGTGTATTGTGTAGTCGCATAGAATTGTAACAGGTCCAATCTCCGTAACCAGATCTGGGTGGTGTTCATACCAGTTTCTTTCAGTTTCTTTCCCGTTGAAGTTGCAGATTTTCCAGTGCAAATATTGGCCCACTCTGTCATGCCGGGTTTTATACTCAATGGGTGACAATATTGTGCAACCTGATACAAAATGATCAGTTGATTCTGGATATTTATCACAGAATCTGCATTTAACACAATATTTTAATATTATTATTATTCGTTCCCTGTGTGATGTTGTATTCTCTGCATTATTTTCTATAATTTTGTCATCGTGATGGTCATAATTCTGCATCTTCCAATCCTATTGTTCCAACCAGTTTCAAACAATTTCTATCCTAATTTTATGTTCCACAGATACATTTTTATTTCACGATGTCTTTATAATTTTGGAGAAGTACACATGTTTTTCTGCGTGTATACTTCAGGCAGTGATATCCAACATATGATTTGTCTCCTTTTAAATCTCGTCTTCTAGATTGGCTGAATTCCTTTTATTAGGAATATTCTACATGCTTACTCGATTTTTAATCGCTATAATTTTGTTTTGTTCTTTTTTCACCTGCTCTAGCTTTGCTCCGTTACATCCTTTTCTTTTGTATACTTCAAAGTGGAAAACAGATCCGACACAATCATATCTATTTGTATACTTAAAGATAATTTGCTACAATGGAATCTTAAAAGAATAACTGATTAATTTTGACAATTACAATAATCATTATGTTATTATGCTGACTGTTCGTATGTTACAATTTCCAAACATGTTAACCTTGAAAACCGGTGATCAAAGGACTCCACGAAATAATTATATCATCCTACTCTTTACTTGTTCATTCTTATTAAGTATCTATATTGATATTATGACATTGTCACAATATATTATACAATTAAATATCTGACTGGAAATAGTCTTTGGCGATCGCTGTCATTTTTCCGTAGTGTGCCGAGTCGGTGATGTTACTACGTTAAACTTCATGTGTGTCTTTTTGCCATTAAAATTGAACATTACTGAAAATTAAATCAGTCGTCTTTCCTCGGGTGAAAACGTTGTTTTTTTAATTAATAATTAGCATAAAACCTATTGTGTCTATTGGCTAGTTTTACTGTTGCAAATTGAAAATATTTGTCCAAAACTTGTCAGTGACGTAGAGGGAAACGTTCGTAGGAGAGACTTTCCATTGCTAGTAGTTTCAGGCCCGCAGGTTCACTAACAAGCGAAAAGTATAACTGAAAAAAAATATGTATTAAACTGAAAATCTCGCCTTCTGGCTAATTGCTGATTCGTTAATTTACGGACCAATGAAAAGTCACGCATGCTCTTAAACCTGCTCCTTTACTTTGAGTGGGGGACTAGTGACAATCAAATGATACTCTCAAATATATATCAGTAACACGATATATTTTCAAATATGTGACTGATTATTGGTTAAGAGATCTTTCTTTTTTTGCTTAATAGTTTAATTAACTTATTATACTCTAATTTGCATACATTGTTACAATATCTTATTAATTATAAATACGTAAATTTAACACTAATATGACTAGAATATCGCTATCCTTTAAGTAATTGCAAACATTTTTGAAGTTCTTTTTATTATAGTTACATTTCACCCCAAGTCAAATTTTGAGTCGAATTTCTGGTCATTCATGGAAAATTTTATATAAAATAGGAAATTGAATATAAGACTTAAGCATTACCAGACAAAAAACAGTCGGATAATAATAATAAAATGATAAAAAAATGATTGGACGCATTCTTTTAGCTTAATTTTTATATCACTGAAATCGTAATTCCATAAATAACAGATCGAATCATTTGCTGGCTAGTGATATGGGCATTTTTTCTCTTCTGATATAAAGACTTACACCGACGTTTTATTTCCTCATCGTTCGACTACCGAATCTATAGATTTGATCAGCTTTGGGAATTGTCCGCATATTTCCCAGTGGACGATTGGCCAATAAAGTCAAATTTTGCAGTCATATTAATCAAATCTGTCGACAATAAAAGAAAATACGTATGCAACGCGAATACTTCTCTCCAAAATTGGCACAACTCATAAGTAACGATTAACGATGGGAGAGATTTCTAAAAGTGAGGCTAAGTAAGATAGACTGGAAGACCCGCGCTCACTCTTCTGAGTTCGATCTTTCAAAGGAGCACTCTGATTTGTGCGCCTGCTAGGTTAAACAAAGTAGTTATCAATTGATAATTTCGGCTCAACGTTTAGTCAGCTCGTCATGAAAACGAATTATACTGTTCCGAACACTATCTCGCTACAATAGCCTTGCATCATCCAAAATTAAGATTTTAATGAATTAATATTCTCCAGATTGACTGCCTCAGCATAACATCGAACAAGATCACCTCTCTGACGGTTTGGAGTTTCATCTGAAATATTACTCTTGCGCCAGAACAATTACCATTTTATGAAACGTGTACCGTAAACCAATTTGTTTGACTCGTAAGTTCGGTTTTCAAGGAGGTAATCTGGTCGTGTGCCTGGCAAAATTTAGTTTAGTAACTTGCCTATTGGCTGTGTTTAGTAATTTCCAAGAATTTGTCTCTGTCTTGCTAGCCACATTTGGGATCTTTCTTAATCAATTCACCCCAAGTAAGGCGAAATGTTACTAAGACGCAAGAGGTTACTGGGAGTGAAAGAGAAAGAAAAAACTCTAAACGGAACCGGAAACACAATTCTAAGCAGGAAACAATAGATAAAACTCTACTCCTATACAAAAGACCAGGAAGGAAGTGAGGACCAAACACTTGATACCATTAGGAATGTGCAGGTTTCAGCGATGCTTGGAACAGGTCAAATATTAAGGAAAATGTTGTGTTACTAATTTGCGGATAGGATCTGCGATATGACTATGAACTTAAATGTACTAATACCATTATACTAATATCATTATTGGTATCATATATTTCAAATCATCGTCTAAACAATGGTTAATACCGTTATTTGGACAGAAGATAGCTTAAGGAATCTTTATCATCTTATTTTTCATGTTCCCCGAATTGCAGTATTCAATTTCCTTTTCTATATTAAGTTTTATATATTTACCTTTACGCGACACTTTGATATTAAACCCAGTTCTAGTTCTTCCCCTTTTTTAAGAATGGCATCACTTTTCAGATTCCTCCTATGGCCAAGATTGTCAAAGACGAGTCATTTGCACAATTCCCAATATGTCCCCGTTCCGACTCAGTTATTTTTAGTAGTTTCATATCTGCCTTCCCAGCAGTGGGTTTTGATATTTTATTGTACCATGCCTATGTCGGATCTAACTTATTCTGTTTCCTTTTCATTTATAAATATTTTCGATTTTCTTTTGGGTTTTTCTTATCGAATATATTCATTGTTAGACAGCATCTTTCTCACTTCATTCAATCTTCTTTGCCTCGTAATTATCTAAACCCATTCCACAGTCTCTTAAATACTGACCTCATTCCTTCCGTCATTTTTCTCATTACCCATATATGAGACGGAGAATGAATGTAAAGTCATTAGGTTTCGAGTTGCTTCTTCCAGCATTGTCAGTTTCATTTTCCATAGTTGAGGAATGGTTAAGACTATTATTATTATTATTATTATTATTATTATTATTATTATTATTATTATTATTTTCTTGTCTTGTTTTTAGATGACCGAGTCATATCTGAGTTGATACTCAAAGACAAACTATTTTCCTTAGTGCCTGAGCTGTTCAATATATCGAAGCCATCTGCGAACTGCAAATGATATCACGTATTAAAAATAGGTGTCTTGCAAATCAGAACTATTTTAGCCATGAGTGTACCGAGGGCAAAAGGGAAAACTTGAGATGCTGCTGTGTACAGTTCTCCGATTTCCTCATCCCAGGTCTTGGCACATCTGAGTCCAGACACAAACATTTTTTGTATTATTCAGTAGTATTTGCAGACATCTTCCACAAGGATGAATCATCTGTTATCAATAGGGTACTTGATGGAATTTGTCCTCCTTGCTTGCTCTTGTTCATGAAGAAACTGTTTCTAAGCCACCTCCATGAAGTTTCACACCAATTAAGGCAATAAAAACCATCAAGACGGAAAGCGTTGCTGAATGTTAGAGAGTATGAGAAAATACTATTACGAAAGAGAACAATAAAAGAAGAAGAATTAAGAATACAGAAGATAATTAAATAGCATTTGAACAATTTAGATCAAAGTTAACTGGGACGGAAAAAGCCGAAATTGATTTTCACAAGCGAGAAGTTCGATAGAGGAACCTTTTAGCATAGAACGTACACATAGACATTTCAACCGTAAAATGAGACCTAGCTGTCAGTCCAGTATTGCGCTTAAATTCTTCTAGGTACCACAAAGGAAAGTTTATCAGAACAATTACTGCGAAAGTATTTATAGAAAATGCATAAGGAAGGAACGTTGCGGTGGTAGGACGTTGTGGTGATGGTAAAGTGGCTGAAAGCGATATAACCGGGTCTGGAGAAATACCATTGCAGATTATTCTATGGATTTTATTAAGAAACTCTAAATAAATAACGAGAGCCCCACACCAGATGTGGCAGAAATATTCAAGGACGAATGGTATATCTATAAAATTGTCAGGTAAACTTTGCAGAGAAAGATTTCTCGCACGACACAGTTGACCAACTTTCCTAGCAGCAAATCAAGCAGTTGATTTAATATAATCTTTGTACTTCATGTAAGCGGAAGACGTTAACCATGAGTCACTTTCTTGGGGGTTAGCATCAGCCATGCTGATGGAATGCACAAAGTATTTTTTTTCAGAATATTAAAGATAAAAGATTCGGTTCGGAGACGAATTAACAAGCCATTCCTTGCCCCATTCAAAAAAATGATTGTAAGTCATTTTATTTAGATCAGCTATTAGTTTAACCTTATCGAACCAATCAGACTTAATATTAACATAGAAGTTAATAGTCGTCCCCTTAGCATAGATATCTAGTTGAGAACTAATGATACCAGGAAGGTCGGCGATGAATATTGGGAACAACTTACGTCTAAGCAGAGAACTCTAGAAGAGTGGCCATTCAAGACAACTTTTATTTCGAAGTTTGATAAGAAACACTGAATCATTTAAATACCATAACCTTTCAACTTGTGAAGAATACGAACATACCAAGCCATATGAAATGCCTTCGAGATGGAGCAAAACCTGAGCCTCACGATTCTGATCTAAAGCTTGATAGACTACTTCAGCAAGAATCATTAATACATCAGCACTTTACTCAGAAAAGTGAAAGTTGCTTATCTGAAAGAAGACCCTTTAATGTGAGAATTGCAAAACTAATAGACTGAGAATTAGAAGAACCAGATGCTTCACCTGTGCTCTTAAAACTTGGAACGACAGAAGAATTCCATAAAGTTGGAAAGGAAGATTTTAGATGGTATTTAGATTTACATTTACGAGATTGGTAAGTAAGTCTAACCACTTCACTGTTGCAATGGTTTGATGTAACCGTAAATTCTATGGTGACGGTTTCTTCTCTCCCATTTCACGTTTGTGAAACACTTTTTCGGCTTCTTGCTTTACTGTCAAGTACAATTTCAAGGCAACGCTGTTCATCAGCCGACTTCTTTAATCGTGATTTTAATGTGTTTCATTGCTTTGCCCTTTAGTAAAAAAATATTTACTCAGTATGAGCACTTCTGTCTACGATATGATTTCTTTCCTGTCTTTCGAGAATCAAAATATTGCTGTCTAAAAACAGTGTAATATATGTACACAGAAAAATGAGTTAAATAGACAGATGTGAGATAATGATATATAAATCTTTAAATAACAAGAACTATAATGGGAAATGTTGTAAGAGAAAATGAAAGAAATAGTTTTATGACGCGTTTCGTTATTTCGGACATTGTTGGACTAAATTTGTTATGTTGGTGCGAAAGTGGTATACTGAGAAATTTAAATATGGAATCATTCAATTTAAGGATCGAAGCAAAAACAAAAAAATACTTTAAATAAAGCCAGATATAAAAAAAATAAAAATAAAATTCCCAGCATCCCTCGTTCGTGTGCATGTGTAGTCGTACCAACATAACAAAATTGGGCTGATGAAGTCCTAAAGGACGAAACGCCTTTCATGAATAGATATGGACGGACTGAGATAGATAGATAGATAGATGGATAGATAAAAAAACTGATATATATATATATATATATAGATAGATAGATAGATAGATAGATAGATAGATATAGTGTCTGTCGACTCACAAAGCGAATATGACCATCAGTGACATGTCCAGTCCATCAGTGAAACTCCTCCTCCAATATTACTTCATTCATTTGTTGTGTGAACGACAGTGGCTCATAAAACCAGCCATCGATCTGCATTTCTTGTTAAAATATGGCATATCAAATCATCTCCGGGTGGTGGAAGTTGACTTTGTACATCATCATTTCCAAGGTGTCTTTTTATATACCTTGTCAAGATAGATAGATACATACATAGATACATGCATGCATGCATATATACATACATGTGGACAGACTGAGATAGATATGGACAGACTGAAATAGATAGATAGATAGATAGATAGATAGATAGATACATACGGAGAGACTAAGATAGATGCTGATTGACTGAAATAGACAGATAGATACATACATACATACATGTGGACAGACTGAGATATATGCATAGATAGATAGAAGCATACATACATGCATACCTAAGGAGAGACTGAGATAGATATTTACATACATACATACATGCATATATACATATGGACACACTGAGATAGATAGATATTGACTGAAATAGATAGATAGACAGATACATACATACATACATACATACATACATATGGACATACTGGAATAGATAGATAGATAGATAGATAGATAGATACATACATACATACATACGTATAGACAGACAGTGTGAGATAGATGCTGATTGACTGAAATACATACATACATACATACATACATACATACATATGGACAGACTGAGATAGATAGATACTGTAAAAGAGAAAAAACTGCTTGATAGATATGAATAAATTATGAGAGATACAAAGACATAGATAGATAGATAGATAGATAGATAGATACATACATACATACATACATATTGACAGACTGAGATAGGTAAATAGATAGATAGATATTAAGTTGGTGCAAAAATAATGACGTAATAATGTCGTTTTTGACGTTAAAAATACGGCAAAAAACGACATTATTACGTCATTATTTTTGCACCAACCTAATAGATAGATACTGTAAAAGAGAAAAAAAACGGCTTGATAGATATGAATAAGTTATGAGAGATACAAAGACATAGATAGATAGATAGATAGATAGATAGATAGATAGATAATGAAAATCAGGAGATATGAAGAAGTGAGAAAGCATATGTAAAAGAGGAAATGTGAAAATATAAATTAAACCGCAACGAAAATAGGAGTAAGAAAATTTTGGAACACCTGAAGGCAAAAAATTGACAGTTTTGCTGTCTTGGGTTTTGTTACTTCTTTAACTCTTTAAAATATTAACGCGGGTGAAGGTCTTTTTTTTCTTTTCCGTTCCTAAAGCACACATTACAGTAGGGTAGGTGAAAACTACAATATTTATATAGATATTTTATAAAGTTTAAAACAAAGACGTTTTATATGATGAAATTACAAAGGAAACGAAAGAAGCAAAGAGCAAGAAAATATTCTTTTGTTATAAAATTTCTCACCGATTTGTCAGAAACCTCTCTTTCTTCAATGTATTCTGTGTATTGTCAGATCACAGAGTGTGTCCTTTGGCTTTGGCGCCCACGATCTTTATTTTCGTCTTTCTTAAACATGGTTGTCACGATAGCTGTCTAGATATTTTACAATCTATCGTGTATTCCGATCCCAGTACAGAATTTGGCAGCATTTTCTTTTTTTGACTTTTCTTCTTTCCTTGCCATTGATAAAAAAAAACACATTTCAGCAACAAACTTAATAAACTCTAAAAAGGGAAAACATCATGGTTCATATGATAAACATTTCGTTTACGCACCAAGATTTTTTACACACCAACATAAAAAAATAGTCCAATGAAGTCCTAAAAGAAAAAAAAAACTCACAGGAATAGATATGAACAGACTGAAATAGATAGATGTGGACAGACTTTGACAGATAGATAGATAGATAGATAGATAGATATCAAACACCATTAGATCTGAAGTTTACCGTGGATCAGATTATATGTGTGCTCTTGTTAGGATCACAGTGTTACTCCTCGTTACAGCTACCTCGGATCAAGGTGTGTATTATGTCGGCCTGTGATCCAAGCTTAGGATAGCATTTACTCCTCAACTGTGTCTTTAGGCTTAACAGAATAAATAGGAGCCAAATAGATTTCGAGATTCCAGTCATGTGACAAAATCATTCCTATGGAATCTTTGCCCGTAGAAAAGAAAATAGATATTATGAGAATATATGATATCACTGCACACACATACAGGCAAGCGCATGTAGAGTGTTTGGTATTTACCTCCGTGGCGCTAACAGAGGTTGAATGTCGGTGGACCATAATAAACAATACATTTTAAAAATAAATGGCCAATGATTATTGATGTACATAGATACAAGAAGCGGAGAGACAGAGAAAGGTCGGCTTCAAGTTAGCTCGACGCTGAGTGAGAGCGGCCGAATCTCGCCCTCGTTTGGACGGTTACCAAGCACATCCGAACTGAATGGTTGGGAAGTGAGTAGAGAACGATCATCTTTCTCGAAGTGGGTTCATAAAATCCACTCGTGACCGTAAACCCTTTTTGGTTTCCTTATGCATTATTTCAAAGTAACATTATTTATTTTTGTATTATTATTTTATTTATTATTTCATGTATTATTTTCTTTTCATTCTCCCACAATATACCCTAACCCAGAAGCAGAGCTGTATAAATACATTATTTACTAGAGATATATAAATTTGTTCTTTTTAGAAAATGATAGTCGTCTTCCTGAGCGTGTGGTCTTGTAGTGTCACTGGTTTTAAATCTCAATAGGGATCCTGCGGTGATTTCCAGGGAGATTTTGTGGTCTAATATATTATTCATGTCTGGTAATTACTTTATAGTATCCGGAGTAAAGAGAATTGCTTAGCTGAGTGCAACCGTCCTTCAGAAAGGAGTGAGACGTTTAGCTTAGTCATCTCTTCAGAAAATTGCTTTATGTTTTATTTTTTGGTAACGGTCGAGCTGTTATCTTTTATTTGTGATTTTGGAAGTAGTAATTGAGTTCCAGTGACAGCGATGACGGGCGAAATATTTTCTTCATTAGGTACATTTCTCATTTTGCAAACATTTTATTCAAAGCATAAATTCAGGAATTTTAAATGTAGCGAGTATGCTGCCATATTGTATTTCAATCATTTGGGGCAAGATTGATAGTTTAAAAATGTTCGTTTTAAGTTTTTGTTGTGTTTTGGCAAAGCAAATATTCATTTTTTTTAGCGAACATGGCAAGGCAAATATTCATAATTTTGTTATTGTAAAGACGCGTGGAAGGCAAATATTTATATTTTTTTAACTCACGTCTTGTGTCCACGTGCGCGGTATCGTAGGTAGAAAAGTTAATTGACTTACTTTTTCACTGGTTGTCAATTCTAAATAAGTGTCTATAGTTGAATTTTAGTTCTTCGTGTTCATATCACGTCGGCATTATCAATCGTAAAGTGTTTAATATTTGACTAAAACAGAAGTTGAATGTCGGTGGACCGGAATAAAAAAAAATATACGAAGACTTCATTAGAAAATGAATGACCAATGTTTATGGACGAACTTAGATATAAAAATACGAAGTTATAGAGAATGTTCGACTACTATACTCATCCCAACTCAATTGTTAGGAAGTGAGGAAAGAATAATCATCTCCTTTACGGAAGTGACGTCATAAATTTCATACGTGAACATAAATCATTTTTAGTTTCCTTCTGCATTATGGGTAAATGAAATTCTTTATTTTATTATTATTATTCTTTTATTTATTAGTATTTTTATCAGTTACTTTTCATTCACTAACACACATACACACTTAGATAGACTGAGTAAGAGATGAACATATACATACATATAAGTCCCAATCTCACTCTTTCCCTCACATTGCCTCCCCCTCTCTTTATATATATATATATATATATATATATATATATATATATAAATATATTTTAAATAAAAACAGACCACTTTAAGGTTCCATGTAATATTAGGTTGGTGCAAAAATAATGACGTAATAATGTCGTTTTTTGACGTTAAAAATACGTCAGAAAACGACATTATTACGTCATTATTTTTTACACCAACCTAATAAATTATTTTACCGCAGCCCTTTTAAAAGGACTGCGGATCATCAGACTTTACTTCCCCTGTATATATGTGTATATATATATATATATATGTGTGTGTGTGTGTATATATATATATATATATATATATATATATATATATATATATATATATATAAATGTGATATAATGAGGAACGAGTAGGAAACACATCTCTAATCTAACATGTTTCACTTTATTAAACCTTCGTCAAAGATCAAGATAGAAATGATAAAAAATGATAAAAAAAAAGAGACGCAGATTAATATTATGTCGTGTTTGTCGGTTTCTTATTGATTAGATATTTTGTCCCGTGCAATGAAGTAGCAGGTAATATTCAAATATGCGTGGGAAACATTCATACAAAGAATTAATGGATTTATTTTAATCAACGATTTGCTTACTTCAAATTTAGACGAAGAATTAATAAGAGTTTCAATTTCCAATATTATCTTTAGAGTCTGAATAAAGAATTGGAGCGGTAAACATTCATCAAGCAGTGCTGATTCTTATATTAACATTTATTGTCTCAATGTCTATCTCTCTCTCTCTCTGCATATATTAACATAGAGATAAGAAAAAACAATAATTATTAGGTTGGTGCAAAAATAATGTCGTTTTCTCACATAGGTTACTATGTGATAAAACGACATTATTTTTGCACCAAGCTAATAATTTAAAAAACAATTATGTAACGACATAAAATGAAGAAATAATTACATAAACTATTTATTAAAGCAGATAATTCAAAATCAATATATAAAATGGATCATATTAATTATAATAATCAGGCGAAAAAGAAGTACATACAAGTTTATAAAGCCACTAACAATGAATCAGAATATAAGATAAATGAAGAAGCAAAATTAAAATTAGACAGTTAAGTATAAGATAGTTAACCAAAATCGAAGAATTTATTAAACTAAAAGATCATAAGGATTAATTTAAAGAATAAACCTACATGTAGATTATTAAATGCTGCAAAATCAATATAGGGAAAAATGAGAAAACAAATAATAGAAAAAATATTTTCAAAATTAAGACAAAATATTAAATATAAATAAATGGAAAAAGATGATCAATTTGTTTAACAGTATTACAAAAATAAAAATAGCTACACTTATATACAAGTCGAAATTAAAAATTTTATCCATAAATTACAGAAAATATATGAAATAAAGGATTGGATTTAGCTAAACAATACATAAACATTCAAGAAAAAGAATAACATACAACTGAAAGCTCTAAAAATCACTATTATAATACCAAAATAAAATATGGTTAAAAACCACAATAAAATTAACTTTGACGTATGATTAGGTACTTATGATGAAACGTAAGTATGCGAACTAAGGGGAATATACATTAAACATAATTTATCAGATGCAATTAATAACAAAGTTATAGGTTTATATAGGGATGACGGTCTAATAGTTATAAAAAATTGCAATGGTAGAACATTAGAAAAAATAAGAAAACAAATAATAGAAATATTGAAAGAATTAGAATTGATAATAGACGAAAATTAACCTAAAATAGTATATTTTCTAGATTTAATTTAAATAAAAATACATACAAACAATATAACAAAACAAACAATAAGAAAATCTCAAATCACCCATCTAATGTATTCAAACATATCCCAATGAAAGAATTACTATCAAGGCAAGAATATTTAATGAAAATATAAAATATATAAACTGGCATTCAGAAAAAATGGATATATGCATAAATTAGGATATATGACAACAAAAATACAAGCATAAATAAAATAAAAAGAAATATAATTTGGTCTAACCCACTTTATAAAACAAAAAAAAAACAGGAAAATTATTCTTCAAATTAATTGATAATTACATTTCTAAAAATAGGAAGCTATCAAATATCATTAATAAGAATACAATAAAATCAGCTACAATTATATGACAATTATAAAGAATATAATAAATAAACATAATAAAAAGACTAAACAAAAATAATAACAATTATAATAATACAAATCAGAATAATAACAATAATTTTAATTGTAGAAAAAATAACTGTCTACTTGATAGTCAATGTTTAACCAGTAATATAATATATAAAGCAACTGTATCAAATAATATTAACACAGGACAAAAACTATACAATATCTACCAAAACAACAAAGAAAGGTGTAACAAAACACAAAATGTTATTTAAATTAAATAGACGACACAACATTATTTACATATATATGAGATCAAAATGCAAAAAAAAAAAAAAAAATACCTACAATCATCAAATGGGAAATAATAAAAAATACTTGCAAATATTATTAAAAATAGAACATTTAAAATATGCCGAGAAGAAAAAATAAAATAAGTTTTAACAATCAAACCAAATGATTAAACAAAAGAAATAAATTAATGGGTATATGCAGACATTTTCAAAAATATCTAATAACTTAAACACTTAAAATAAATTAAATAATTTCAATAAATTATGAAAAAAACATCTAACTTTAATATATATATATATATATATATATATATATATATATATATATATATATATATATATATATACGTGTGTGTGTGTGTATAGGTGGTGGAATTATATATATATATATATATATATATACATATATATATACGTATATGATATATATATATATATATATATATATATATATATAAATATATAAAAGAATCATCTAAAATTAAATTTAAATCATACAAATTAATTAAGTAAAAATAATTCATATTTTAAATATAATATACAAGTGTATGTGTATATATAGGAGAACAACAATAACAACAAATAATTATAAAAATACAAAAATATGCATATGTAATAACTAAAAATATAAAATGGAAAATATGCAACAGAAAACAATTACATGTGTTTATGAGCTAGCTCGTGCGCATGCGTGTGAGCATGAATATACACGCGTCTGTTACGATTGCGTATTGGAAGTATACTCTTGCGGAGAAATTGCATTTATGAGAGGACTGATGGACACGCCAGCCAATATTTTTTCTTAAGATAACAGTGTCTTTAATATATATATATATATATATATATATATATATATATTAATAAAAGTAGTTAAAAACTTTTCTAATTAAATAATACTATACTTTTAATGCGTTTTTTTACTTTATGATTCAGAGCAGAATTTCGGTAAATGGAGTACCTGCTCGACAAAAAATATGTTTACTAAAATACTCCAGGAGTCCTGCTTTTAACTAATAAAAGTACGACGTGAGGACAGTTGAGTAATGGATAGAGGCTCGGATTGAGAAATCGGAGAGTTTAGTTCAAATACCAGTCCATTACATACCTTGGGTAAGGTATGAATCTTCTTCTCCCCCCCAGCTATGGGTAAATAGCAGGACAAACCTGATTCTATAGCGACTGAAGTATGAAGTGGCTGATATTTTAATTTGTCGAAATTTCAAAAAAACAAGTAAGTGGATGTTACGGATGTAAAAGTAATAGTATTTTTTATCAAGATTTTCAAAAAACAAAATTCAAAAATAAGTGAATTCAGTTGTGAATAAGTCTTGAAAGTTTAATTAAAATTTGGCAATTATTTTATTTTTGCATGAATTTTCAGATCAATGTAGGTTTTACCAGAAAAATACGTTGAAAACCTTTAGTAATCTTTAGCGGACCGTTATCACATAGAAATGATTTTTCTCTAAAACTTTGAACATGCTAGAAAGGATTAAAACTTTAATAAGATAATAACAAAAACATTCTAGTCTTTCCTCTTAAGAAAAGCACACACATTTTGAGGATAAAACTTTGTGAAGGTGACTGAGTAACTATTATTGCTCTTTCCAGCATTGACGTTCTTAACCTTTTGTTTAATGTAGCGTGAAACGCCAACATCTTTATAATGTCATTATGTTCCCTTCGAGTTCCATGTGCAACTCATTTTAGTTGTTGCTGTTGTTTAATGGACCAAAGTCATCCGTTAAATATACAAATTTTAATATATATACACACGATATATATATATTTAGGTAACTACACTCGTCTCGGAAAACCTTCGGTTTCTTGATTTGCTAATGGTCAAATCAATCTCAAAGGAATAAAACGTTTTTAAAAAAGAAAGAGCTATGAACATGAACCTCTGTCGAAAATAATCATACAGCATACATGTCCAAAGCCCAAAGAAAAAAAAACCCCGATACGATTAATCAACTAACTTAAAAGTGCTCAATAGAAAAGTAGAGCAGACCTAGTCAAACCTAGAGAGCCAGACAAACCTACCTAAGCGTATCGTCAAGGAAAGCTTTCCCTGAGGATCTCCTTAGGTGAAACCTTGGTAGGTCTGGCTCTCTAGGTTTTACTATATATATATATATATATATATATATATATATATATATATATATATATATACACGGGTATATGATGGGATACATATTGAATTTTATATCTGTTGCTTCTGTTCTATTTTCTTTTTTTTTTACTCTTGTGGTAATTCATTCTGTTATATTCCTGATAATCTTCTATAATCCTTACCTCTGACATTATTATCATTGTTATTATGTAATGAACTTTAATTCCAGTTGCTTCTTTTGTGAGATGATCTTTCTTTCATATTTCAACTATAGTCTCAGTAATCAATTTCAATAAAATGCTTTTCCATATGCTTTCACTTCAAACCTGTACCGTTCTTCAGGCATGTTTTTCAGAGCTCTCTGATACCTTTTTACTTAACTATTAACCCAGAATGAAGTTCAGAAGACACTCCTAAGACCTCGTAGGCACAGTCAGTAAAATGTTAATACGTATTAGTTTTATTAGGCGATCTTGAACTACAGTTCAGAAACTATATTCTATTTTGGGCCTAGCCGACTCTTGTGAAGATAAAGTATGACAGAAGGAGTCAGATAATTCCTGAAGCGAAAGATATTTCCAGCATATTTAGCAAAGGATTATATATTTGTTGTCACTGAAAACACTCAGCAAATCTGTCTGCAAACAACGTGCCTTTTCAAAATAAAACATACTTTTCTGAAATCACTACCTCATTTTCAGGGCTATGTTTCATTATATTCACTCACGTGTTAGGCAAGTTTTGAATACACGTTTTTTCCTCCAGTTATGGGTTAATTAGTAAGACTTGTATCACTAAAACATTATCATCTACCAAAAAATAAAACTCTTACAATCTAAAAATATGTTGATTTTAAATAACCTGCAAAGGGTTGATAAGCCGTAAAAATGTCTGAATTAATCAATCAATTATACGAATAATGCAGATGAAAATATACAACGAGATGTAGAAGATATTTAGAAGAAAGGAAATTCTCAGTTTTATTATTCATAAATACCATGAAATATTCTGTTTGTTTGCATTTTTATACGCAGAGAATAATTCTATCGAGAAAATTGTTCGAAAATAATTGTTCCTAAACAATTATTCGAAAAACATTTATTCAAATTTTAAATTGTTTGAATGAAATTTATTCGAAAGGATAATTATATTAAATGATAATTATTCGAAATGCAAAATTCATTATCGCAATGAAAATGTAAAAGTTAAAATAGGAAATACAAAAATGATAATAATTCGCAGTACGAATATCGCTAATAAAACAATTTATATTATTTACATTATTCGGACTATTCTCCTCATCTTTGTCGCTATATGTATTACAACGTTTCGGCCGTTGTATGATCCGACCTTCTTCAAGGGGTTGCAATGTCGAACTGAATCCTTTCTTTCGCTCACAGGGGTAGACTGTTCTAGTTCCACGTGCCATGTTTAATGGATATCAGTTATCAGTTATCCGCTGTGCCATGTGTCCTCAAGGAACATAAGTGGAGAACTTTCAAAGGGAAATTAACAGGAGATAACTGATAACTGACACCCATTAAACATGGCACGTGGAACTAGAAAAGTCTACCCCAGTGAGCAAAATAAAGGGTTAAGTTCGACATTCCAACCACCTGAAGAAGGCCGGAGCGTACAACGGCCGAAACGTTGTAATACATATGGCGACAAAGATAAGGACAATAGTCCGAATAATGTAAATAATATACATAATACCTTATCTCACAAATATAGGCAGATAAAACGATTTAATAAGAAAAATCCTTATAAGCTTAATTTATATGATACTATTAGGTTGGTGCAAAAATAATGACGTAATAATGTCGTTTTTCGACGTATTTTTTAACGTCAAAAAACGACATTATTACGTCATTATTTTTGCACCAACCTAATACAAGGAAATAGTCAACTAATGACGAGTATTCGTTAAAGAATGCCACTTATTTTCTAAATTTTTCATTTACGTCTCTGTATTTCTTTTGAGATTTTGGCAACTTGCTCTTAATTTTGGATTAGGAATTTCTTGTTAGTCCTGTTTCCTTTTAAGGGCGTCTAAGAATTTCCATATTGTGGGATAATGGGATGAGACTTGCTGCAAAAAGTCGTATGTCATCCTTCAGGTAAATCAGCATTTATTATTTCAAAGCAAGATCACATACGTATTTCAAACTAGGTATTTTGAACAATTATGGTTTTGAATGAAAATTAATCGATAGTGTAATTGTCCTTTCGATTACTTTTTATTCCAGCAATGTACAATTCGAATAAATGATTTTCGACCAATTTCCTCGATACATTTAAAAATATTCAACAAATTTATAATAATTGTTTTTTCATTTTACAACATTTCGGCTTACTATAGCTTTTAGAAAATGACTGAACTTTCATATAGAAAAGAAAACCTATAATCAGGTATTAATAATGTATTTTCTTACTGAATTTTTCCGTGAATCCAGCAGGGATGGTGTTATCGACTGATATTTTTTCTTATTGTTTAATAACTCACATCTCTTTTCACAGCTCTGCAAGAGTATCCTGAACAACAGCAGATCTTCAATCAGTTCTCCATTCAATCAATTCGAAGTCCTTACATCTACAGCATATAAGTGGAATGCTTTGCTTGGATATTCACTTCCAACTCAACACTCGACTCATTTGGAGTACCCACACCTTATCCCCATCCCCCACTAGAACTGAGGCTCTACTGAGTGATATGCGCATAATTCCATCATTGGTCAGAGACATCATTTCCAAATTAGAATGTCATAAGGCAAGCGGAGGTAATGGGATCTCAACCGACGTTGTAAAGAAATGTGCTCCCGAGCTGCTTCTCTCCAAACTCTACAATTATTACCTCTTTGCTTTCTGCTTTCCATCTTGTTGGAAGTCCTCTTTTGTAGTTCCTGTTTTAAGAACTCTGGAGAACCTTCTGACCACACTAACTATCGCCCTATTGGTCTCCTACCGTTTTTCAGCAAATTATTCTAGGCTTTAATCAATGCCGAAATGATTAAGCATCTGGCCTCTCACGAGCTACTCTCTGGCAAACAATATGGCTTCCGTTTTCCCGATCTACCGGTGACATGTTTACGGCCATTACTGAATATGTATATCAATCTCTTGATATTACAGGTGAAGCTCAAACTATGGCTCTAGATACTTGAAAGGCATTTGACAGGGTTTGACATACTGGTGCTTTACGTAAGATTCAGGGCTATGATATTACAGGACGATTGTTCGATTTATTATAATCGTTACTATCAAATCGTGAAATGAATGTCGTTCTGAACGGACTCGCTTTCAGATCCTTTCACACGAACGTGGTTCTCACCCAAAGCTCTATCGTGGGTTCTACACTGTTTCTGATCTTCAATGATCTTGATGCCATCATTTCTCAATTAGGCAGTTATGCAAATGACACTACCATTTACTCCTGTTTCAAAACAAATCTATCAGAGGTGACAAAGACAACCTGGCCGTTGGTTTCGAAAAGGACCTCCAATCAGTGGTTGATTGGGGCAAGAAATGGCTTAAGAATTTTAGTGCCTCCAAAACTAAACAGCTCTCATTTAACGACCGTAGAGAAACTTCCCTGTCCCCATCAGCTTACGTGATGCTCAACTCATGGAGAGTGTCTCACTGCGGTTTCTTGATATTTTACATTTTCAACTGACTTGAAATGGAAAAACTACATTGAATAAATAGCTGCATCTACTGCAAGGAAACTTGGAACACTGTGCCGTGCCACAAGTTTTTTCTCGTCAGACACCATCTTGCACATTTACAAATCTACCATTTCTCTGTGCATTGAATACTGTTACCATATCTTGTCTGGTGCTCCTGCTATTCATTTTGAGGTTCTTAGCAAAATCCAAAGAAAAATCTGAAATGTATTCGATCCTGACTTGACCTCTCAACTTAACACAGTTTCTCACAAACGTCATGCGGCTTTCCTCTGTCTTTTCTACAAATATTTTTATGGCAACTGTTCTAACGATCATTTTTCCCTGGTGTCCCGACTACATGAATTTAAGCGTGCTACTAGATTGGCATCTAGGTTTCAGCCTTTTAGTTTTTAAATTGTTAAATATAACCGTCACTTCTACTCCAACAGTTTCTTTTCTCGCACTTTCTGACAGTGGAAATCCTTTGTGTTTTCCTTGCTTCTCTGAAAACTACATCTTCAAAAATTCAAATGCAATCGCCATCTTCTGTCGTATTGAATCCCGTTCATGTTTTATCCTTTCCCCAATTCCCCGATACCCAGTTTCCTATCTCATTTTCCCTATTTGTGACGTAATAGTGACATTCCCGTCTTGGGGTGAAAGAACAAATGCTGTACAATCTGAGTTTTAACTACTACTTGTATGCATCTCTTGAAAACACGCAAAAAATAAATAAATAAATAAAAAAAATAAAATCAGAACCGTTACAGGTCCTCACCTGGCATCTAGGCTAGAGTCATTTCCCATCACCATAGTGTCATTTCCCATTGCCTCGTTTAGAAATATTTTTACTGTCATTGTTATGCGAGCTTTCCTCTTTGGTACCAGGACTTCCCGAAAGTGCGGTACTAGATTGACACTTAGTTATCACCATTACACTGTTTAAATTTTTAGCTGTGAACATTTCTTCTCTTGCACTTCTCGCTTGTGGAATTATATTCCAGCTGACTTCATTTCTCACAACTACCGACGTCAACAATTTAAATGCAATTTCAATCGTTAATTTTTGCTTAATTAAATCCGGTACTGTCAGTTTCCTATCGGTTTCTTTTACTCTACATCATAGTAGCTTTATTGCCTTGATTAGGTTGAAATGATTGAAGAAAAATGCAGAACGGAAACAAGCAGCAGGTTTGCTAAAAAATGTATGTCAAATATGCAGTTTCATTAAAAGAGATTATATATTATATTGCTATGATATACAAGGAGCGATATACATAAACACACACACACACACACACACACACACACACACATATATATATATATATATATATATATATATATATATATATATATATATATATATATATATATAACACTGTTTTCCCCACACAGGGAAACTATAACATATGTAAAGAAAACATGCAGTATAAACGGGATAAAATCGAAGGGGTCTTGTAATATTAGCCAAATATAAGACGGTCATGCCGGTGGTGTCTTATGTGTTTCTATTTGTGACACTGTGTTTTCCATCCGTTATTCCCTTATATATATATATATATATATATATATATATATATATATATATATATATATATATTGTTATTCCAGTGAAAATAAAGGTTAGCAGCAAATAAAAGTTCAGGTCTAAGAAACTTGGTAGTAAATCTATTGTTTTTCTAATACATTTTAAATGTGTAAAAAAAGCAGCGGATAAAAAGAAATCGAGGCAATAGTGTTCGCTTCCATATTAAGTGTTCAAATGTATTCCTCGGTACCGAGTTTCAATGAAAATAGGTTCAACTCGCATTATATGTTTAAATTGCGTTCTCCCTCACAAATGTGTTCTCTTTCGCTGTATCTGTTCAAAATGTGTTCCTCTTCACGCTATCTGTTTTAAATATGTTGCCCTTCACTCTATCTGTTTCAAATATGTTCCCCTTCTCAGTATCTTTTATAAATATGTTCACCTTCACAGTAACCTTATGTTTTCACCCTCAGAGAGTCCATCCAAAATATGTTCTCCTCACAATATATATTCAAATGTTGTTCACTGTTAAAATTAAGTTCCCATTCACAAAATCTATTAAAAATGTTCCTTTCCCATTATCTGTTCAAAATTATGTTCCCTTCAGAGTATCTTTTCAAAATATGCCCCCATTCCGCACAATAATTTTCAAAATGTGTTCGCAATCACAGTATCTGTTCGAGTTTTGTTAAAGAACTAAAACAATAGATATAAGTTAAGATAAAATATTTTACTTTTTGAATTCTAATTGTATGACGGCAATCAAAAGTATCATCGTAGCGATTTTTATATCTGTTGCTTTTAAATTTTAAGATACAAAAATAATCGCTCATCTTAACTTTCATTGAACCTGGATCCAAATTTATAAATGTATATGAAACAGGCACAAGAAAAAAAGTCAAAACAATAGTCATAAAATGTTTCTTATTTTTAATAGGATATTTTTGTAAGAACATTTGCCGTCCATACCGAAATTTCTTTTATATATTTATATCTTGATGAATATAAATGATAAAAGGGGAAGAGTGCATCTATTTAAAAAAAAATGTTAGTTTTTTGTCAAATAAAAAAGTAACTTGTAATCCCCGCATTTGCACTGGTTTATATGACTCATAATTTATCAAGAGTATTCGTGGACGACTGATCACTGACAATTATCCACGCCTCCATAGTTGTCCATTTCGAGCTTCGAAAATTAGTCTCCTACGCAGGTTAAACCACACACATACATGTACCCGTACACGCACATACACTTAAACACCCAAACTTAAACACGCATATTTTTTTACCTAAATGACGCATTGTTTGCACGAGTATTTGCAAAAAATAATGTAATTTTTATGTACACCCTATCTGTTTTTTTAAAGTCTCAGAAATGGAATTAGTGCAACGAATATATTTTCTTATTTCTAGGACTATATGACGAATGACTTACTTTTTTTGACTTACTTATTTTGATACTGAACGCTCGATGAGACAGGATGAGTCAGAAGCTGTATATTTCGAGGCTACAAAAAGAAATCTCGAATTAGGCACATTTTAATAGTTACATATATCATTTTTTATTTTAATGTGTAATTTATATATTGGAAATGCGCTCTTTAGATAAGTAAATGAAATTCGCGCTGAAATTAAATAAAATAGAATGTTAGTATTGATTTATTTATGTCAGATATAAAGACAGGATATTGTTGAGAACGATAATTGCCAAATTCCTTAAGGGACACGGCTCATAGAAGATGATGTCTTGGCTTTACTGACTTTGCATCAACCTTTTTCAGCTTTGAGGCTTACGTAAAAATCTAGGCGCATGCGTAGTGCGAATATAAAGTTGTTAGCACTCACTCACATCGTGTCGTGGTCGAGGTGAGACGGTAAAACTTACCGCTCCTAGAATTTACTCTTTCTTTCAAGAATTATCCTTCAATATTCTTGACACAAAATAATTCCCGATATAATGAATATTTGTATCTCATTTTGCCGAGGTTTACTGCCATACCTCATCAAAAGACCGGTTCTAGCCTGATTGTCGGAGTTAAGGCACGTCAAGCCTCATCAGTATTGATATGGGTAACTACTTGAGAATATTAGATGCTGTGGATAAGGGCTAAGAAAGAGAAGACGGAAATCCGAGTTCGAATTCAAGTCAGGTTCATTACATTCACGCGCAAATACTTTTGAGAAATCTATTGATCTACTTCTTCTTCATCAATTTATTGGTTAAAATAGTAAGACTTGTATATATAAATCTTTATCTCCAAAAAATATATAATACAATATTCACTCGCCAAAAAAAGAAAAAAAAGTAATTATTCTTACAATCCAGTTTTGTTTGGACTTTAAATAACCTAAAAAAGGTTGATAAGCCGTCAAAAGTAAATAAATCATTTATCTATTTCCTCAACCAATTCACCACTTGTAATTTTTCATCGAAAAAATTTCTCAATTTCAAATGACGATTCCTAAGCCTAACAAATCACGTTTCAGCTGGGGCTCCCCAAACAATTAACAATTCTTATATGTTCATTTAACTCTCCCTCCTTTATTGTCTCAGGACTTACTGTTACATCACGTACGATCATGAAAGTTAACCAAAGTCGAGCCTGGTTAGTACGTAGATGGGTGACCGCTTGTGAATATCAGGTGTTGTAAGCGTGGATGTGCGGACGGTGTAATGGATAATGACTGTGACATGTTAATCGGAGCGCCGAGTTCCAATTCCAGTAGGCTTCGTTATGTTCAATTACTAGCAAATAACATTGGGAAAGGCATGCATCCACCTAATCTCCGTCCAGCTATAGGTTACTTAGTAACATTTTGTGTCACTAAACAATTATCATCTCTAAAAACACACAATCTAAAAATATTTTTCTGGTTTTAAATAACCTATAATGCGTTAATAAAACAAAGCAATGGGTAAATAATTGTCTCAGGTTTTTGCCAATATCTCCATCCTTAGTTCTGACCCCAGGAGAATGTGGAAAGAACTGATCATTATATATTTTATTTATTAGGTTGGTGCAAAAATGATGTCGTTTTCTCACATAGTAACATATGTGAGAAAACGACATTATTTTTGCACCAACCTAATATATTCAGCCTATTAAATTTATCTTTATTGCTGTTATCACAAAGTTTCGGCCGTTATGACCCCGGCCTTTATCACGTGTACATCGATCTATAGAGAATTCTGAACACAACCCTTTATTTCATCCACAGGGATAGAGTGTTCTAATTACACTGCCTATGTATAGGAATATCTATTCTAATTCTTATTTATAGTACTGCTCAATTATTTCTTGCCCGTTTCCACTGAGTCCAAATACACACTGCCCAACCCAAAGATTGAACTCACAACCACTATATCACGAAATTCACAAACCGCCTCTTTAATCTCTTACGCTGTTGTCCTGTAGGACAGAACAGACGTGATAACAACAAAAATAAGAATAATACTACAAATATAAATAATGGAATAATATTCTCAGTTCTTTGCACAATCCCCTATCGTCTGACGAGCTACTTTCACTGGTACCCAAACTGCATGAATTTAAGCGTGGTACTAGATTGGAATCTCTCTCCCATACTTTCAATATCGAAACAGTTAAATGAAACCGCCTCTTCTACTCCAATGGCTTCTTCTCTCGCATTTCCCGACAGTGCATCTCCCTTCCTCTTGCTTCCTTGATTGCTATAATCTTCAAATATTCAAATGTAATGTAAATCGATAACTGATTGTCTTGATCTTGATCCCCGTCCTTTTTATCCTTTCCTCAAACAAATCTCTTTACGATTACCTTCATTCTCTGTAGCCCCTTGCGTGCTAGTGGCACTTCAGCCTTGCTTTCGGTGAAAAGCTTAAAAACAAAAAGAAACAAAAACAAAACAAAAAAGAATGAAGTTTATAATGATAATTCCTCATCCCATAAATTCAGACAGAATTTGAGATCATTTCATTCCTCAAAAAGTACTTAGCCCACTCAGACAAAATATTATAGTCATGACTCATATGTAAGTTTCAATTGATGAACATCATCTGCAAGAGTCTTTACGGTAGGCGACTATATTGCTCCCAGGCGAATAAGTGCAGTGTGAACGCAGACAATATAAGAACGCAATTTACAGTTTTCTTTTTA
>OZ010578.1:22305826-22373326 GCA_963932145.1 Acanthosepion lycidas | reverse complement strand
TGTTTGTTTTGATTTTGTCGACTGCAAAATAGAATCAGTTATGCACCATCTCTGAGAAAGAAAGAAACCTTACGCAATTCCCTTCGCCAGAAATTAGCAAACATCATGCCGTACTGCTTGGCATTCGCAACGAAACTCCAATACGAACATTTCACAATGCCTGGACAATCTGAGAACATTGCAGAGGATTAGAAAAGAGCTAGGTCAGTCTAATGATGATTACGAAGGTACGGCAGCTCGGTAAAACTCACTCTGAGAGTTCTGATAAGAAAATAACTCCTGAATTTGAGGGTGGTGCCCTAAAACCCAATACGGAGGCTTACATCAAGTGCCTTGAGGAGGTAGTGATGCCCTAGGTAAAGAGGTTTAAAATGGTGATTTTATTGAATAAGACTACTCTTTAGTATATAGATATTTTTGTGTAATTTTGGTAATTATATCTGGTAAAATTAGAAAATCAGGATTATTTTCATTGTTGCGTAATTTATAAAGCAATTTATGCATGGCACCTTGTATATCATTATATGTATCGTTGTTGTGTTTGTCAATGTGATAATTTTAGTATCGGCCTATATTTCTGAGTTGAGGTATTATGTACACAGGGTAGTTGTTAGGTTGTAGAGTACTGCTTATAATGACCATTCTACCCCAGCGAGCGAAATAAAGGGCTCAGTTCGACATTCCAACCATCTGAAGAAGGCCGGAAGAACAAAGATGAGGACAATAATCCGAATAATGTAATTAGTGTACATACATGAAGGAGGCCGTAGCATACAACGGCCGAAACGTCGTGAATATGACAACGAATAATGGATATTGCATATATAATTACAATACCTCGTGTCAAAATTATAGGGAGATCCTGGAGAATGCAGAAACGTACAGCGGCAGAAACGCCGTGAATCTAGCAACAAAGACGAAGGAAATATAATACAATATAAATTCTGTAAATAGTTATAATACATCATCTCAGAAATATAGGCAGGTGATGGAGAGGCTGGAGCGAACAACGGTCGAAAAGTCGTGAATATTGCAACGAAGATAAGCATAACAATCTGGACAATGTGAATAGTGAAAATAATTACAATACCTCATGACAGAAATATAGGCATATTCTGAAGAAGGTCGGAGCATACAACGTCTGAAACGTCTTGACTTTTGCAATAAAAATGAGGCAACAGTCTGAGCAATGTCAATAATATAAATAATTCAAATACATCATCTCAGATGCAAAAGCCGAAACATTGTGAATTTGTCAAAGAAGATGAAGACAACACTCCGAGCAATGCAAATAATGTAAATAAGTACAACACCTCATGTCAGAAATGTAACCAGATCCTGAAAAAGTCCGGAGAGTACTACGGCCGAAACATTGTGAATGTTGCAACGAAGCTAAGGGCAACAGTCCGAATAAAGTAAATAGTGTAAATAATCACAATATGTCATCTCAGTAGTCAAGATAGATCCTGAAGAAGGCCAGAATGTACAACGGCTGAAATGTAGTAGGTATAGCAACGAAGATTTGAACAACATTCCGAACAATGTAAATAGTGTAAATATTTAAATACTTCGTCTACTCTATATAGACAGATCCTGACTAAGACTGAACGTATAATCGCCGAAACGTGGTTAGTATAGCAACGATGATGAGGACAACTGTCCAAACAATGTAAATAGTTTTTGTAATTGTTTAACATTATATAGATTATTTACAATGATGCAATGTGGCTAAATATTTAATCGCGATGAAGACAACGACGTCAAACCGAGATCGAATTCTGGCTGAAGATTTGTGTATTTACAAACCCACATCATCCTCACTTGAATTCGCGAATGAAGACTGACGATGCGCTTTCAGGATTTCTAGATGCGCTTTCATGATTTCTATTTCTGCAGCACGCAGATGAAGTAGCCGTCAGACCCGCCACTGTAAGCTTTCAGTTATATCTTTCCGACTAAGGTGGATGGCCAAGGGGACTGTGGTTCCTCTAACTCTTCTACTTTTGTTATTTCTGCATTAATCTTCAGTCTATGTTAAACAGAATTAACACGAAAAATGTCTTGTATGGAAGCAGACACTTATTTTTGTTAAGGAAATATATGACACTGTGACGGCGTCACTTAAAACCATACGAAAATGTATTTTATAACTTCTTTACATATTGTAAAGTGAAGTAAAATTATTTTGATATTTAACTGGTGCGGGATTTTAAGCTACGGTAGTTCGCAATTTAACTTTGACGTCGGTTTGGGGCCAATAACATTGCAATTATGAAGAGTCAAGAAGTAACGTTGAAGGCGCGTTGTGGGGAGTCCACAAGCTGCTATACTCACGTGGTTTCGGCCGTTTTGCAATCATTGTGTAACATTGCAGAAACGTTGGAATAACCCAATTTTCCTAACTATGAATTTAGTATTTAACATAGTTACTCTAAGATTTTTACGGAATCAAACTCCCAGAAGACATTCTTCTTGCTTCCTGCATCTTCAATGATTCTACTCTCCTATCGCCAGGGTCCCGAAAACAGCTACCAGTTTATTGACAATCAAATATCCCAGTTTGGGTTCTAGTCAGAAGATTATAGAAAATAAGTCTATAACTGAGATACGAATAGATAAAATTTATTAAAAAAAACAAAATGATTATTTTATCCTCGTTAAATTTGGGAGTATGAAAGAAAAAACAAAATACCCTTAGAAAAGAAACTCATTTTTATATATCTAAGAACAAAATCCCAGGTTTATATGGTCTAGCTTATATAAAATCCACCTTAGGAATCCAATTATTTATCAAAGGAATCCCTTCCTGCGGACCATCGGAAGTTATTTGGCAAAATCCCACGACCGGCACGCCATAGGCATTCATATAAGAGTGTGCCAAGGAATTATAATTGTGACTTTTAAGTACTAATGCTAAGGATATGAGACCATTCATTTATTGAGAGCAGATATGTGGGTGTTTTATTTAATGCTTTTAAAAAGAAACAAATAAAACACCCACAGTAAAATGGAAATTAAAAAAAAAAACGAAAAATTGTATGTCTTTAAATGACCAAGTTCTTTGTGCCTACATAAAAAGTTATACGTTATTAAGTTTCTAAAAATAAAGAATTATTAAATCAAAGAAAAGAAATAACTGTTTCTGTAGACACTGCATTATGTTAACTTTAAATAATAATTTATTAAAAAAAATCATAATTAGGTATCTATTATTTAATCACCAATAAGAAAGTAAAAAAAAATAATACGTAATTAAATTCCAAAATTTAAATCTTAATTCTAAAAATACCGAATCTAGTATACTAATATATATAATAAATATAGTATTTTAGATCTTTATAAATAAAGAATATAAATAAATTAAATATGTCAGTTTTTAATTCATTTATTTGTATTGATTATTTTTACTTGTTTTTGCTTATTTATGCTTAGTTTATTATTTGTAACGGTTATTTTAGCGGGATCAATATGTTAATTTGTTCATTTATTTATTTATTTGGATTAATTTTTATTACTTTTTTTATTTATTTACTTATTTTTTATTTTGTATATTTTATTTATTCTCTTTGGTTTTCGTTTCTTGAGTAACGTAGTGATTATTTTTATCGATATACAGCAGTTATAGCTATTTTTACGCCCAATTTTTAGGTTGGTTGTTGTAGTCTATTCTGACGGTGATTTTGGTGATATTGGGTTGTTAATTTTTTGTTTATTTTTTACTTTATTTACTTATTAGTGTTGGTTGTTTTTACTTGTTTTTATGTATTTTATTTTTGATTTTTATTTATTTTATTTCCTCTATTCTAACGGAAGTGGTTTGGTAATTTGTCTATTATTTGTTTGGTTTAATTTATTTTACTTGTTAATCTATCCAAATAATAAATTAATAACTGTCCACGGGCCAAAATAACAGAATAGACTACGCCAATATATAAGTAATTATACTCGTCTGGAAAAAAACCTTAGGTGTTTTGGCTTGTAAATGAACAAACCAAGGAAAAATAAGCGATAAAAAAGAAGGAATTAAGAACATGTAATTGAGGCGATATATATATATATATATATATATATATATATATAGAGAGAGAGAGAGAGAGAGAGAGAGAAAGCGAGAGAGAGAAAGAGAGCAACGGGTTTGTGAATCAATCCGGATCTGTTTGACAAGATATATCGTTTAAATAGCGCAGTAATATATATTGGTGGCTGAAATGTTTTTCTGTGCGACCAAGAATCTTTTCCTCCAAAAATATTGTTTGGTCAGATGGTCAAGTCTTGGAAAGTCACACGTACCTAGAATTCTTCATTATCGTGTTTCTTCGTCATCTTTATTTTTAAGTGTTACTTAGTCTGTGTTCTCCTCTCATATGACTTTCTCCAGTTTTCTTTTCTCTGTTATTTCCGAAATCTATTTATATATAATAAAAATGTTAATAGTCACGGTTGATTTAGACCATGAAATAGTTCCAGTAATAGTGCTCAATATACGATTAATTCCTTAAAAAATTAACATGTAGAGCTTTTAAGTATATCAAATCACTCGATTCGGTTACCTTGGTTTCAACCTTTCGGTCTCTTTAGGCGATTTTGGCCAATTGATTTCCTAACGCTTTATTTTTAAAAAAATAAAATTTTATGGATGCTATATTTAAAAAAAAATTATCAAATATTAAATATTAAAAAAAAAAAGTGTGGTAGAAGGTGAGAAGATGAAGGAGGAGGGGATGAAAATCAAGTGTATTTTAAATGTATCGGTTTGTAAATGAAATATACATATTTTCTTGAAATTGAGTCTTGAAATCAATTGGGCGAAATCACCTGAAGATGCCGAAAGGCTGAAGCCAAGGTAGCCGAGTCGATTGAATTCCTCATTTTTTATCTCTATCTATAAAAGGCAGGATGTGTGTGTGTTTGTGTGTGTGTGTGTGTGTGTGTAACGAATGCCCGGCCGAAATTTTAGACGGATTTGCACCAAAATTTACTTGCACATGCGCCAAGTTAGTGGAAAGGCCAAGACTGACTTTACATTTCCCAACTCCCATCAATAGTGGAAATAATTGAATTTTTCATGCTTCTACGGCAGTTTGCATGCAGTTTGCGGCCATTTTCTACTGGCCAGAGCGAGGGCCTATGGCTGGCTGCCACGAATAGGCAGGAAGATTCTATTGGCTAGCTTGAGAGCCAACATCTGACTGACACGAATGTTAACTAGCATGCTATCATGCAAAAAAAAAAAAAAAACAAACAAACAAATCTATAGCTGCATTCAACACAAGTGGGAAAAATTTAAATCTGCATGGCACTTTACTCGAATTGGCTCATTCACTTGCTTAAACTCAACGTTGATTCTGTTTCCGCAGAACTGGGTTGGGTGTGAAAAAGTATATGTTGCTAACATTCTTTTTTCATTCAGTTTTTTACAGTTACGAGTCCTTTTTCAAAGCTGATCGTTTTGTGTTCATTTTGTTTAGTTCTTTTTTCGTAACAGATTTAATGTTTAGTATAGAGCTTAGAAAAAAATTCGCATTGTGAGATAGACTAGAAGTAAGGCATGTAGCAACATTAGTACGGCAAAGAGCACTCCTTTAAAGGCAAGGAAGAGCAAAAATATTTTAAGTCAAGTGGTAGCGATTGCTGTATGAGTCGGTCAACGCCGGGCCATGCTGCTAGTACTTATATATATATATATATATATATATATGAAGAAATACAAACGTAAGGTATGCAATATTTATGGGATAAAGTGCGCAAAATCACAGAGACAGAGAGAGAGAGAGAGAGAGAGAGAGAGAGAAAGAGCGTATGTAAATATATAAGTCAGCACTCAAAGGCGACAGACTGTTTCATGCTAAACGCAATCATCAGGCCAATATTTATTTCTATAAAATACAACTTGTGACACAAGTCCAAAAATGGAGGATGGAGAAAAGGGACGGTCTTCATCTGTCTTAACCTTAAACTTAGCTAGACACAAACACTGACCCAAACAGACAACAATATTCCTTACACTAAAACAACGCAATCATACTTACCTTTCTTACTACAGCTCATAATGGTCTCTATGAAAGTCCTAACTAGACGCCATATGTACAAATAATTTGGTGTGGAGAAGAGAATAAGACAATAAATTTAAAAATTTGCCACAAATAATTATTTACAAAGATGTACAAAACTATTTAAAAAACTAGACTAAAAACTAAAACTAAAACTATATAATATATATATATATATATATATATATATATATATATATATATATTCCACATTATTAGCTATTATATTGCCATAAAGACAATTTTCCCCCTCTGTCTCTTTAAACGTCGATTGTATAACTAATTCCAATTTCTATTAGGTTGGTGCAAAAATAATGACGTAATAATGTTGTTTTTTGACGTTAAAAAATACGTCAAAAACGACATTATTATATCATTATTTTTGCACCAACGTAATATATTCCCCACTCTATAACTTCTTTACCTATATTAATTCTAATTTATAAACTTTCCCTTACTCTAAGATTTCAACAACTCTCTTTCCATTAATTCTCTACATCCTTTTATCTATATATTTTAATGGAAATTTTTAACCTACTTTTTATTTCTCCTACAATTTTAAGTTAATATTTCATTCTTTATATCACCCCAGATTAATGTCATAATATTAATATTCAGGTTTAATTTTATAAATCTTCTTCACTTCAAGACAAATACTTACCACCCACCCTTGACCCATGACTCTTGCTTTTCGTCTGACTCAAACAGTAAAATAGATAAATTCTGTATTAAAATTTTTATTTTTGACACGAACTACAGTGAGTTCTTATTTGTGGATCGCTTTTAATAATTTATATTACTAGGATCCACTTGAATGATATACCAACGTATCAGTTACCTTTACTATATATATATATATATATATATATATATATATATATATATATAGGTTTTCATTTCTACATTTTTTTCATTGCTACTCTAGTTTTGTTTATACCTTTATTATTATTTACTTGATCCTTTTTTCATAAGTTTCTTTATTTGTAATTTCCAATTATCATGTGTTTCTTTTTGTTCTTTTCTCTTTCTTTTTGTCCTCTTTTCTTTTTCTTTGTCACGCATTCTACTCGCTTCGTCTCTTTTATGTGTATCTTTAACTTTTGTCAGCTTCCTCCTCTCACTTTTCTCATGATTTACAAATTACTTTCAATTGCTTTCTTTTTTCCTCTCTTTTTCTATTTTCTTTTTCATTTTATTTGGTCTTTCTTTTATTTCATTTCCCTCTTGAATTTTTTGTCCAATTTCCTTCATTGTTTTCTTCTTTATCTGTTTCCATAAACAGGTTTCTTTTATCGCTTACCTTTGTTTTTTTTTGCTTTTCATTTTTTTTCTATTGTTTCCTTCGCACACTTTATATTACTTTTCTTTCACTCTCCTACTCTCCCCTTATCTACCTCTCATTTCACCTACATTCATCCATTCCACCCTCTCCGTCTCATATATTTATATACATACATATATATATATATATATATATATATATATATATATATATATATATATATTTCAACTCATTTTTTGTTCAACCCTTGGTCATCATCTTCCTCTTCTTTTTTATCTTCTGCAAGTCTCATTCATTCTCTCTCCCCGTTTTTGTTTTTACACTCCTACTCTTACACTTTTTGTCTTTTCTCCTTCAATTCTCATTGATTCTCTCTCTCTCTCCATATATATATATATATATATATATATATATATATATATATATATATATATATATATATATATATATATCTTTCAACTCATATTATATATATATTATGTTGGTACAAAAATAATGTCGTTTTTCTTTTGAAGTTGAACGTCATTATTTTTGCACCAACCTAATATATATATATATAAAGATGTATATAGATATATTTGCTGAATCCACCTTTCTCTTCTTTCCTTTCCTTCTCTTTTTTCTCTAATTCTATATTCATTTCTTACAATTCTTCTTTCTTTTCTAAATCCTTCCTTCTTGTCCTGCCCTTCTTCTTCTTTCTTCGCCAATTCACGTCAATTCAACCCCAATCTAACTATCTGTCACCTTCTTCTCTAAAAAATACTCCTTTTTCCTGATCCTCTTCCTCCTCTTTTTTTGCCTGCCAGTTTTTATTTAATGCCTCTCTCTTCTCTTTCTGAATGAATTCATCCTTCTCTTCATTTGTTTGCTCCAATTCTCATTCGTTCCTCCAATCTCTCTCTTCTATTTCTTTGATCAATCATTTCTTCTCTTCTTCTACCGCTCAACGCAAAATCTCCTAAGCAAACAATTAACACAAATTTGTTTGACGTAGCCGGAACACAAGAACCCATCGAACATCAAAAAAAAAAAAAAAAAAAAATCGATTCCTCTTGTTCGCCTTTGATTTCTTCTCCAAGCTAAATTCAACATGGACTTTGATTTCGACCAATAAACAAAGCAAAAAGCAGGCAATATTAAATTTGTGCCTGGCCGCGTGGTTGATTTTCACTTCGTTCTAATGTCCTCATTGAATAACGATAACGATAACACTATTCACACCTCATCTCTCTTTTTTGTCTCGATTTAATTGTATAGACCTTTTCGTGCCCTTTAAGCTTGTCTACTCAGTCAAATTAATACACACACACATATACACACTTATATATATGTATATATGTATATGCATATATTGTATGCAGCAGTAATAATAAGTAAAATATACATACAAAAGGACATATATATCTAGATTGTTGGAACACTTTTTTCATAGTGCAAAACGATGTTTTTAATCTCATGTCAAGAAAAACTTTACCGAACTTTTCTAAACCACTTCTTGACATTTAATATATGAAAAAAAAAAAAAAAAAAAAAAGATTGAATGCAAAAGTTTGCAGTAATTACCTGTATATTCTCGTGTGTCAACTAATTCGTTGGTTAGTTGATTTTGTTTAGCGACATATAAATCTATTTTTTATTTCATGCCAAAATCTAAATATTTTGAACAAAATTTTATGGCTTCAGCTACAGATAAAATGTGATGGTGACTATTTTGCTGTAAAATGTATTCTTCGTAATTCAACTAGAAATAGGTAATTTTGGCATTTTTTTAATAAAAAATTATTGCTGGTATTTTTAATATAAATATGTATTTTTATACTTTCATTTGATTTTATTTGTGAGATCACTATTTGTTGGCACCCTAACAAGTATTATCACCCCGGGTCAAGGTGTACTTGGGAACAAAAACAATTGGTTCCACACTCCGATTAAAAGTCTTATTGCCAGTTGTAGTTTATCATCATATCCAGGAATAGTGTATTAATCAGCAATATGTATTAGGTTGGTGCAAACATAATATCGTTTTTTGACGTTAAAAACTACGTCAAAAAACGATATTATTTTTGCACCAACCTAATAACAAAAATCAATGATAGAATTGGGTGGGGAGGTCAATATTTTGAAGATTTTCAACAACTTCAACATCTACGCAATAAAGATGCCAACATATCTAGAGTGATTTCTTCAAGAATAAAACAGTATTTGAATTAAATTTTAGAAGCATTTTATCGAATGTTCTGAGTGTTCACCGTCTTTCTGTCCGTGTTCATTTCTCCCATCCTGTAAGTAGCCGGGTCGCTAATTAATTTTCATTTATTAAATATTCTAATCGATTTCAATTTTTACAGATGCACAGTTAACGTTGATTTGTTCCGAAAGGTATGTGTTTCTATCGATTACTATCTTATAGCAAATCATCTAGCATCTGAAGGGTAACGATATTTTTGTCTGCCGAAATGAAATAAACAAATATTTTAGAAAATTGTTGAAAAGTTTGTAAAACAGAAAAAATGCTAATAAAAAATATCGTGTAGCGCAGTTGTAAACAAAGACTATACCCTAGATGACCCAAACGTTTTAGACATAAAAATATTCAGACTTTATAAAATATATTCTCCACTGGTTGGAACTTACAAAAGAAAAACCGTCTGAATATAATGTGTTCATTAAAGACTTCGACTTATACACAGGGTTTTCGTTTTCTGCTTATTTCTCAACAATGAAGTCAGAGGGGGTGAGTTTGGCGTTTATTCGGACTACCTTATACGCGAGTATGTACGATAATACTCGGATTACTATTTTCAGTATTATTATTTCTTGCTTACTCAAATGTCATGGGATATATATATATTTTAAAATGGCGTTCAACCTGCACATGGCCTAAGAATCACTCGAAGTAGAAGGTTACATTTAAGAAGCACAGTTTATGTAGGGAAGATAACTGTTAAAGGTATATTGGAGGTAGTTAAGATTGTAGTGATTGGGGAAACATCATCTTGGGAGTCGGTTTCACAAGAAACTGCTCGAGTGAGACTGGCATCTCAGCAATGGAATACGAAGGGAATGAGGGTGGTTCGCTAAAATGGGCGTGGCTGGCTGGGTCTTAGGCTTGAAGGTTAGAACTGGTGGAACTAATGAGTGTAATTTATCTGAACACTTTCCATGGAGTTAGTGCACAAGACATGGGGCCTATTTGTGAGAACGCAAGTTCTTCGCTATAGGTGAAAATTCAGATAACGTTAGGCAGTATCATTCATATGAGTTCAAATGACAATAAAAGAGTGTTGATTTGAAGTCTCAGTGGTTTGAATGTCTCTAAAATGGATAGACAGACTGCCAGCAAGACCTCAATAAATATAGGCGGTTTTAATATATATATATTTTTTGCAATTTAGACTTTCACACAAGGTGCCTCGAAGTAGTCTTTGATGATTAAATAACACCGGGTTTAACTAAATCTCCAGCAATTTCTTTGAGATCCGTATGTATTCTTGCCTATCTACGTTTTCCTTCTTCGACTTTTCATTTGTCTAATTTTGCTTTTAATAATTCTGAAACGCTGAAAGGGTTACAATTAAATCTGGTAAACAGAAGCATTTTTTTGTGTTTTGCTTATTGTTGCCGCTACTTCATTTGCTTACTTAGGTTTTCACATTTCTGTTTAAAAATTAAACTTATATTTTGATTTAAATTTCGCCAGACTTCCATTAGGTGGTGCTGTTGAATTCTATAAAAAGACTCACATTTTTCCTCTTGTTTCAAGATGTACCAGTGCGTAGATGAAAGGCTCACCGTCTCTATGTCTTTTACGCGGGTCACTGACAACGGATCTCTTACACACACGTGTATATCACACACAGACACACACATTCTTAATAAATAATTGCTAAATTTTAATGTATTCTGTTTCTTTTCAACTGTGTGCATATTAATATAATTTCCCTATTTCGTTAATAGATGAATTAATTGTTTTCTTTGAAATTCATGTTTTTTTTTGTTTTTTTTTTATACATTAATTCGCTAAATATTGTTTGCAGGACAAAAGTGCACCGTGAGGCATAAAAGGAAACCTTTGCATCTTTAAAAAAAAATGTTTTTCCCTCAACATGGTGGAAATTTCAGAATTCAGTTTATATACAGGGTGCGATGGATAAATTGTCGTCGACGCGAAAATGAAAATAACACTGATATCTCATTTTTAACTGATATATTTGCCAAAATTACATAAAAATATCTTGAAATATAAAAGAGTAAATTTATTCAATAAAATTGCAATTGGTTTCACCCACGGCCTCCAGACGACTTCAGATTCTCCTGCATATCTTCTGGACGTTCTCCTTGTTTCAGTTGGTCAATGCTGCCATCATCCTTGACTTCAGTCCATCTTTAGTGTTACAAGGAGTTTTATTAGTCTCTCGTTCAAATGCGCCTCCAAAATAATAATCAAGGAGTTGCAGTCTGAGGAGTTAGATGGCCATATTTGAGTTAGTTTTCCGAGCTGTCGTACCTTCGTAATCACCATTTGATTCATCCAACTCTTTCCAAATTGTCTGCACTCTCATCAGATTGACACCTAAACCATCTGAAATGTTGTTATTGGAGCTTCCGGCACGAATTCCAAGCAGTAGAGCATACCGTTTCCAAATTTCTGGCGGAGTGAATAGCGTGATGGTAGTCTTTTTCGCATAGACGGTGCACAACTCACCCTGCTATAATGTGCAGTTGACAGAATCAAAAACAAACAACGCGTATGCGCGAAATTAAAAATATAAAATGGCGACAATCTACACATCGCACTATGTACTGTATATTAAAAACAAATTTCAGTAACTAGGAATTATTCTAAGAATTCTTGATTATTTGACCATTAATGACCCAACACAAAAGTACCACTGAAAGTAGAAACAGACTGAATGAAGTGGTTTTATGGGTGAAAGCATTACAAATTGCAGATTATAAGGATAGGTGGAATAGATAACGATTGACATTAACCATTAAGCCATTTTGTTCATCGGAGTATCGTCCTCTGGGGATTATGTTATACAAGGCGGCGGTTATTGGAAACAGACTGTCCGTACAGTAGTATAAGTGTTATTGCATGCATTGTTTGATTTCGTCTATATTGAACAATAATACTTCACATTCAATCATATATATTTACGAAGGCCATAATACTAATTACCCAATTTATACTAATTAGGAATTTAATACTAAATATGTGAACAGTACTAATTATACAGATAATATTAATTACGTGAATTCGTGCGTGTCTGCGTCTATGCAGAAGACTAGAAGTAAAGAGTCAAAGTAATAATGAAATGTCTACCTTGCTGAAATGGATATTTTATACAATATAATTCCGATTATCAAATATCTTATTGGAACATAAAATATTCTTGCAACTTTTCATAATGCAAGGCAAAAATCTTATTTCAAAACTGACATATTCTTCCTTTACTTATTTCACTTCTGAGAGAAAAATGTCATGTTTCAAAGATTGAAAAATCTTTTTATTAAATTTTAAACTGGCATTTTCAGAGTTTCTCTTTTTAATCCAACTTCTCTTTAAATATTCCCCCTGGTAAAAGAAACGACGCTTATATATATATATATATATATATATATATATATATATATATATATATATATATATATATATATATTCCATATGTATATATATATATATATATTCTATATGTATATATATTCCATATGTACATATATATATATATATATATATATATATATATATATATATGAGTGTGTGTGTGTTTGAAAAAATAAAAGTATGTTTTAAAAAAGGAAAGTATATCATATTCCAAAATGATAAGTCTATTCAAATTGATCAAGATAATAAGCAGGATCAAACTTCCTTGAATAATTTAATACGTAGTTACATATCAAATGCGCGGAAAATAAACGACGCTGAAAGTGGTATCGGCATACCAATTTCAAATGGCAGTTGATTGTTTAATATTCATTGTACTGATATATATATATATATATATATATATATATATATATATATATATATATATATATATATATATATATATATATATATATATATATATAAATAAAAGTGAACATTTTCATTTCGTGAGAGAGTTCCATCAAGAGATTGATTAAAAAGGTATTTTTTATTGTTGAGCAACGCTTTATCGAAACGCATCGCTGAGATTTACATGAAAAGGGGGGTCATTTACATTTGTTTTTAGGCGAAGTGAATATACATTTACTTGTAGCAAAGAATTGCTTTTAACACAGCAATACGTATATTAAAAGTCTGCTTCTTCTCGACGGAAGAATCTAATATGTAAATCAAGTACGAATTATAGGTACACTATTTGCTTATACTTATATATATATATATATATATATATATATATATATATATATATATATATATATATATATATAGATCTGCGCGCGTCTGTTTTCGTGTGTGTATGTGCGTGCGTGTGTGTGTGTGATTGTTTAAAAACTCAACACTGTTTAAAAATTAATTCAGCAATTATCAGAAAATTCTTGACTTGTTTAGATGATATTTTCTGGTCTGAAATTGCTAGGCTCCATTGCAATGTCCACACTGGCATTATCTACAAAGGCTATAACCTAAACATTGAATACACTTCCTCCATAAAGCTCATATGATACTATACTATTAGTTTGGTGCAAAAATAATATCGTTTTTTGACGTATTTTTAACGTCAAAAAACGATTTTATTTTTGCACCAACTTAATATATGGAAATATCTGGCGCTGCAAATAACCTGCATTTAAGCCATAATAAGCTAATCAATAAGTAAGAAAATCTTCTTTTAGTCTTTGTTTTCTCACTATATATATATATATATATATATATATATATATATATATATATATATATATATATATATATACGAGTGTGTGTGTGTGTTTGTTTCTTAATATAAAAGTGAACATTGAAGTCAACACTCAAAGGCAACAGACAGTTTCATGTTAAACGCAATTATCAGATCTGTACTGTGTGGCCTCATTTTTTTACGTTAAGTTACGCATCGATATGGACGTTTGAGGAAAATGGAAGGACGTTTGTAGCTTAAAAGTCTGAAAATCGACCTAGCTTACCTGACTCTCCTTCGTAGCTAAACTGGTATCATACGTTAGACTATATGACGGTTCCGTGTAGCATACATGTTCGATTTCGATTGGAGGACGCATATTTTCTATGAAATGTCGGTAAATGTTGTTAATACTGTTTATTATAAACTCCGCGTTTGTTTAAATGTTTTTATATATAAGTAACATGTTTATATATATATATATATATATATATATATATATATATATATATATATATATATATATATATATATATATATATATATATATATATATATATATATATAGTAAAGGTAACAAATGTACAAGTGGGTCCTAATAATATAAAATATTAAAACTGATCCACAAAATGTGGTCAATGTATTTATTACTACAGAGCAAATGATTAATGAACAATAAAATCCAATCGGTTATTTTAAGATTTCACAGTTTATTTTCTACTTCCGATACGAATTCAGTCTAGATTTTCGTATGTTGAAATAAACTTATTCTCCACATAAGGATAATTTGGGATTTTATTGTATATATATATATATATATATATATATATATATATATATATATATATATATATATATATATATATAAGTGTGTGTATGGACATTGAAGCCAACAGCCTGAGACAACAGTTTCATGCTAAAAGCAATCGTCAGGACATGTCGATTGTGTTTTTGCTCGTCTATTTATATATACAAGGCAATTATGCATTGAGGGTAGTTTATTTTATTGCATCATGGATGATATATTGTATTATTCTAACGATTATTTTTGTAGAAGATAAGGGTTGTATCCCGAATTGTTCTAGGGGCTACTGAGTGGGGATAATTGTGGATGCGAATGCTGTTTATTATTATTATTATTATTATTTTTGTTATTTATAGTTTTTTTAAAACATGTTTTTAAATTTATTATTGGTTATTTTATTCATTGGTTGTTAGTATGTTTTCTTGTTTTTATATGTGAGTACGTGGTTTGTTAATTTGCTTATTAAGTACTTAGTTATTTCCTTATTTATTTGTTTTGAATAATTTATCTTATTTTTTTGTGTATTTATTTTAATGATTTATGATTCTTTATTCTTGTTCAAAGCTACGAAACAAACTACTAAATAAACGATCAGAACTCATCTCAAAATGCAGACACCAAATCTTATACTCTGTTACTTAAAATTAGAAAACTGACAACACACACATACATATATATATATATAGAGAGAGAGCGAGCATGTGGAAACATATTTCGTTTAAGGTGTTTCGTTCTTTAGGACCTCCATCTTTAGGACGATGGAGTCCGAACATGCGAAACATGACAGACGAAAGTTTTTCCACTTTAGCACCGTTTCTGATGTTACCAAGACGCCAAACCGGATTTCTGCCACCCATTCACACAAGCTTGTCCACTACCTTCAAGCATATGCTCCGCTCACGTCTTCCTCATTATTTAAAACTTCCTTACTGGCTCTGTTCAACAATAATTCTCTGGTGATTGCTATCAGATAGCAATTCACGATTTTGTCTTTTTTTTAAAGAAATTTTCCTTTTTCTTAGTAGTTTATTTAGACTTTGGAAGTCCTCTTTTGCCGATCAATGCGCATTAGGATTTTGGTGTCTTGTTTTTCCATAAGTGTAGAATAAAAGCTATATATTTGTGCAGAATCGTATAGGAACGGTTAAACCAGTTTGAAGAGAATCGGCTGGTAGGTAAGTTTTATGTTTCGGATTAGTCTTTAAAGGATTTAGAAAAACACACTAACTGAGAGGTCATTAAATTTCATATTTATCTTACGAAAATCTTACAAGCAAAATAAAATTAAATAAAATCGGATGATCTCTAAACTTATAGGAGCAAACTATTTAGAAAAACAGAATCATTTTTTGCTCTTTTTTTTTTTACTTTATCTTTTCAAGTAGGCTGACTTTGAGGACGAAAAGTGCAACATCAGAATGCATTAGATTAACGTATGATACGTTCCAAAAGCAAACGAAATACACAGAAACAGAAAGATTTATTGAGAAATAAGGAAAATGAAGAGTGCTGGGTTGATATGTAGTATCCATCACCTTGTATGACAGTTGGTTAATCTACTCACGAAAGAAGTAGAGAATTAAAGCAGGAGAAATGTCCTTGTACAGGAGGATTTTGAGGATACTATTAAACCGAACGTTTGAGCAACGGCGACTTTTTAGAAAAAAAATTGGTTCGAAAATGACAATTTTGACAGTTGAAATTCCTAAGGCACATGATGAGAAAAAAGTGCTTGGAAAATGAGAGACTCACAAGATATTGAAGGCATTATGGACATATGCAAACAATGCATAACCCAACGAACGAGCTTATGTAAATGGTTGACAGAACACGGCTTAATAAAAATAAAAAAAATTATTAAGATCTACAAAGGACGCCACATTGAAGAAGCAGATGCTGATGTGAATGTTAGCGCATTTTCCCAGAAAACACAGTTAGGGTGTGATCGAAAAGAAAAAAAACAAGGGTAAAACTTATGATAGTAAAAATATGCATCATTTACTATACGCAGTTTATGGTTACATAGTCTTGGGCTAAAAACATATTACGTCATTATTTTTGCACCAACCTAATAAAAACAAGTCAGTCTACAGCGACAACAAGTCAGTCTACAGCGAAAACAAGTCAGTCTACAGCGAAAACAAGTCAGTCTACAGCGACAACATCTTTGAGATAAGATATATATCGAAAAGCGCAATATTAAAACTTTGACGTGGGGCTGTAGCTAGGAAGGAAATCCCTGGGTTTCTGGTGTTTAGTTTGATAGATAAGCGGACAATGAGAGGTTGTAATCTCAAATAGTAGCTCAATGGCATGAATCTCAGTAATTTCTTTGCCAGAATTGAAGAGCTGTTCCTGAAACTAATTAATTTTACCTCTACTTTGTGAAAGTTGGCTCCCTGTGCCGCGCCAGGAAATTTTTCTCCAGATCTACAAATCAACAATTCACCCTTGCATGGAGTATTGCTGCCATATGTGGTCTGGAGCCCCTTTTGTTTGCCTCTGGGTTCTTGATAGGCTCCAGAGGCAGATATGCAATGTAGTTGGCCCTGCTCTGTCGTCTCGTTTACAGTCATTTTCTCACAGACGCGCCGTCACCTCCCTCTGTCTGTTCTACAAATACTTTCATGGCAATTGCTCCGAGGAGCTGCATTCGCTGGTTCCCAGACTTCATGAGTTCAAGCGCCCTACGAGGCTGTCATCCCGCTCTCACCATTTCACTGTCGAAACTCCTAAATGTAGCCGTCTCTTCTACTCCAATAGCTACATGTCTCGCATCTCTCGCCTGTGGAGCTCTCTTCCCTATTCTAGTTTCCTTGAGATCTATAAACTCTAACTAGTCAAATGTAATGTCAATCGACATCTCCAGTTGCCTTGATCTATCCACTATCCTTCTCCTCATCCTTTCCTCTATCACTCCTATCTGATTTTGCTCCAAATCTTCTGTAACCCCTTGCGTCCTAGTGGCTTCTCGCCTTGCTTGGGGTGAAACGCTTAAAAAATGTTCATGTTTACGAGTTTCGAATTAACTCCTCCACTTTTAAGTGTCATAGCATTTAAGAACAGATAATTTAATATTTACATTTGATTGTCTACACTTGTTGATATAAATGCTTATCAGTTGTAATTTCTCTCTATCTATTGATATCATATGATATGATACTGATAAGGCTCATATTAACTGCTTATTTATAAGGAAACATTGGGCCGACAGTAGTAGAGCATTCGCGGCTAATCTCTTTATAAATTTTTCTATTAAAAAAGTTTTCGGGAAAGAAGATTTCCCAAGTCGACTAACAGTAATCACTTTTTTTAAATTATTTATAGTGGCTTCCTTCCGAAACTTTTGTTTCCCTATTACTTCTTTCCTTGTGATTCTGTAACGCCGGTACCCAAGTTCCAAAGACAGACGGTATTCTCTAAGACATATAAGTTTCATTGCCTCTAACATATTTTAATCACACACACACACACACACACACACACACATATATATATATATATATATATATATATATATATATATATATATATATATATTATAATAATAATATAACACCATCCACAATAAATAAAATAGCATCATGGGTAATCTCGGAATATCGCATAGACCGAACACTGACACAACAACTAAAGAATATAACCAAAAACTACATGATCCCAAACAAATATGGAGAACAGGGAGATAAATACAATAGCTACAAAGCATTCTATACAGATGGATAAATAAATCCTGAACAGAACAAGTACTGTAGTGACCATCAGACAAGCGCAGAAAGAAAATTAGACATCTATTTATATATCTGCGCTACAAGACATAAAAATGGCACTTGAAATGATCAAAAGCTCAGAAGACAGAAGAATTCATAATATTCACCGACTTCCCATCTAGCCTAACAGCAGTTAAGGACAATATGAAAATCATGCATACCAACATTAAATACTGAAAGCCTGTCCCTATTTCATAGACGCTCACAAAGTAGGGAATCTTGTCCTGGCTTCTCTGATATGTATGCATTATTAGAAATTAAAAAGCTGATGCACGAGGAAAGGAGACAATGAAAATGACAACCAACATTAGACACTCGTATACAGATTTACATAATGGGGCAAAAGAAAATGGTAAGTCGACAGACTGGAAATTAGAGAATCATTACCTGATCGAAAACAGGGCATAGTCGCAAGTAGATTTCAAATTGGACATACATATCTTACACGAATATACTTACTCAAAGCAGAATCTGTGTTGGAATTTTTGGATGCTAGTGAGCCAGCCAATATGAGCTGACACATTTTATAATCTGACTATATGACCAATACCACCAGCAGCTGTTCCGTAATTCTTCAGTCTTCGATATCAAAGGCTGGCAGGCCAATAGTTGGGAAAAACATGGCCGCCTTTATACACGTCGCATTGAATATTTTGGGGCTTCTGATTGGTTAACCCTTCAATTGGTGAACTATAAAATGAGTCAGCTCAATAGAAGGGTTAAATTTAAATTTTTATGACGCAACCCTAAAAAATAGTGGAGTCAAAAATGCTAACATCAATTATAGAAACAATCGTACTAACCAGAAGAAAAAGAGGAAAAGAAAAATTATTTGGTATACGCCTCTGTTCAACCAAATGGTTAGTATTAATCTAGGACATAAATTCCTAGCTTTAATTGAAAAACACTTTCCTACAAAAAGCAGACTTAGTAAAATCTTTAATAAAAACACCCTAAAATTAAGTTACAGTTGCACTGAAAATCTAGAAAGTATAATAAAAACACACAATAATAAAATCCTGAATAAACTCCCATGCCAGAATAATATTAATAAAAACCCTACACTTAAATTAGACAAATTAGACAGCATAAAAGCTCTTTCAATAATATTAATAAAAGAAATCAGACATCTCTATCTTTATATTTTTGGTATTAGAAGGAAATGAGTAAACACCAAGAATAAAATGGAAAATTATAAACAAAACTAGAACTTGTAATACTTGGGATGACCCATGCCCTTTATGCCTACATGAAAAACTACACATTATCGAGTTTCTAAATAATGAAAATTTGTTAAACAATAGACATGAGTTAACGGTTTTTTGCCAACATTATCAAATTTTCGCATTGAATAATTAGCATAAAAACAAACAAACAAACAATTAAATAATGGATACAAATTTTAAACTCCATAGTCTAAATAAAAAGTTTAAAAGCCTTACCCAATAATAATAATAATAATAATAATAATAAATCTTTATGAAGTCGTCAAAAAAAAGCAAATGTTTGCGAATTATGACAGTTTTTTATATACACAAAACCCTTTCAGGAAAAAAAATAAAATAAAATAAAATAAAAAAAAAATCTCCATAGACACATAACCAGACTAGACGATGTCATCTTCCGCTTTAAATTTAGACACCTTAACCTTACCCTGACTTGACCTCTTTGAATGTAACTGAGATATTCATACAAATTATTAAACCGTACTCCCCTTTTTTAAAAAAGTAATTGCTCTAGCCGTTACCATAGTAATTTTAATTTTAATAATGAATATGCTTGCAAAAACGCGTAAATTTCAAAAATTAGATATTAAAAAAAAATGCTTGAAGATGGAACAGAGTTTGGTACTTTAATTCAATTTAATTCAAATAATTATATTGAAGTTTTCGGCTCTTGTTTTGAAACATGAGAACTCTTATGTAGCGATGGAATCATCGTTTTAAATAAAGTTATATACATACACACATATACACACACACACATATATATATATATACAGAGAGAGAGAGAGAGAGAGAGAGAGAGAGAGAGAGAGAGAGAGAGAGAGAGATTCTTTATAGTTCTTAATTTCTCTTTGAAAAGTATGTCAGTGCACTTATCTATATGGCTCTTGAATTACATATATACGTAGGTAACTCTGTTGATTTCTTAATCTCTTCATATCCCTTTCAGTTCTTAATTCAGTTTGTCTTCTATCCCATCAAGCGTTGTCTCCATACATTCATTCTTACATCCCCCCATTTCTTATTTTCTTATATCCTCTATTCTTACATTCCTGTATTTCTTATATTCTTATATTCTCTATTCTTACATTCCTCGATTTCTTATGTTCTTATATACTCTATTCTTGCATTCCTCGATTTCTTTTATTCTTATATTCTCTATTCTTAAATTCCTCGATTTCTTATATTCCTAAACTTCAGAGAGGAAAGCGTTAACTTCTCTTGACTCTCTGTCCTCATGCCAGATTACTTGGCAAAAAATATCACGTTTTGGAATGACATGATTGGTGTGAGAGATTAGAATCGGTGAGTGAGTATATGGGGCGAAACTACCCAGGTAGGTTTCACTCACTGTCAAACTTGGTTTTAGTTGATAGGAACAGAAAGAGAAAATAAGTTGAAACGGTTTGAGTGATCAAGTTTAACTATTAGGAAGCATGTATAATGAGATTAAGCTATATACCTAGACAGATAGCTAGATAATAGATTAAACTATTGAGATAGATAGGAAAGGGAAGAAATAGATAGATAGATAGACAGACAGATATGTATAGCATAAGATAGATAGATAGATAGATAGATAGATAGATATGAAGGTAAAGAAATACATATGTATAGAATGAGATAGACAGATAGAAAATGTATAGCATGAGATAGCTAGCTAGCTAGCTAGCTAGCAAGATAGATAGATAGATTGCTTGGACATGCTTATTACCTATGTAGAATTAATTGAGTCACGATTTCTTTCCCTTGAGATTCAGCGTTTGCCTTTGGTGTAGAGAACGGCTTGAAAACGAGCCAACACTTGAATCCGTGTCAACGTAATTACAGCGAGAATCACAGCACACAGAGTGAAACGGAACTAAGAAGATAAAAATAATGACAACAAGGGAAACTTATTAAGAATTCAAGAGCAGGACAGAAAATACTAGTCGAAAAATGAATTGGTGTGATAAAAATTTATCAACACAAAGAAGAAAAGAGATAGATAGATAGATAGGAATATTCATTATAAAACGCTAGTAACATTGAAAGAAATTTATCGATAGTTTGCGATAAAGAGACACGTTGACATACAATTGTATACTGAAATGTTTTCAGGCGAATCAAAGTGAATTGTAAGGGAAGAGAGAAAAAATAATAAGGGTATCATCCAGGTAAATCTAGTTTAAATGGCAAGTTTTTCAGATACTTGTTGAATCCATTGAGGATGAAGGGATTGGTAAACTTAAGCCTCACGGGATGGCGTATATTGACAGCAAGAGATATGCGAAGGCAGCGATCTACTGACCTGATACGCTTGCGTTAATGGATGGCGACCGGAGTGAGGAGTGGTCCTTATCAAAGTTGAAAAATTGCTAATGGTCACACGAGATGGAAAGTTGTGAAGAGCAATGGTCGTCTATGTGCTAAAAGGACACAGCACTTAGAAGAAAATTTAAGTATATCCCAAAGCTACAAGAATGCGATCCCAGTACGGCTCGAACCTACAACTAACAGTCTGTAAAACTATATAGATAAACATTATCCTGAAATTGCCTCACAGAATATATACATGATTGCATTTGATCTATTTGTTGGTGAATGCCGCTTTACAGGATCGAATGGAACGAGGTTGAACATCGAATAAATTGAAATCAAAATTTTAAGCAATAGATTTTTATACGTGGAGGATATTTTTGTGCAGTTTTTTTTTATAACGAATGATTTGATTCTCAAACGAGAGAAATATACAAGTGTGTGCTCATATATGTGAAATGCACAAGAAAAAAAAAACATTTATAAGTTAGCCGGTAGTTTATGTGTTTGAATGTGTGCCTGTGGCATATGATCCACATTACGGGGTGGCTCAGTTCCCCTAGAAGGCAAAGATTGGAGGAGTCCTCCCCCTACTGCAGTCTAGAACGTAGAGAGAGAGAGAGAGAGAGAGAGAGAGAGAGAGAGAGGGGGAGGGAGAGAGGTGGGTGGGCGGTAGAGCTATGTTCGTTCACTTATAGACCTGACCAGCGACACCTAGCGAGTTTCAGAAGAGCCTTGTCCTGAAAAGGACAGTTTTGTAGTCGCTGAGGAGTGTTTTCCTGAAAAGAACAGTTTTGTTGTCGCAGAAGTTCATTCCTGAAAGGAATAGTTTTGCAGCAGCTGAAGAGCCTTGTCCCGAAAAGTACAGTTTTGTACTGAAGAGCATTGCCTTGAGGACAGCTGTAGTCGCTGGGGACCGTTTTCGAGAAAAGGACAGTTTTGCAGTCGCTGTAGTCGCATTGTCTAGAGGTCAGTTTTGTAGTTGCTGCGGAGTGTTTTCTTGAAGAGAAGAAATGCGTTCCTGAAAGGAACAGTTTTACAGCCGCTGAAGATCATTGTCCCGAAAAGGACAGTTTTGTAGTCACCGAGGAATGTTTTCCTGAAAAGAACGGTTATGTAGTCGCTGAGGAGCATTGTCCTGAGAATGACAGTTTTTTAGTCATTGAAAAGCGTTGTCCAGAAAAGGACAGTTTTGTTGTCGCTGAAGAGCATTGTCCTGAGAATGACAGTTTTTTAGTCATTGAAAAGCGTTGTCCGGAAAAGGACAGTTTTCTTGTTGCTGAAGAGAGTTGTCCTGAAAAGAATAGTTTATTGCATATCGTTAGTGCTGACAAGGATGGCTGGAACGGGAAGCCTGCTGGACACTGCTGGACAATTTAAAGGTACCTAAACGAAACCCGCCTTGTCGAAAGGATGCATAATTTTTCAAGCTAATATTTTTAAGTACCACATATTATCACCGACTTTGAGGGTAAAGACATATTGATACTACCAATACATCAAAAAATTTTACAGGCAAATCAATTAGTCATACGCTGACAGAGTTGCCGCGAATATTCCAGTAATCTCTTGAGAGAGACTTCGTCCCAAATTAAAAGCGTTTTACTTCTATCCGTCTGTCATTAATTCGAAGACGATCAACGCACGTATTTAGCTCAGTAATCTCTTAATTCATCGGTGATCTCCCAAAGGACGCCGATCAGCACATTTCTCACAGAACTGGAATTTCTGCAAACGTTCTCTTTAAACAGATTAACTCTTCGTTTCTCAAATTCATTTAGCATTCTTTCTTTCTTTCTTTCTCATTATTCCGCTTATTTCACACATTGCGTCTCTCTCATATTTTTTGTGTATGTCCCTCTTTTTCTCTCTATAACAAAGACTTCTCTCTCAAACCTATTGATTATTTTACTCTGACTCTTTTTTTTTACTTATTAACGCCAATGATTTACACATAATTGGCATCATTCATTCATTCATTCATTCTTTCTTTCTTTCTTATTAACTCTCACTAAAAATGTTTTCCTTTTTTATCATATTCCATTTTTCTTATTCTGCCATTTTCTTTCTTTTTCTCTTTATATATATATATATATATATATATATATATATATATATATATATATATATATATATATATATATATGTGGGTGTGTAAAAATGTTTTGTGCGTGTGTGTATATGTATAAACACACACACACACACATATATATATATATACAGAAAGAGAGAGAGAGAGAGAAAGACCATATCTTCATTCAAACAGAAACATAAACTGTGTCTAATTATCTACTTATTTTTATACTGATCCTTTCCAGTTCCTTAAATTAGTTTCTTGATGTTGAGATAAAATTAATCAAGGAAGGCGCCGTAGATTTTGTTAACCCAAGTAGTTTCGAATTTTCCAAAATCATCTTCAGGGGTAAATTACAAGGAAAAACTTATTGTAACTCTGATAAAATCTGCATTCCGTTGTGACGGCGATTTCACAATTATAACACTAAACCTGCTACTAGTTCTCTATTTTGGCGGATTTATGTGTACTATATATATATATATATATATATATATATATATATATATATATATATATATATATATATCATAAATTAACTTTATCTTTAAGTATACATTTTATATAGTGTGTCTATCGATATATATTTATATATATATTTATAAGTAGACACAATACGCACACACACGCACACACATATATATATTGTCTGCCTATATATATATATAGTTTAAAAGGGGGCATCTATTTTAGATATCTATTATTTAGATATAGATATCTATTATTTAGATATAGATATCTACTAAATCTATTATTTAGATATAGATACTAAATATATTATTTAGATATAGATATCTACTAAAAATAACTTTTGAAATAATAACAAATTCTGGATATAAAATAATTATATTAGTGCTTTATACACACACATACACACATATATATATATGTGTGTGTACGTGTATGTATATATATATATATATATATATATATATATATATATATATATATATATATATATATATATATATATATATATATATTTATGTACGTATATATTAACTCTATCCATCTATAAGTAATTTCTCAAAAGCTATTAGAACTGACCTAGAAGGAATTCTAAAATAAATAGATTTAATAAATTTTGTCAGATTCTTGGCAATGGGCTGCAGCGAAAACCTTTCTGGAGTCCATTTTCTCATCTATATCTGTATATATAAATCTATCGCATAAAAATTTAAGTATCTCATTAGCTATCTTAATATTTTTAAATCTATCTGTCTAACTATCTATTTATCTAAAACAATCTATGATATCAATATAAATATTTTCTACCTTATTGTGTATCTGTCTATGACGGTCTGTTCATATACATACATGCATACACACACACGCATATATATATATATATATATATATATATATATATATATATATATATATATATAGATAGATAGATAGATAGATAGATAGATTGACATGTAGATTATATTAATAAAGAATAATTGAAACACCAAAACGAAACTAAAACAAAATGTTTTTGTTTTCAATTTTAAGAAGATTTATTTACTTTTCATGTCATGACAATAAAAAAATCTATTTCTGTCTGAATGGGAGTGAAAACTGTGAAACCATAACCCTCCCCACTCTCCTCCTATCTTCTTCTCTCTTATTTCTCATTCCCTCTCTTTCTTTCTACACATCTCCTTTTGCTCTTTTCCTCTCTTTGTCACGCTATTCTTTCCCTCAACCTCTATTTCTCTATCTCTTTTTGCTCCATCCCTCTCTTGTTTTCACTTTCTTTCTTACTGCTGTATTCAAATAAAATGAACATTTCAAATAATGTATATATATATATATATATATAAAATCCACAGACAGAACTGTTTCGCTGAATAGCAGCTCAGTGCGACTAGACATCTAAATGACTAAAGCCAGAACAGAAACCCGACTGATTTGGTGTCAGCCAGAGTTTCTAGCACTGAGCTATCAGCAGATAGAAACAGACAGTTCTAGCGTATTGTTTTCACGAATGTAAACAAATGCCAATCAGTCAGAGTGATCCAATTCATTTTACTGAAGAGATTTGCATTAGGGCAGGTGGCTGTTGTTTATAGAATCAGCCTATCTTTCAACAGTGCTCATTCGAACTATATTTTCAAGAGCTTATTTATGTCATGCGCAGACAGTACTGTTTCACTGTATCACAGCTCCTCAGTGCAGCTAGTTATCAGAATATTTCAAGCCAGAATCAATATATATATATATATATATATATATATATATATATATATATATATATATATATATGAAGAAAACATACGGAAAAAACAAACAAAAATCCTTATATGCAATTATGCTGTTTTAATGTTAATATAATTTCAATGTCTGACGTTTCGGTCTAATAAACCATCTTCAGGACATATTCATAAAATATAATTAACATTATTAATTCTTGAATTAATAATGTTAATTATATTTTATGAATATGTCCTGAAGATGGTTTATCAGACCGAGACGTCCGACGTTGACATATTAACATTAAAACAGCATAATTGCATATAAGGATTTTTTTTTGTTTTTTCCCTATATTTTCTTCATACTGTCGGATCTATATCCATATATTTGCTTACATATATATATATATATCTATGTATATACACATTTTATTGGAACAGAAGTATAACTGAAATTTTTTCTATTTTTGCTCTCTGTGTGTGTGTATATATTTTTGTGGGTGTGTGTTCTCTATATGTCCGTCAGCTAAAGTAGTTGGTGATTTCCAAATAAAGCTGCTTACAGCCAAATGACGTTGAAAAATAAATCGGCTTTCTTTCGATTAATTAACTTAAATACTATGAAGCCCGGTCAGTACTTAAATGGAGGAGCTTTGTGGAACACCAGGTACTGTACGGACCTTCGTAGAATAGAAAATATTCTTCGGATTTAAATAACGAACAAAGTGTTGACAAGCCGTCAAAAAGCAGTCATTCAATCAATTCATACAGCGCCAAGTGAAACTGAGACGATATTAAATAATGGCTCTTATCATCCTTGATCTATCCACTATCCTTCTCCTCATCCTTTCCTCTTTCACTCCTATCTGATCTTCCTCTAAATCTTCTGTAACCCCTTGCGTCCTAGTGGCTTCCCTTCTTACTTGGGGTGAAACGCTTAAAAAAAAATATCATGTTACAGAAAGTAAACTGTACGTATTTACGTTCTCTGGGCTCACTGAAAGCTTAAATCTGCCAAAAATTGAGCAGATAGCATAATTTGTGTGAACAAGCTTCATGACTGGACTGATAAATGCTTCACAAGCCACCACAAATAATATAAAAAACTGTTCATCTAAAAAAAACATACAAAGAAAAATACTACACACGCAGACACAAATATATATATATATATATATATATATATATATATATATATATATATATATATATATATATATATATATATAGTGTGTAGTGGGGCAGCAGATCATTATTTAAACATATATGCTAAATGAATGTCTATTATATTTGATCATGAGCCGCTCTAATGTTTGCATGTTTGCTTTTAATTGCCGAAAGCTTAGATTAAGGATCAGCTTAATAAAAAATATACAAATGTTGTACAATTTTTGTCTTTATTTTCACCCGAAATTAAAGCAAACATACTAAGTTTAGAACGGCTCATGATCAAACATAATAGGCATTCATTGTCTGCTATATTTAACAATATATATTTAAATATATATATAATTTGGCAGCATGTTTTCATTAAGACATGTCTGATTAAATAATTTTTAAATTTTTCTCTATTTATTTTTAATGGGATCCTCTCGTAACTCTGGACAATTTTCTTAGTATCATTATTAATGTAAAAAAATTAGCATGCTGATGTATATTCATTTTTGATGTAATGGAATGACCTGGCAACACCATGAGTGACTACACTATAGGTAGTAACTGGCTATAAGTATCCGTAAGGCAACGTGCTAAAGTTATGTTGGTGATTACAGAATAAAGAGCTTTATAAAGTTCATTCATGTACAGGTTCGGACTTGATGTATCTTATTTATATTGTTTGCGACGAAGTATTCTCGCCATTTAAATCATTAACCTCTATATTTGTTTTTTTTATGAATGATTCCTGAATTTATAAATTATAATTTCACTTTTAATTGAAATATACATACATACACACACACACACACACACACACACACACATATATATATATATATATATATATATATATATATATATATATATATATACTATAAAAAAGATCAGTATAAAAATATGTAAGTACCATATGTTATATTATTCAATGAAAATATATGAAGATATACCTGCGTATATATATATATATATATATATATATATATATATATATATATATATGGTCCGATGGGTGAATTGTCGCCAATTTATATTTTTCAATTTCTCCTTTTTTCTTTTTGATTTTATATAATAGGGTCAGTTTGGAACCGTTTCTGAGGAAAAGAGCACCATGACGCAATTCACTCAGTCAGAAATTTGAAAACGGTATACTGTACTACAGATGGCATCCGCACCGGAAACTCCAATACGAACATTTCAGAGTTTTTGAACGTCAATCTGAGTACAGTGCAGTGGATTCGGAAAATGATGGATGAGTCTAATGTTGATTACGAAGGTGATCACAAGAAATGGCGACATTATGACTCAATTCATCTTCCGACAGAGCCTTAGACTGAACACGGAGACCTACATCAAGGGCCTTGAGGAGGTAGTGCTGCCCAGTGTAAAAAGGGTGGCTGCTGGAAGACCCTATCTCTGGCAACATGTCTCTGCACCATGACACACAAGCAGGAGAACCCTGTCATGGCTGTCAGACAATTTCTGCGAACACATAATCCCTGACATTTAGCTACTTAACTCCCAGATTACAACTCCCTTGATTATTATGTGTGAGGAACAGTTGAGTGAGAGACCAACAAAAGTTTTGTAACACCAAAGATTGACTGTAGGTAAGGATAATGGCAACATTCACCAAATTAAACAATGAGGTTGTCCAGAAGAGTTGCAGTTGATTCCGAAGTCGTCTGGAGGCCATGGTTCAAGCCAATGGCGATTTTATTGCATACATTTATTCTTTCGTATTTCAAGATATTTTTGTGTGATTTTAGGAAATATATCTGTTAAAATGAGATATCAGTGTCATTTTCATTTTTGCGTAATATAGGTGATAATTTATCCATCGCATACTGTATATATTACAGGTCATTGTCCGACTTACGACTACGTTTGATAACGACCGTTTCTTCGTAAATCGATCTTGTCGTAAGTTGGCCTGTAATTTATATTGCGATATTTTTATCCATTGTTATTGTATAATTTGTTTTGTTTCTTATTTTTAGATTCGTCAGATTTGAGTCAAACACAGGATATTACAATACATATCGTTTAATTTTTACTTAACATACAAAAAAAAAAAAAAATCCACATATGCAGCAATGTCTCCATTTCTTGGATAATCCCCGTACCTTACTTTGTTATCTCGAGTTGCAGAACCTTTCGCGCCAGTACAAATTCTTTTATCTGCCCTTCAAAATCGTCAATAAAGAAAACTCTGATAGCTACAGATCACGTGAAATCACATTCACTTCATTTCCTTCTTCGCAGAATTTAATCAACCATGATTTTTGCGTCGAAATCAATAGCATTTCTTTCTCTTTTGGCAGTCTCAGGTACAAGCAAAGACAATTTCCTCTTAAGGGTTTTTCAAAGAAAAATTTCAAAACAACAAACGAACACGAGGGTCAAAAGAAGATTGTACCGAGTCTGCTCTTACACTGAGCTTGAGACACCCAAACGAAAGCTAGTGCTCCCGAGAGCTGGGAGCAGAAATTGTCGTACATCAAACATTGCCAGACGCAGAGCGGTCGTGGCCAGACATAAATTCACAGTTGTGATCGTAAATTCGAACAGTCTAAGACATATAGGTCGTAATCTTAAAGAATGTTTCGTAGATCAAAGAATTAACTTTTTTGTAAATGCTTCATATAATGACCCAAGACATGGACAGATACGCCTATATTAGCTCATTAACAGAGAAACTAAAAAAAAATATCTATTCTTTAGAACTTTATCATTTTGTATGGTTTATAAAATATTATCCGGTAAGTTATGGTGTGGCGCAATAATCCTACTACACACAAACATTGGATCAAAGTACCCAGATAGTTTACGAACTTCTATGTGGATACTTTGTTAAATTCAGCTTGCAAATACCTAACGGGTATCCCGGAACTCTCTTGGTGGAATAAATGTTCCTCGCAAATAGGCGGTATCAGAAATATTCTTTCTTCGAACTGTGGCTATTTATATAAGTCTGCGAGTGGAACTTTCAAACATTCAGTTGAGTAGTATTTGGTCCCAGACATTTTCCTTTATTTATCTATTTTTTTTGTTTTGGTTCCCGTAAGAAAGCCAACGTTAAGCAAAGTCGGACCTGGTCAGTAATTAGATGGGTAACCGCTTTGGAATACCAGGTGCTGTAAACTTGGCTGTGTGGATGATATAATACATAATGCCTCTGAATTTTGAATCGGAGAACAGAGTTCAAATTCCACTTGTGTTCGTTATATTTACTTACACGCAAATAATCTTGATAAAGTTATGAAACCTAATTCATCTAATTACTGACCAGGTCCGACTTTGCTTAACTTTGGATTTCTTACGGGAACCAGGACAAAAAGGAATAACAAGATAAATAAGGGAAAACATTTGGGACCAAATACTACTGAACGGAATGTTTGAAAGTTCCACTCGCAGACTGATATAAATAGTCACAGTTCGAAGAGAGAATATTTCTGATGTCGCCTGTTTGCGAGGAACATTCATTCCACCAAGAGAGTTCCAGGCTATCCGTTAGGCATTTGCAAGCTGAATTTGTGCACTGAATTTAACAGAGGGTTGTTAAGAGAATCGGAGCTCTTTCCGGCCGTAGGGAAGATCTTGTCTGTTAGCTTGACGTGACAGAAGTAGCAGAAAATGTCCAAGAATTATCAACCTATCTCCCAGGTTGTAAAAGTGAATTTCCAAATAAACAACCAAATATACTTGAAACATTATTTGCCAGTGGCGTTAATTTTACCTTTTAGTTTCTTGCGAACATACAACTTGCTAAGTTTTGTGCATACATACGCGAACGAGAATCGAGACGCGTCGGGTGATTTGTCCAGTAGATGAAAAACTAAGGGAAGGCCCATTGGTAATTTTTTTTAACACAGAATGATTTTCTAATTTTTTCTGAGCAAAGTCCATTTAAAAAAAAATTATATTGCAAGCTCATTGGTCCTGATCTGGTATCTCGGTTTCTGTTCCCCTCATTGTCATAACTTCCTTGTGACTTTCTATAAATATTTTCATGGTAATTGTTCTGATGAACTCTCTTTTCTGTACCTAAACTCATTTAAGCGTAGTACTAGATAGGGTTTAGTTTGACTTGTTTTGTTTTACCGCTTATCAACATCAATGGATCATTTAATGCCGACAACTTTTTTTTTCCTGGTAATATTTTTGTTTTGTCAAAAATCTATTTCTGATAATATTTTTTCCTCAAAAATGTACAGCTAGTAATATTATTTTCCAAAACGTGTAGCTGATGATAATATTTCTTCAAAAACGTATAGTTGGTAATGTTATTTTTTCAAAAACGTTTAGCTGGTAATATTATTTTTTCAAAAACTTATAGCTGGCATTATTTTTTTTCTAAAACGTGTAGTCGGCAACACTATTCTTTCAAAAAAAAACCCCAAAAAAGAACGGTATATCTGGAAATATTTTTTCAAAAACGTACAGCTGGCAAGATTTTTTTTTAAAAACGTATTATCAAAAGCCTTGCTGTTGGACGACGTAGTTTATCGTCATATCCAGGACGTGGATGTAGTTTATCGTCATACCCAGGATGCGGATGTAGTTTATCGTCATACCCAGGACGCGGATGTAGTTTATCGTCATACCCTGGGCGTGGATATAGTTTATCGATATACCCAGGACGCGGATGTAGTTTATCGTCATATCCAGGACGCCGATATAGTTTATCGTCATACCCAGGACGCGGATGTAGTCTATCGTCTAACCCAGGACGCGAATGTAATTTATCGTCATACCAAGGACGCGGATGTAGTTTATCGTCATACCCAGGACGCGTATGTAGTTTATCGTCATACCCTGGACGTGGATATAGTTTATCGTCATACCCAGGACGCAGATGTAGTTTATCGTCATACCAAGGACGCTGATGTCGTTTATCGCCATATCCAGGACGCAGATGTAGTTTAACATCATATCCAGGACGTGGATGTAGTTTATCGTCATACCCTGGACGTGGATATAGTTTATCGTCATACTCAGGACGAGGATGTAGTTTATCGTCATGCCCAGGACGTTACTAGATTGGGGGCATACGCAGTATTTTGTTGAGGGCTCTATCGCTTTCTCTTTGGATGTCAAGCCCTTTTGACAGGAGTTGAGAGGAATGAGAATGTAGGATCGAAGGGGAAAGTGAAAATATAGAAGGAGTTTCCCTTTCACGTGGCAAGCAACCAACAAGTTTTTTTATGGTGGTGGAAACACTCGTATAAAAAGAAAAACTGTTTTCGTATGTTTGCAAACAATAAAAGGAGAATCCACATAGTTTAACATTTGTCTAATCGAAAAAGGCTTTAATATGTTGAGATATATTTTCAGCTCACCATACACCTGCGCCGAAATTACTCTTTAGAAAATATTAGTAGGTCGCCTACCATAAATTATTTTATTAGTCCTCTCATCTTGCATTTATATTACTGTTGGCCTAGGGGAATTAATTCATAGTTCACTTTTGTGGCGTCTACCAGACTATGACTGAGTATATACAAATATCGAAAATATCAGTCATATGTATGAAACGCCAAAATGAACACAAGAAGCAGCAGAAAGAAAATAATTGTATGTAGACACATAATTACATACATACAGAGAGAGAGAGAGAGAGAGAGGGTGAGGGATCTAAATTATATATATATATATATATATATATATATATATATATATATATACCATCCACTGTCTTTTGAACAGGAGTAGAGGCTTACCATTTTTTCCTGTTTAGGATTGGATTTCCGGTCGGTTCAAGATTCTTTTTCATTCTCTTTCACTAACCCTTGCGTCTTAATGATTTCATTGACTTGATTGTAGTGAATGGATTTAAATATATATATATATATATATATATATATATATATATATATATATATATATATATATATATATATATATATATATATAAAGTCTTTCTATCTCTTTGTAGCGTTATCAGTCGTCAGCCGATATCTTGTTAAAGGGAACATTTGAAATATATTACAGAAATTGTTTTGACAGCGTTTTGATGAAGAAGATTAGCTGAGTAAATTCAACTTCAGAAACATGTCAAACGAGACTGACAAAGTGGGTCGGCTAAGCGGAGCGAACTTGATGAATCACTGACAGAACAAAGAGAGTTGGTTATCTATAAGACGGTAGTCCCTGTTGATTTAAAGGACAGAGACCTTTCGTCTGCCACGCGAAAAGGGAGGGGAAACGCCCGTTAGAACGTCCACTCTCTCACCACGTCTCACTCTGCCTTCCTTGAATACAGCGAAATGTTACAAACGTATAAAATTTACCGACTCTTACATTTTCGTTTCATGGTTTTATTTCCTGGGTAACGATCTGGCCAAATAGTTATTTTCTATGTATTAAGCTACAAGATTTTGACTGAGAAATGCTTGACTCGAACCTGGTGCATGCAGGTGAAATTCTGTCATGGGTTTGAGATATGTGCAATGCAAATATAAAATCTCTTTATCTCTCTTTCTCTCCCTGTCTATCTCTCTCTGTCTTACTTTCATATCTAAACACACAGGAAGCTATATTCTCTCCGTGTCACTTCTTTTCTCACTCTATTTCACATATACACACACATAAATCTGTTAAAATAGAGGCAGATCTATGAAAAGCCCACTTGACTACGCACATGTGATTGACGTTTGGAAATGAAAGAAAGATCTTATGTGAAATCGAAAAAAAGACATAAAAGATTTAAATCCTCTCCCAAAACTCTCGGAATAGTTTGCACAGCATGCAATATTCTGTTATGTTGATTAGTAAATGTAAAAGTTTTAAAATAAGAAAACTTTTAGACCACATATGGCCACTTATGCACTTTTAGACCATGCATGCATTGTAGCATTACCCGAAGGAAAAAGGTGAATGACAAATAATGAATTGGCGGGAAAAATGAACATGAATTTTTTGATCACTGCTAATGTCGGATTACTTCATATCAAAGTGTATTAACAAGTGCCAATAGAGAAACAGATCAAGTATATGGAGGACGCGAAGATATAAAATCAATTGCTAGCTACAGTTTTAATAATTTAGTTTGGGATTGATTTCATATAGAAAAATAGCTTCCAACATTCAGTGCATCAAATAAAAAACTTTAAGTTCATCGGGAAAATTAAATATATTATCAAATGTAAGTAAAAAGACAGCTTCTTAAATCATAACAAGGTAAAATATCTAACAAACGCTGGCACGAAAGATGGGAAATAAATATCAATATATTAACAGGCTTTTGTATCTAGCGTATTTATTACAACACACGCCTGTTTAGTTACTGACTGCTTTTATCATGACAACAGAATATGTTATTTATGTGAAGGGATCATCAAGTTGCATCAACAATATATATATATATATATATATATATATATATATATATATATATATATATATATATATATATATGAAGTCATTGTATCTCACTTCACTGGATAAATACAGTTGAAACAGAAAGATATAAGCGTAAGTTCTATCCCGAAAATTTTCTTCTTTTGCTCTAGCCGCTCATGGAAAAATCTTCGCGATGTTTGTTTTCCGGTCAATTTTGATTTTCAAAAATTCAGATGAAATGTCAGTGGTTATCTTCTGTCTCCTTAATTGCTGTTCTTTTATTGTTCTCTCACCTTAAAAATATATTCCCTTTTTCTCATAGTCTTTCACACTCAGTAACCCCTTGTGTCTTTATTGCCTGTTTTGGGCTCAAATTATTAATAAACACACACACACAGACACAAGTGTATATACGGGCATAACAGCAAAATTGTCAAAATCGTGTAACAATAAAATTGTCTAAATCTTAGATTAAGTTTGAACTGTTGTATCTTAGAAATGATTAAAGATATATTACTGGAATTCTCCGAGGTTTTTATAACACTATTGGGCACTACTTTGAACAATAAGAATGTATTTACCTCTAAGTTGAAATGATGATTCCGCTTGCTGTTGTGACCGCCAGATCCATTTTTCTTCTCTACTGTTCCCTCTTTTTAAAAATTTATTCACCGTTCTACTGATGTGTCATGAATGGACTTTGAAGATTGAGGCCAGAGTATGGATATTGGTACAATTACGGAAAACCTGAATGATCTTTTTCCTGTCAGCGTTGTGAAAATATAGTGGGGCTGACACAAAAGGATTTTAACCTTTTCTCTTTCTAACACAATATCTCAAATGGTTTTTCAATGATTCTTACAAGAGACAAGGTCAAGATGACTAAAAGTGTTATCTGAAAAATCAGAAAAAAGGAACTCAATTAGGTTAGTAATTTTTATTAAACAATTTGAGGGATGGATTTGTACAATTTTTGTGTTGCAACCAATATATATATATATATATATATATATATATATATATATATATATATATATGACCATATCGACAAGAACCTCACCCGTGAGATGGCTTCATAAATTTTAATCCCTAATGGATCTCAATTTCACTTCAGATCTCGAGTAGAATATACACAATCCAATCCTCCTAAAGACACTGAAAAAAAGAGTCCGTTCATTGCTGATCGAACAATGCTTTCCAGCCTCGTAGGTTTCAAAATCGTTAATGTGTAGGATGACCTATGATCAACTGTAGAGTATCTCCTTCTAAGAGCCAACGTCGCAAGGCTATCACTATTCTAGCATAATTCCATAGCAAATATTGATGTGAGCCCAATTCTTTAATTCGGTGTGTTCAGCCGTTTGCAACTATGACAGAACATATTACATCCACCGAATCGAATCACACTAGTATATATATATATATATATATATATATATATATATATATATATATATATATATATATATATATATAGTTATCAGATAATCCGTAAGTGAACCTAGATAGATAGATTCTGGCTCGTTATATATATATATATATATATATATATATATATATATTGAACAATAAAAAAATATTAAAAAATTAAAATCTTCAGACACACTTCGACTAGTTTCAGCTCAAAAATGGACATCATCAGAAGAAATATTTCTGCTTGCTGGTAGCAGTAAACTACAGAAATGAATGTCTTATTGGAGAAAATGAACTATTGTCTGTAGTTTTCATTTGTTTTTTTTTATATCTTTTGAACATGAATCTTTTAAAATTGCTTGTGTTGGTCAAACAGTCTCTTTTAAGTTGTTATTTGAGATAAGAGCTGGATGGAACTATGCTTCTCTGAATTCCCGTGGTCATTTGACAGTTTTATTGTCCTGGAGAGTGTTTTTGTGTGTGTTATTTGGTTCTTAGGGAGTGAGTGAGTATGATATGTTTAAGCGTGTGTATTACTGCGGGTGTGTGCTATGATTTGGCTCATTAGGGAGTGAGTGAGTATGATGCGTGTAAGTGTGTATATTCGTGTGGGTGTGCGTATCAGTGTGAGGCCACCACACCTCCGTAAGCATGTCTGTCTTGTGTGGGTGAGAAATGTGGGTAGGTTTTCATTTGTTAAGTTATATATTAGTACTATCTATATTGTTAAATTTATGGTTTAGCCCGGCTGGATGTTGTGTTTTTAGACGTTGTATCCACTTATTTTCATAGGACTCTAAAATCTTTATAATGTTATCTGCTCTGAAATGTATATATATATATATATATGTCGATATATATATATATATATATATATATATATATATATATATATATATATATATACAGTTATAGGAATGTTTTTATTTTCAAAACACGGTCAGCATATAGTGGCAGTATTCATACTTGATGTTATTGAGTGTTGGCTTTTACTTTTTATTATTAATGCTTCCATTATTTTAACCTCTTTTACGTATTGATAGAGTTATTATATTTGTATTTTCAACGAGTGTGTTGCGGATAGAGTTTGGTAGATCTTCATATCTTTTTATATAGCACATAATTGACTTACGGTCAGAAAGAAGTAATATGAATCTTCTTGTTAGGCATTTAGTGGTAAGCCCAAAATAATTATTCCTGAATTTTATTTGATCAGGAGCAGTGTTCATTAAATGGCATGTGGATCCATGAATGATATTGGAACTCTGTAATTTGTATCTGGAAGGTGAGTTATTGTTGTTGGCGATGAGGTTAGTAGTTTTAATTTAGATACATAATTTGATTTTTTTTACTTTTGTCGTCTGGAGTTGTATATTTCACTATAACATTTCGAAGGGACGATCGTATTGTATATAGTTACCATGCATTTCATTTTTTATAGAAAATGTTTATGTTATTATTTTTCTGTATGTTCAATTTCGCTATTAGTTACCTTAATTAGTTTAATTTGGTGATCCATGAGTAAATTCGGAAGACCGTTATTAACTAGTGTCTATTTAACGTTAGATTCTTTAAATAAAAGCGCACGATAGGATGAATTCTCATGCGCTCTCAGGAGGAAATTTTTATAAGGCCTATTTTATATCTAATGGGGGTATTAATAATAAAAAGAAAAAAATCAAACACTCAATAAAATCAAATATGAACACACCCACAGTCTTCTGATCGTATCTGAAATAAAACATTCCTATGACTTTATATACCTACATAAAAATGCATACATTCAGTTAAAAGTAAAAATAAAAACAAATTATCCTGGATAATAGCTAAAAGAATAGCTGAACGCGTTCGGACATACAGAATATTCGGAAAATCTTTATATAATTTATAACAACTACCACAATATTAACATAACAACCTCTGCCAACAGGAAAAATTAAAAATTATGACATTTCCGGATCCAGACAACCTTTTGAACAAGAAAACCGGAGTCTTGACACCTTCCTTACCAATTATGAAATTCCTCTTAAACACATGAAGCTGGGTAAAATAAGGAAATGTCGATTTCAATTATTCACCGCCATCAACACTTTTATATTATTATTATTATTATTATTATTATTATTATTATTATTATTATTATTAATTTTATTATTATTAATTAACTTTTTCTTCGTCTTCTTCTTCTTTTGCTTCTTTTTCTTCTTCTTCTTTGATTCTATTAGCCCAGCATCGTGTGTTTGTTTATTTATTTAATATATATATATATATATATATATATATATATATAAATATATATATATAGCATTCATTAGTTTAAAAAAAAAAAAGAAGCTTTATTAGGTCATTTGATAAAAGTCGCCTGAGTTTCCCGTCAGGTTGAAACCAAGGTAGAGGATTCAACTGATCTCCTGATTTTTAAAGTATACATACATACATATATATATATATATATATATATATATATATATATATATATATATATATATATATATATATATATATTTGTACGTATTTGTTTCTTAGATTTTTTTACTCTCTTCCGATATAAAAATTTAAACATTATTATTATTTTTTAAATATCTCAGCCCAAGCAAGGCAATGATGTCACTAAGATCCCGGCATTTGCTATGAATAAATAAAAATGAGAAGATGTTAGTGAGGAGAAACTACAATTAAATATCAGAATTCAGGAAGTCGGAAGATAGCACTTGACATTGCATTAACACTTCTTAACATAGAAAGATGCAGAGAAGCAAGAAAGTGTAAGAGATTTTAACAGGCGAGGAGTAGGAGAAAGAAACTATTAGAATAGAACATACGTTGTCTACCCAGTAACAGTTCTGGTAGAAAAGCTGTTCTCCAATTATGAACAGAACGTACCTTTTGATTAAGCAGAGAGACAGTCAAACGAGTGTGCCATTATCCAAGTTTAGAAGGAATTTTATGATAAAAGTCTCAATTGTATATTTTTTAAGCGTTTCACCCCAAGCAAGGCGGGTATCCACTAGCACGCAAGGGGTTACAGAGAGTTGGAGCTAGAGCAAATAGGAGTGATAGAGGAAAGGATGAAGAGAAGGATAGAGGATAGATTAGGGCATCTGGAGACGTCAATTGACATTACAAGAAATATATATAATGTCTTCTTTTTATCCATATATATATATATATATATATATATATATATATATATATATATATATATATATTGTGGGTGTGGGTGTGTGGGCGCATATCTTTGAAAGCTGTCAAATAAGCAAAACTGTCGAATGGAAAACCTAGGTATGTGCACCTGTGTCAAAATTTAAGTGACATGTAGATATATAAACACCCACCTTAGACGGAAGGGAGTCTCATACATCCCCGCGAAAATATAGTTTCCAAGTTAGAAGATGTACCGAAAGACCCGCAGTCAGGGCATACTACAATATAAGAGATTTGCTCTCGTGTTCCCATGAGAAATGTACATTGGCGATATATTTATTTCTAAATGCTTCTATTTTGCAAGGAAAATAAATTTCACCGTGCCGAAATTTCTTTTAACAATTATTTGCTGCATATGGGATTCATACTGTCGTTTTCTAGATTAATGAAGAAGAGTAAATAAAAAGGAAATGGGTGCAGAATAATATACTTTTCATGAAAGTTTAACTCTTTCCAACGATTTGAATTGGACAGTTATTAAAAAAAATACTTATTTACAAATATTTCTATTGATCTGGGTAAAAAGATACTCTAATAGAACATTTTTGTAATTTTCATAGATTTCTCGCAAATCAAAGCAGCGGAACCAAATAATTTAGATAATTGGATAATTGTTTTATGGCATATCTACCTAGATGGATCATTTAATTCGGACATGATTTTTATTGCTGGCAATTTTTTTTTCTTCAAAAATGTCTTGCTGGTAATGATTTTTTTACAAAAAATATTGCTGGTATTAAAACCCATTTTTACACTTTGATAGTACTTTGAACCCAGTTTTTGGGTTAACTATTTGCCCATAACTGTGACCTCTGCTGCGCCATTTCCATTTCCATGGAAAGTGTTCCTACACACTGCATTCCTTTACTTAGCCAGGTTTAACCTTCACATCCATGAAATGCTATGCCACGCACATGATAGGGAGCTCCCACCATTCCCTTCGTATTTCACTGCTAGATGTAAAATCTCCTCGAACAGCTTCTTCCCACAAATCTCTGTTTAGTGATCCCAAATCCCAAGATGATGATTCTCCGATCGTTACAACCTTAACATCTTTAATAGAGTCTTCTCCAAACATCCCCATGAATTATTCCGTTTATTCTGTAACCCTCTCCTTCGAGGGCCTCTTGTGCCTTGTTGTAGATGAACATTATTTTTAAAATAAAGATTTGCATAAATACTCTTATCCTACGAAATCTTTTACTTGTATTTAGAATATTTTTTTTATCTTTTTAGAAAATTACATTTAGCCGTCGTGTAAAAAATCACGTTAACATCTGATAGAGACGAGATCCCGTAATCACGTGATCTGTGGAGTCCATTACAACCGATTCAATGCTATCAGACGTTCTACGGGTTTCTTAAATTTATTCCACAAATCAGTTCGAATTTGTTGAAACAAAGAAATAAAACTTATTTTTTAAGGAAGACGCCTATTCAATAACCGTACCTTCATATATATATATATATATATATATATATATATATATATATATATATATATATATATATAACAAGAATTTCGTACGGAGCTTGTACAAAATACAGAGAGACAAAGGTCGAAAGATAGCGAGGAAAGCATGCGTGTATATGCGAATATCTAATGCGTTGGTCGTGATTGAATGCGTGTGTCAGCCTGCGCATGCGTTCCACACGATTACACCTATGAGGTTCCAATCAAAAGTCTTAGAATAGGAAAAGAAAAGCAAAATGATGTTCGACATGTCGATGAGTGCATGCTTCAAACAACAATAATGAAGACATTCGTTATTCATTGTTTCGGGGTTTTTTCCCCCATGAAACGCAAGGAAAGATGTAAAAAGAAGAGTTGAACAACAATAACAAATTTAATCCCCAATGACAAACAAATGAGCCAACAAACCAAAACGTAAAAATAAATAAAAAATGAGAGAGAAAAAGGTGATGGGAGGAAACGAAATCTTTGCAAACATTTTCGACATAAAGTTCGGGAGAATATTCGATTTCTTCTATTTGAAACTGTACTTAACAGAACAGAAAGTAATAAAAATGATTATCATTTAAAAAAAAAAAAAAAAAAAAAACTAAAAAAAAAAACGCGCAAGAAAACAGGATTTAGCGCATGCGCTGTTCCAGGACAGAAGCGTTCGTTATTGATTTAGCAAGGTAGTTCTGAGAATCTCTCTTTTCTGTAGAAACTTTGATTCTCATAAATTAATCATTAATGTTGTCTTGTGACTGATTAAGTTTCGTTAAAAAATAACCACATATCCACAATAATTAACTTGAAAAGGACCGGCCATACACTTCTTATACTAGATTACAGTGAGTTTCACAGTGTGCAATATCGTCCCCATCACGGTGAATAGATCCAAGGCAGGAGGGGTAAGACAAGAAATGGGCAGCCAGATCTAGGCAGTAGCACACCTGCGCCCTAAAATACATTCTATGTTAGGGAATTTGAGAAAAAAAAGAATGTTAACGAATATGAGAAGACGAAAACACTATTATGATGGGAGAGTAATAAAAGCACAAGAATTAAGAAGACAGAAGATAACCATTGGCATTGGATTTAATGTTTTAAAGATCAAAGTTGACTGGGAAGCCAGAAGCCGGAAGAGACTTCCACAAGCGACAGGTGCTATAAAAGTAACTTTTAACATAGAACTTATGGTTACATCTAGCCATTTCAAATCTAGAAGGATGAGACCTTGCCGCCAATCTAGTACTGGGCTTAAATTCATAAAGTCTAGGTACCATAGAGTAACGTTTGTTGGAACAGTTACCATGAAAGTATTTATGGAAAAGGGACAAGGAACATATCTTACACGGTGAGAAACAGACTGAAGCCGAGATGCCAGGTCATGATCAATAACATTACAGATTCTTCATGGAATTAATATTCAAAGCAAGAAAAATATCTAGCATGACACAGTGAACCAACTTGCCTAACAGATGCTCTAGCAATTTATTCAATATAATTTTCCTACTTCATGCGAGAGGAAAATGTTAATCCGAAAAGGCGCAGTGGGTGACTCTCTTGGAGGTTAGCATCAGCCATGCTGATATTAGTTAAAGTTGGGTTCTCTCAAAGTTTGGAAATGAGCAATTTCGTTTTGGGTGCATTAAAATAAACAAGCCATTCATTGCACCAGTTAACAACAGACTATAAATTATTTTTACATCAGTTACCAATTGTACCTTATCGGGCCGATCAGAATTATAGACAGGAGTAAATATTTGTGTCATCAGGATAGATAACGAGTTGATAACTGATCATATCAGGATGGACACTTATAAAAATACAGAACAACGTAGAATTAAGGAGAGACCCTTCCTGAAACCCCTGCAGATCGAGACGAAAAGAAATTATTATGCAAAATAAAAAGATATTCGTTTAAGATGCACTATCAGCGCCAAGAAAATCAAATTAAAGGCTAACTATTGGGCGTTAGAATTGTGTCTATCCATTGGGGGAACAGCTAGGGTTGTATTTAGTAGTCTAGTAGGTGGCAACCCAATATAGCGTATAAAATAGTCCCCAGTCAGCGATCTATATTAATAAAATTAACTTTTAAATTAACCGTTTAATATATTTGAGCCGTAATTGTTTCTCTGGGTTCTGTTATCAATGTGCTTCCTTTTTACCTGACAGACTAAAACACGTCTGTTCGGAAAATAACTACGCATTTCACTGCTTTGAAATATGAGTTAAAAAACAAAGACGGCATTGAATGATATGAAAATCCGCTTAGGATTACTTTATTATGTCTTCTGTCATTTATTGAGTCTTTTAAGGATTAACTGGGAAAATCTGTAAAGAGGAAATTTGTATTCTGCTGCTTTCTTTTAAAAAAAATGCCAAACTTTCGGATTTGCATCGCATTGTCACAGGTGATGAAAATATATTTGTCATGTTAACAGAAAGCGAAAAAACAGCAGTGTTTGTCACAAAATGAGAGACCAGTGCCAACACTAAACGCAGGACATCATCCATAGAAGTACTTTGATAAAAATGATAAAAATGTCATCCTTTCGGAGCCACTGGAGCATGGAAGGACCAACACTGCACATGTTTATTGCCAATAAGCAAAACAAACCTAATAAAATATATGGGATTTAGGATATGAGTTTCTTCCACGCTCTAGTAAACTCACCGCCTTTAGTTCCGACATATTTTCATTTGTTCGATCAACATAAGTGCCAGAAAATTCATAAACAAAAAATTTTATAAACAAGAAAGATGTTGAAAATTTTATAAACAAAAATGATGTTGAAAATCGTCTTACACATTTTTCTGGGAAAAAACATTTTTCTGTAAAAGTTAAAATCAAAAATGTGCCTTGCCGTTGGGTTAGAGTCTTGAAAATAAAGCTGATTATATTTTTGCTAAATAATGTTCAGATATGTTAAATATACATTTGTCTTTATATCATCTCTGCTAAAATGTGATTACACTCGCAAACATTCTAATACTTAAATAAAATTAACTTACACTTGTTCTATCCTCTCAGGTAAAATCTGTCCCTATGATAGATTAAACTAAGCCTTCACCGGAGAGTTAACTGAGCTTTCAGCACTGGAATAATAGAACCCCAGCTAAATAAAGCTTTTGGCTCTGGGATACATTAAATTTACCATTCATCGCTCACGATAGACTTATCTAGGATGTTAGCTCTGTGATGAATTAAATGATGCTTTTGGCGCTCGTGAACCAGTAAAATTATCTTTCCTCCTACATAATAGAGTTAACTGCGCTTTTGCCCATGTGATAAATCAATATATTTGGCCCTGTGAAACACTAAATCTACCTTTCAACCCTCACAATCAAGTTAACGAGGGTCTTAGCATTGAGATAATCGAAATGATGCTTTTGGCGCTTTGAGACACAAAATTTATATTTCAAACTCTGCGAGAGATATTAAGCAGGCTCTTAGCTCTGTAATAAACCAAAAGTCTCTGGTTTTGGCGCTTTCAGACGCAAACTTTACCTTTCAGCCGTTGTGAAAGAGATAATGGGGTTTTTAGCATTGAGATAAAAAAATTACCTTTCAGCCATCACGATAAAGCAAAGAAGGTCCTATGTCTGTACTGAACAAAGAGACGCTTTTGGATCTTTGAGATATTAAATTTATATTTCAGACATTTTGTTATTGTTAAACTAAATTTTGTCCTGAGTAAATTCGGTCCTTTGGTAATTTTAATGATGATTTTAGTCCTGAGATATAGTAACATTAGTTTTTAGGTGTTTTTTTAAATTTTTTATTTTGCTCCTACAGTAGAACGATACCGAATGTTTTTTTTTATGTTTGTTAACACGTGACCTATTATTGTGTCTTTTTCCAAGGTTCCTTAGATTCGAAAAATGCTTTGCCGAGTTTTTGGTTACTTAGGCTCTTCTCTTTTAGAAGTTTGGAGCAACACGGTCTTCTTTGCTGCGGATAATTTACTTTTGCCTTTCCAAACCCAATGGCAGTGGAATAATTTCTTTTTCCATATTCCATGAATGTAAATACGAGATAAGTTCATAAGAATCAATACATTTAAGAAAACTGGCAGTAACCTTAGACACAAGTTATGAAACTACATTAGTCATACATAGAAATAAATACGACAACAACTTTAACCTAGCGAATGCTAAACTTTAAAAAAAAAATGAAAGTACTTAGAAGGAAAGTTCTCGAAAGTGCCGCTATTGAAACTTGTCAAATTATGAATCTATGACCCGGATATTTCCTAATACCGCCTTTACTGAAAAAACTAGGACAGTCTCAAGCCAGGATCACAAACATACAAAAAATACAAACAAAAAAAAAAAGGAAAGAAAAAAAATTAAAAGAAAACGGTTGAAGCCATAAGCTCATGTTTTCAAATCATATAACACATAAATCAATACCAATCTAAAATAATTTAAATACTAATTTACAGATATATATATATATATATATATATATATATAACAAATCTGCTACACACTTTCGTTTATTAAACATTAAATTGTAACACCTCACGTTCATGAACTTGCCTGAACTTTTCACTAAATTAATGAATATTTATGAGGATTCGTATACCAAAAGATTTTGAATAATTAATTATACTTTTGCTCGTGTATATAAATACTTGTCAGAATATAAAATCCTTATACTTGCCTTGATAAATTTCCTCATAGGACGAAACGCGTCGGCGAAGATAAGTTTTCCTTTTGTCTTTATTTATATGAATCAATCCTTTTTTTATCCTATTCATCTCCAACTATACAAGCCATTGACAGTAATTTCTTTGATGAATATTCAGAACATTATCAATGTTATACGGATTTCCTTTCAAGTGTGTATTAAATCTTTTGCCCTGCAATACAATTTACTGCGATTTAAGATCTGTGATAAATTAAACACAATACTTTCAGCTCTGTAAAACAGTAAATTCACTTTATAGTCAGGTTCAATTTAAAGATAAAAATGGTAGATTTTATAGTCATTTTATAATCAGCAAGATTTGACTGAAAATGACCACAGAATTTTTTAAAAAAAGAGAGACTATTTCACATACAAAATCTGATTCTAGCTTTAAGCATTTTTTACGATAAGTTTAACCACTCGAGGTTTACTTTAAGGAGTAGTTTGTTTGGATAAGAAGGGAAGATAGCGGTAGACTCTAGACATGAACATGTTAACATTGTAGTGATTGGGGAAATATCCGCTTGGGTGTCTTTTCCACAGGGCAGGGGTTCGTGGGAAGAACCAGTTTGGGTGGAATTTCCTACTTGCCGATGGAATACGGAGGGAATGCGGGTGGTTTCCTATTATATAAGAGACATGGCGGGTCCTAGCCGTGAAGGGTAGACCTGGCGGAGCCAAGAAATGTAGTTCGTCCGCGCATTTTCCATCCATGACAAACTTTCATTAAATCGGATTGAGACTATTTTTTTTAACCACCAAATTCTCTCGACAAAACAACACACTTAATATTATGGAATCTGGGATCAAATTTCTTCGAAATAAAAATTCAAATTCTCATTGTTTTCTTACTGGGCATCTTGACGTAGACACTCGTATTAACGCAGAGGGAAAAATTGGGATGGTATGACATTGTTGAAGATTGTTGGCAATTTTGGTATGTAACACATTATACTGTGTTTGGAAAGCAAAACACCCCCATAATTCTAGAAACATACAAAACACCCAGACATCCAATCAAAATGCACAAATAAAATCATTCTTGATAATGGCTAAAAGTATAACCAAAATTGCACGGAATTACAGACCATTTGGACAGTTTCTACACACTCTGTGTCCGGAAAAGAAAACTCTTGTAAGAATATAAGAAAAATTAAATAAAATGTTTAATCGCAATTCCTTGTTGTCGTCTTGAATGAAACATGGATAAATGAGGGGTTACTGCCTAACTGCACAATATATATATATATATATATATATATATATATATATATATATATATATATATATATATATATATATATAAATCACAAGCAACAGAAAGTCTAGCAGGACATCAAAAGAATAAATAACAGAAAATACTAAACACACATACAGAGAAAACAAGAGAGATCCTTACAAGAAAGCTAAAAAATAAATAAAGGAAAACATCAAAAGACAGACACCTACCTTAGAAGTAACAGTGCTCTGCGTCTCAGTTATCGAAAGAATAAAAACGATTCCTAGCGTCACTCCTAAAAGGAGATGAAGTTCAAATCGCTAGTTTCCCGTTCTCGAAGTTGTATCAAACAACCGAAAGAAATTCCCCGATGATCACCTGAGCGCGAAACTTAAGTAGTGGTGATACAAACATCGAAAATCTCTCTTTCTCTTCTCTTCTCTTCTTTCTCTCTCTCTCTCTCTGTCCCTCTCTCTCTCTATATATATATGTATGTATGTATATGAATATAAATATATAGTCTTAGAAAATATAGTTTTAAGGTGTGCTATATTTATGGGATAAAGTGCTCAATACCAGAGATAGAGCGTATGTAAATATAAATATAAACGTGAACATTGATGTCAACGCTCAGAGGGACAGGCTGTTTCATACTTGGCGGCCTGCATGAAACAACCTGTCACATCTGAGGGCTTACTTCAATGTTCACTTTTATATTTATATATATATATATATATATATATATATATATATATATATATATTATATGCGCGGTACTTAGTAGAAAGGGCTCAATATCTGTGATAGAACAAACATATTCACTTTTATGGATATTCATACAATTGAATATATATATATATATATATATATATATATATATATATATATATATATATATATATATGTGTGTGTGTGTGAGTTTGTGTGTGCGTATATATTTATATCCGATATATATATATATATATATATATATATATATATATATATATATATGTATGTATGTATGCATGCATGTATATGTATAAATCAATATCGTATTTTTCACTATGTTGATCTTAAAAGGCATGATGCAAACGATAAGCGAAAAAATGACGTTCAATTAAATAAATGAATTTAAAAAATTCACCATGTGACAAACAATAGCAAATTGGTGAAATGTTCAGAATCACGACAAAAGTGGAGGAATAGAATTAAGAATATCAACAAACCTAGAAATAAAGGAATGAAAAGATTAAACGAATAACAAGTTAAACGAATAAGAATGGATTAAAAAAAATATTAGGAATTTCCAAAACAAAGAAAAAATAATTCGAGAATTCAGAAAACAATGCTTAAAAATGAGCCCACAATTAAAGAAAAGGCAGAAAGAAGGGAAAGAAAGAAAGAGAGAAAGAAAGAAAGAGAGAGAAAGAAAGAAAGAAAGAAAGGGAGAAAGAAAGAAAGAGAGAAAGAAAGAAAGAAAGAAAAAGGGAGAAAGAAAGAAAGAAAGAATGATTTATTAAAGAAAAGCGACGAGGTCGATGTCAGAAAAATGCAATTCTGAATAGGAAGAAATACAAGCCAGAATTACTTGGCTAAAAACTGTTCGAACAAGAATTAGAATTGAGAACAAAAGAATAGAAGACGCTAATACAAAGAAGACGTTTTTAAATTTTCTGAAGATTAACAAAAAAACGAACAAGAATGTAAAGAACACTGTCAGAATAAGAATATCATTTTAATTGCTATTTACTGAATACAAATTAAAAGAAAAAAGTCACGAATCTATTAAACAGAACCGAGCCTGGCACAAGGTAACATAAAAGCCGCCGTAGTAATCAACGTGAAAATCTGGTTTGACCTTGCCCAAAAAACAATCGTTTTAACTATAGTATAATCGGGCACAAGGACACTTGTTAAAGCACAAAGTGAGGATCGAACTCACGACATAATACATTATGCCACATTTTATTATGCGGGTATTTATTATCTGTCTATATTTCTGATATGAGGTATTATGTACGCTATTTACATTAGGACATGCCACAGTGGATAAAGGCGTTAGGTAGATCCAGTGACAGGACCCAAAGAGTTTGAGTTCAATACCCGTTTAAGGCACTGGAGAACTGGGAGAGGAGAATTAACAGGAAATAACTGATAACTGACATCCATTAGACATGGCACGTGGAACTAGAACAGCAAGCGAAATAAAGGGTTCAGTTCAACATTCCAACCATGAATGATGAAGGACGAAGCGTACAACAGCCGAAACGTTGTAATAAATATGGCGACAAAGATGAGGACAATAGTTGAAATAATGTAAATATCGGGTATTTATTTTTCATAAAAAGTTTGGAAATATAACCGAATGCACTTTAATTACTGCTCATAAGTTTTCTTCACTGTGACGTGGTAGATATATTTTCTTATCACAATGCATCTTGAAAATTTATAAATCGACTATACTTCTCAGGCATATTATATATCTAGACATTATTGATAAAATGCCAAAGAAGCGACTGTAATTTTATCGGTTCTGTCCTAGCATCTCAACTTCAGTCACTTGTCCGCCTCCGTGATGAAGCTGCCCTAAATCTTTTCTATGAATATTTTCATAGCAATTATTTCTCCTTCTTAATTCAACCACATGAATTTAAGCGTACTACTGGATTGGCTATTAGGTCTCATCGTATTACTGTCGAAATAGCTAGATGTAAACCGTAAGTTCTATTCTAATATTTTTTCTCACATTTCCCAACACTGGAAATCATTTCAGATCTCCTGCTTCTCTGTCACGCAATCTTAAAAAAAAATAAGCGCAATGTCAATGTCAATCTTTTGTCTTTGTGAACCCTGTTCTTTTATTGTCCTTTTTTCTCACTGAAATCTTCTCATTTTCGTCTATTTCCAGTAATCCATCTCGTCTTATGCTTGGGATGAAATTATTAATATTAAGAATAGATATATTGTTGTAGGAACATTCATCCCCTGTCATGCTAAAATCTTTAAAACCCATTGCAAATTGCATGTTGATTGATATTTTTAAGTTCCAGGGTTAGATGTATTGTTTTAGTTTTCCTTTTATTTCAAGAAGACATACACAAATATTTTTACGCTTCCTCATATTAAAATAATAAAGTTTAGCTTTCGCTTTGTAAAAGATTTTAGAAGAAGAGACAAAAAGTATATTTTGCTAACAGCTCATGCTATATTGCCTTACTTATTATGTGAAGCATTGACAACCATTATTATTAATTTGATTACTTTTATATATGTAGATTGATGATACCGTAAATATTTACTCTGTTCCTCTCATAGCTACTCGGAATGTTATATCGGAAGTTCCAATTCCAATTGGGTTCGTTATCTTCTCCCTGTTATAGGTTAAAAAATAGAAGTTATGAAAATCGGTGTTATTCTGAAACAAGTGTTAATGCAATATTCACTCGCCAAAAAATCTTATAATCGAAATGTTTCGTCTTTTGTTATATAAGAGTAATTGGCATTGCCTATACTGTGATTTGAAACTAGATCGCCAGTGTATTAAGCAGATCACGTGATCATAAAGGAAGTGAATAAATAGGAAGTAGCGTGATAACTATACGGTTACTGTTCACTCTTCTTGTCTCTCCTCTATTGCTATACATTCACTCTCTCTACTCTACTACTATACGGATTACGATTCTCTTCTGATCATTATATTAGGTTGGTGCAAAAATAATGACGTAATAATGTCGTTTTTTGACGTTAAAAAATACGTGAAAAAACGACATTATTACGTCATTATTTTTGCACCAACCTAATACTATTTGGCGATTACTACTTGTAATACGTATTCAAGTAGTAATCAATGGGAAGGCGTTACTACTAGTACCGGTGTCTACATAGTCTCGAATAGAGCGAGAATTTTTAAAAGTGATAACGAGATTTCGCTTGACATAGAAAAAGTGACAAGCGAAGCCGTCCAACATCGAAAAAATCTTAAATTAAGTAACACTGGGTTGATAACCTGTAAAAATAAACAACAATAACAAATCAATGTTCAACTACTTTTTTTTTTAGGTTTGTATCCACATTGGAAGTTATGCTTATTTTTTAAAAGCTCTTTTAAATTGTGTCCAGTAAATTAAACGTCCTCTACTTTTGCGTATGACCATATTTTGTTTTCACTAATTGTCCTCTGCGGTATTACGAATTACGGTTTACCAACCTATAAAGGTTTGGTTCTATATATTAGAATAAATTGTTACACGAAGCGCGTTCACCGCTTGAGACAGGCGGGTATGGGAGCGAGCTAGTAAGGCAGGCAGCGATACGGCGAGCCCAGTAGGTAGCGCGCGCGGCCGCTGCCGAAGGCAGCTACCAATAGCTGGGCAGGCTGCCGGTCTTCGCCTTCGTCCGCCGTCGCCGGATCCGCGTAGTGCGCCTCGACCGGGCCGGGCCACCGCAAAACTAATATCTGCCGCCGTATATATTAGATGTATGTAACATTTTTTATTGACCTTAATACTTTTTTATGTGCTATGTCCTTTCAGGATGTAGGCGATCATAGTTCTTTACCTCCCTCTATCCCTTGCAGCTTTCAACAAGTTCCTTCCCTCTACTTCCTGCCCCAAACCACGTTCTGTCACCCACTTGCTTAAGTATGACATGGGTTGTTTTCCCTTGTGTCTCTTTCCCTCTATTCGACTCGCGAGTATCAGATTCTTCAGGCCCCACTTCCTCATTATGTGTCTCAGAAACATCAGCTGCCTCTTCCTGATGTTAAGTATAAGACTACACCTTGTTTTCATACTTTCTAAGACCTCATCCTGGTTTACACGCTTGGTCTATTTTATCTTTAGCATCCTTCTGTAAAACTGCATCTCTATCGCCTCGAGTCTCTTCGTCATCTTTGAGGAAATCATCCAACATTCGCTGCCATAAAGAAAGGCAGATGTCATATAACAGCTTGTATTCTTTTCTTTGTTACCAAACAAATCCTCCTGTCTCGCAATACTCTGTTCAGCCTTTGGAATGCTTTATTGGCCATCCCAATACATCTACGGGTCTCAGTGTCGCACTTATCATCCTGGGTCAAAACACTTCCCATATATTTAAACTTCTGAGATAACTTGATTCTAGTGTTCCCTACCGAAAAATCGCACATCAGGCTCATCCTTTTATTGATGACCCTGCATTGTTGACTTCATGTACTTTATGCTTTGTCCCTTCTCATGTACGTTCGCTACCTTCTGTAGGAGATTTTCTAATTTTTTTTCCGTGTCTGCTATCAGTACTGTGTCATCTGCGTATCTTAAGATTGTGGCCGCCAATTCCGGTATGGTTTTCAGTTCTCTCAGAATTGCCTCACTGTATCGGTTGAACAGGTCGAGTGCAAAGACACATCCTTGCCTTATTTTTGTATATTCACTGTTTGCTGCCAGTATAGGTTTTTGATCATTCTGATATCTTTCCCGAATATATCGAGATTGTTGAGCAGTTCCATCAGATTCTTGTGGCGTAGTTTTTCGAAGGCCTTTTCATAGTCTATGAAACATAGGTACACGTCTTTCTGCATCTGTATCGTTCTTTCTGATAATATCCTGTGTATGAATATTGAGCTCTTTGTTCCGGTGTCTTTAACGAACCCGTACTGTTCTGGTCTTCTCACTCTGGCCTGATTCTGCTCCGCGCTCTATTCAATAGAATACGGATGATGAGTTTTCCTACGTGGCTTATTGCCCTGCATAGAAATATGAAACAATGGTGAATAGCAGAAGCATTATAAGGGCTGGCGTCACTATGGACGGTGGTCCACTGGATGGAGTGTCCAGCTTCAAATACTTGGGTGCAATCATGTCAAAAGATGGCAATTGCAACGCAGAAATTCGCCACAGCCCCAGCAGCGATGGTCAACTAGAAATGGTAGAGCAATAGCAGCTTTCTGACCAAGTTCATGCTCTACAAATTTCTGGTCGCATCCATCCTTCTCTATGGGTGTGAGATATGGTCACTCCTGCTTGGGACAGAAGAAAAAGGAGAACAAATACTTGAGAAAGATCCGTCCTATCTTCTGTTGGAAGTAAAAAATCAATGACTATACGGGGTAAAGTCAACTGTCTTGTGTGTCGACGGTAATCTCTCCTCTCCGCTGTTAAGCGTCGGAAGATGACATGGTTTGGCCACGCCACACGGCATAAGAGCCTCTGCAAGACTATCATGCTAGCGGTGTTGGCAGCGCATGAACTGGTCAATTCCTGAAAGCCACTACCAACAGATCTACACCCGACGATTGATGACCTCGGGGGAATGATTGTGGCGAGAATGCAGAAGAGATGACAAATTTAAAAAATGGAAACTATTTACTTTTACCTTTTAATGTCCAACTTGAATTATTTTCCCTGAAGATACTTCCAAGATTAATTGGAAATTCTACAATATTATATCTGTTGTTAATTAAATGACTATATAATTTGGATGTTAATTTTAATAACACATAAAAACAGTGTGGGATTCTGATGGTGAAATCTATACACACAAAAGTAGAACAATATTGTTTCATTTATTTTATGAATATTCATAGAAATATAAGCAATGCGCTGTAGGTCATTAGGCAATAAGCTACTTTTCAAAATATATATCTACTTTGATGAGTTTAGTGTTTAAGTCTAATTACGCAAATTATACAGGAGACTAGAGAAAGTTATATAAATTATGCTAGACACCGTTGTGTTCAGCAATTTTTCTCACTTAGTACCGTCCTATGATGTTTCTTTTTCAGAAATCAATAAAGTTTGCTTCATATCAGCATCAATAAAAGACGTACTTCTTTTTTAAATAGCGATTTTCTCTAATGAAACTAGGTTTCCATGATTTGTATTCATTTTTCATGACAACCAATTTTTTGATTCCGTTCGATTGATCTTTTCTTCTTAACTACTCTACAACTTAGTAGTAATGTTATGTTGTCCTACATTTCCAATGACATTTCTGATGACATATTTTTGTGCCTTGTGACATGGCAAATGTAATGAAGTCAACTTGACAAATATTCCATATTTGTCAGACTAATTATTTAAAAACAAATCATCAACACTTAGAAAAATGTTCATAATGTCTGTGCGTGATAGTTTTCAGATAGTGAACAAACATTACCCCGATATTAGACAGAAATACCCTAAACTGCATTTTTATCCCCGGCAGAGTGTACATTCAATAAAATCCTAGGGCGAACTTCTAATTTATACGTAAATAACTAATTTATCGTTACGGATATTGTGAAGCCCTCCAGATGACATGACTCATTTTAAAACCGTCTTGAGAAATTGATTTTCTTACGGAAATATTCCTTTTCAGTTCTAGAATATTTTGTCTTTGAAAAGTTTTGTACTTGAGTTTTAATACTGTATAATTACGTATGTGTTTTTGTACTATATTTAGAAAAGTCTTACCAACAAAGGTCATGGATAGAGTGATCAAAGGATAAGTCTACCATGTTCAAGTAACATACAAAATATCAAAGACCACATTTTAAATTGAGTTAATAGAAATTAAACAGGCATGATTTCTTAGAGAATGAAATTGAGTAGATACTATGAATACGAATGGAATTGGACAAGATACACTGAATGAGAAATATATATTGAACTTGGAAAAGTAAATATGTCTTTGGATCGAGACAAAAAGATAAAATCTTGTAATCGAAAACTCCTAGGATAGTGATGCTACTGTTCCACATAAGAGTCTATGCTTTATATAGGGAGCAAAAAAAAAATGTGAAAAGGAAAATATCTTCACTTTTCAAAATTATGAAATATCAATTGCTGGGGAGCTATAAAAAGCACTGAAGATAAATGTAAAGAATTTAAAAGAATTAGAAATCCGTGTAGAACTGAAGCCCTCCAGATGACATGACTAAAATCAGTTGGAACTCTGACAAGGGTTCATGAATATTCAGGGGAATTTTGGTTCCTTGGTTTCCATTGAATGTCACAATATCGTCGGGATAATATAGCTACGATTGATAATATTTATCTACATGTAAGGCTCGCTAACTGAAAAATAACACTGATATGAAAATGGTTAAAAAGTCAAGAAGAATAATTATATTTCTACTAGCAGCATGGCCCGGCGTTGCCCGTGCTTGATTAAAAAAATCATAAGAGTCATACAACAAACGCTATCACTTGACTTAAAATATTTTTGCCCTTCCTTGCCTTTCAAAGAGTGCCCGTTGCTGTGCTGATGTTGCTACATGCCTTACTTCTTGCCTATCTCACACTGTGAATTTCTTCTAAGCTCTATACTAAACATTAAATCTGTTACGAAAAAAGAACTAAACAAAATGAACACAAAACGATCAGCTTTAAAAAAGGACCCGTAACTGGAAAAACCGAATGAAAAAAAGAATGTTAACAACAAATACTTTTTCACACCGAACCCAGTTCTGCGGAAGCAGAATCAACGTTGAGTTTAATCAAGCGAATGAGCCAATTGGAGTAAAGTGCCATGCACATTTAAATTTTTCCCACTTGTGACGAATGCAGCTATCGATTTCTTTGGGTTGTAGGATGCTAGTTAACATTCGTGTCATTCAGCTGTTGGCTCTCACGCTGGCCAATAGAATCTTCCTGCCTATTCGTGGCAGCCAGCTATAGGGTCTCATTCTGGCCAGTAGAAAATGGCCGCAAACTACATGAAAACTGCCGTAGAAGCATGAAAATCAATTATTTACACTATCGATGGGAGTTGGGAAATGCAAAGTCGGTCTTGGCCCTCTCGCTAACTTGGTGCGTGTACATGTGAATTTTGGTGCAAATCCGTCGAAAATTGCGGGCGTGCATTCGTTACACACACACACACACACACACACACACACACACACACACATCCTGCTTTTTATAGATAGAGATGTATAATGCATTCTGCAGAGAAAAAAAATCTAGCTCGATGCAGTGAAGCGACTTTCTCAGCAGCTAACCTAGCAATCAATTTAATATAGTCTTTCGCTTCATGTGAGTTGAGAATGTTAGACCGAGAAGTTGGAACGAATCACTTTCCTAGAGGTTACAATCAGCCATGCTGATGTAAATTTTGGTGAAAATCTGTCAAAAACTGCGGCTGTGCATTCGTCACACACATACACACATCCTGCCTTTTATAGATAGAGATAACGAGCAAAGCCATGAAAACTCAGCACTGCCTTATGAGACATTTATTCAAAATTGAGCCTCTTCAAATTTGTATCCATTGCAATATCGAATTGCAGTAAACAGGACTTTTGTTAAGGGTGTTTACGATCAGACAAATGACCTTAATAAGAGTTATAGGGAATTCAATTTCATCTTGCAGATTTTTAATCGATGTAAATTTATTAATGCATTATAAGTAATTTAAATCTATTTTTCAGGCCTAGAGTAGAATATCAAACATTGATCATACCAAACAGAATCTTTAGCCAGGTTATTTGATTGCAATTCGGAATCGAAAAATTAATGTTGATCACACGAAGAGGAAAACAACACACTACAGAAATGAATTACAAAAAAATAGTTTTATAATGAAATTGAATCTAAATGCATACGAAATAGAATGATATATTTGAAACAGATTCATATAAATTAATGAAATTAAATATATATGTCTATACTCCCAGAAAACAGGATAGACGTTTGGGTACAGAAAATGTGCATGCTCATCGACAGAATACTTTCTAAATATTCTGGACTTTTCTCAAACAGAAAGAAAGACCTGGGATTGAAAATTAGAGGTTTAGAAAATCAATGATCATGTGTAAAGCACTACGTTTTAAAGAGTGTTTTCATAAATTCGAGAAGCGCCATTAACATATTCATTATTGTGCGAATGCACAAATCTCTTTTTAAAAGAAGCGAGATTTAAGTGTGCGAATAACGATGAATATTTAAAGATGATATCGATAAAATTCATCTGAGGAGAAAAGAGAGAGGAAGAAATATCTCACTATTAGAAACCTCTTTGATTCGTCCATCAGAAGAATGGCAGTCTATAGACGATAAAAATAAATGAGAACAAATTGACCATTAGAAAATGAAAGGAACATGTCAAAGAATGAATAGTCTGTGATATTGTGTGGGTGAATCGTTTAAGCTTAAGTATTAGGGAAACTATCTCTCAACCTTAAAAGGTTCTTCGATATATATAAAGGGTGTTCCAATAATTTGGACCGATTTTACATGTGAATTAAGTTTAAGCGTGTAATGATTTTTTGCTTTTCTTTCAGAGTTTGCGGACATTTGGTCGATATTATTTTTCACGCATAATTACCATAACTTAAATAAAATGATCCAATAGAAAAATAAATAAATTTTCACCAATAACACTGATTTATTTACTGCTGATTTTTATCCGTCTTAACGAAACACCCTTATATATAATCCGTTTTAATGAAACACAGTTTAGTATTTCTGTAATACGGTATATTTGATAGGTTCCAATTGACGCAAAAAATAGGCCAAGTCGCCTCAAAAAATGAAAACGAATGAGGATGTGGTGATGCATTTTCATTGGCCAGTGAATTGATGAATCAACAATTAAACAGAAGGCAATATCTCCTGATAAAAATGGCGGTTTCTCCTTTTAAAATATTACAGTGAGAATTCTGGTCTGAAAAGGAAGCCTTTTGTCTGCAATTTTTAGGACTATGAAATATTTCTCTCAGTCATTTCTCCTCCTTTACGAATTAATTTTTTATATCCTAAAAAAATTGTCTGAAAAAAATGGCAGATATGATTTTTAGTAACCGACAAAGACGGTGCCATTTTTAGTGTGTTGCCTTGAAGGCAGCGATGGAGATTAAGAACTCGGCTTACTACGGAACAAAGACCGTGCTTTACAAACAGCCTGTCAAGCCACATAACCACATATGATTTCCGGACAATGTCAAAATTGAATAGAGAACAAATTTCAAAAGAAAATAAAAGAGCAAATCTATGAATACGACAAGAGACAACAGAATGATATTCAAATGAAATAATAAGACTATGGTATCGAAAAGAACACAGGAAACGGAAACATATATCCGCCCAAAAGAATTATATGAAATAGAGACAGAAGGACAAAAGAGACAACATACAATATCGTAGTAAATAATAATAATAATAATAATAATAATAATAATAATAATAATAAAAGATAAAATGTCAATCATATAAGTTAACATAGAATTCAGGTGTACAAAAATAGTTATGTCAGCCATTGTTGGGTTATTAAAGTCTAATTTTTGTATGGGACACCCCTAGAGTATTAACTTCATTGTTCAGTAGTATTGTTAGCTTAGGGTGACTGATTCTACATTTCAAACATGTTTAGGTTAGTTAATGTCGAAATTTATATGGGGAACCCAGTGAGGAACAAATTCATCATTCGTCAGCAGTGTTACTTTAGGGTCGCTAATACTACAACATAACCATTTGGGGCTTATTTAATGTAAAATTTTGTAGTCACATAACAATTAACCGACTTGATAGGACTGGTAAGGAACGGTAACTTATTCGTAATTATGCAAGCTAACTTTTGTTTTCCCTACACATTGATCGGATGTGGACAGGCAAGATGTAATAGAAAAATATCAGATCCTTTTGCAAAAAAAAAAAAAAAAAATAGATTGAGCCAAATCATTCAACTCAATCCAGAAGACAAAGTTTCCTGTTTGTATATACAGCAAATAATCGCTGTTAGTAATTTTCGACGTTTCAGCAGATGACAAACTGACACGAAAAGAGGAAGAAAATGTCAATAAATATTTAGATTGTTAGAGAAATAGTAAATATTATTGGATGCCTTTGATTGTTTTCAGAGACCTCCACGAAAAGACAGGAATTAGAAAGACAAAGAATTCAAAGTATTTAGAAGCTAATAATAGAAAATAAATACCGAGCTGAATTCTGGAATAATAAGGTAACATGTTTTCATTTCCAGCAATAGGTGTGAAAAACAACAACAACAACATCGTCTTTATATATATATATATATATATATATATATATATATATATATATATATATATATATATATATGTATATATATAAGGAAAATAAGACTATAATTACTGAAAAAGAAAACTATGGTAGATTGAAGGGAACTTGATGTTTGGAGGCCTTCAATAAGAATAGGAATTATTTTTATGGTTGTCGCAAAAGACATTGCGTTAAGACGAAAAAAGGAAAAAATACAGAATCGAACACGAAAACAAAGAAACCTTTAGAATCAGTTATGAGCAAAATAATTGTTGAGACAAGACCAATGTAACTTAGTTTCGTTTGTAAAGGAGTGGAATTTCTGTGTTTAAAAAATATATAGATTCAACAATAGATGTACTAATTGCAGGAACTAAAGAAACAAATTTGCAATGGATAACTTGAGCATGAACAGGAGCTAAAAAACAAAGAGAATATAGAAATCAAAAGAATCCTTACTTCATCGGCGTATGAAATCACGACTAAGGCGGAAGCAAATGTATGGTGAATTACAATGAGAGAAAGAGTAATGTGAAACACGAATCGAAGAGAAACCAAGAACCGCAATCGATAGAGCAATTATGGGTTTCAGTTTTGAGATTAGATCAATTAAAAATATATATATATATATATTAAAGATTATAATGCTATCCGGTAACATACTTGATACTCCAAAGCTTTCGATTCCTTTTGCAATCATCGTCAGAAGGAACTGGTGGCAAAAATCCGATTAACAATTTGCCAATATGTTGTGGCTGTCATGCCATCGACCTTGCACTCGACATTGATTACAGACGAAATCGAAAGCTGGTAAGTTTCAACTCTCTTTACGCATTGTAATCTCCAATATCACGCCTGTAACGCACACCTACAGAACTACTGTAAATATATTAAGAATCAATGAATTGGATCCGTGGAAATTACTCGGGTATTGTTACCTAAGAAATGATCAAAATACTATAATAGTAAACATTTCAGTGGTGCCGGTTGAGGATAACGTTTACTGAGCCCATCAAAAGGAAATGAGCAGCAGATATCGACTTAAGAAAGAAAGAAAGAAAGAAAGAAAGAAAGAAAGAAAGAAAAAAACTATATAGATATAGTATATGTTTTGTGACACTCTCTAGTGATAAAACACTCCTCGGCGTAAGGTAATGGTTTGCGAAGCTGGACTGCTGACTAAGATTACAGTGTTTTGAGTTCGATCCCTAATGGGTACGCTATACAAAATTCAACTTTAAATAACCTAAGTCACATGTCATAAAATCAATCACCATCTCCTAAACAGCGAAAGAAAAATCGTAAACAGATGCATCGAATGGTTTAGATATTCTGGGGATAGGTAAATCCTTGGTGTCGTTTGCGCAACGGTTATCGAGTCTGATCATATTTGCAAAGAGTAAACGGTTAGACATTTTTAGATTCGCCAGGAAGTATTTCGGAATTACTGTTTGATCATAATTCATCTAGCATCATTTGGGTCCCGTAGTGTGCCGGGTAAGGGATTTTGCCTGATTAATAATGATTTCGTCTGAATACGTCGCGCCCATCGATTAACCACTTTATGCTACCATAAAAATAGCTTAGACATGTTGGTTAATAAAGTAAAAAGAATAAATGAAAATCAAATAAAAATACTCACAATGTATGGAGATTGTGCCTAATACAAAATGACGTATTTCCTGTATTCATTGTCGCCATGTTTGAGGTTACACATACGAACGTGATACTTATACTGCGCAAAAAGCAAATAAAATTGTTTTAACAATGTTTGAATGTGCTCCAAAATATCTGATGCAGAAGATGGCTTTAATAAACAATAGTGACTGATTTATGCATCATTCGGGGCAATCTGAAATTGCTCTTGCGGAAAATAGTGTTGGGTTACTGACTAATATGTGTGCTACATTGCTAATAATGTGCTACGTGTCATGATCTCAAAACAGTAGGTGCGAATTATTGTATTAACTAAAGGGACTCGTGTATTTTGGAGATATTTTTTGCTCCTGTTTGCAAAATCGACGGACATAATTCAAAAAATTCTATCAAAAATATAATATGGAAATAATTCACGAGTAACTGAAAAAGGAGAGGAAATGCTGGGTGTTTCACTCACCAAATTAACGATGAAAGAAAGTGTAAATACAAAAAATAGGAACCTAAAAATCAGGGAAACATTTAAGAAACATTACAGTCGTACCCTTAATAGCTGGCGCACTCGGAACAATGCTAAAAGGTCTAACATTTATAAATATACAAAAGCGAACAGTAATGTTCCAATTTGACAAAAAAGCTTTTTTTTTAATCTCTTTCGGTCTTTCTCTCTCTCTCTCTCTCTCTCTTTCGGACATACACATAAACATAAACACACACATATATACATATTTATAATTTCTAAGGTACAAACTTATATTCAGTTCGACACTATACCTTGAACGTTATATCTTTTGTGGATGAACATGTTTGAGTAGACGCCCTGATGTTATAGAACTTCCGGGATCTGGCTCATTTAAACATATACCTAATAGCTCCATTGTTGGGGTCTGTTTAGGGGCATGAAAGAAAGACACGGAAGATGAAGGTAGATTGAACAAGTGTATTGAAATAACAGATATATACAAAGTATGAGTGTTAGTAATAAGCAGATAGGCGTGAACGTCCGAACGGTAGGTTACCACTGCGTCTCCGCTCCCCGAACGACTCCTCAACGACTCTAGCAGTTAGTATTTATGAGTGGAGGAAGAGTTCATTCTACTGTAGGAGGGTTCACTACAACATTCACTTACCTTAGATACATATATGACATCCTATTAATAAATCCCCACAACGAAAAGTTACCAAAATCATAAGGAAACTCAGTAACTTAGAACCCACTATTGAATTTACACACGAGCATAAAATAAGTAAACCCAAACTCTTCTTTCATATCCAATAAATGAGAAACAAAAACAGATATTAGATTTTAAAATGTATCATAAAATTATTAACAAGAACGACTGAAGCAAATTTATTGGGTTGGTGCAAAAACAATGACGTAATAATGTCATTTTTTGACGTAACGTCAAAAAACGACATTATTACGTCATTATTTTTGCACCAACCTAATATTTTCCACCGGAACAAAACATTAAATTCATGATTAATCATAGGTTTCTACATCAGTGTCTTCAGATTATAGGTCCAGAAACCTCTCTATGAAGAAGAAAAATACATTGAAAAATCTTTGAACTCATTCGCTAACCCCATATTTTCATTCACAATGTTTGGAAATGAGCTTATAAAATCCACAAGAACAACAAATTAAGCGTCATTAACAAAAAAACAAATTTATGATTCAACTTTCTAACTTTCAGTAAAAACTCAAAAAACGTGTAACTATACCCAATATTTGTTTCATAAACACTACCTTCAAAGACGATCAAAGATCTATTTGACAAAACACAGAACCAACACCAAATCAGAGGCCGGGTATATCAAAGTAAATAACTGCAGCGATAAGAGCTATGTAGGAGAAACTCCGGGAGACCCTAAATGCTTGCATCTATGAAGTTCCGTTAACCTACTAAATACTAATAACACATAGAAATAAAAAAAAAGGTCTTATTCTTTTTTTTAAAAATGTAACCTTTATTAAAACACTAATATATTTTATTATGAAGATCTATAGGTTATATTAATTAATATCCTTCCATCAATAAACTCATGGCAGGTGCACATTTTCATCTCCCAAACATCTATAAAGCCGGTACTTAAATAATGTAGATCCAGACATGTGGTTATGATGTAATCTAAGTTTTCAAAAACAACTTTCGCCAATATATAAATTGCGTCGATACTCTGCGAAACCGTATGTAGCAAGAATATTACTAATAGAATTAAACCAACACATAACCAGATACTCTTAAATATTTCGATTAACATGATTTTTCTCCAAGAATAAAATTTACTCCAAAATTAATAACGTTCCTCAAACACACAATCAACAGGCGGCCAGGCACCTACCAATGCCGTAGGACCAACAAGAAATTTGATAATGTTGTATTGTCTTTCCTCTAATGAGTCTGTTATGGACTCTTCCACTTAAAATAAAGTAGTAGGAAAAGTAAGCCTCGGGAGAAATCAGGGATAGACTGAACGCTGGTCAACCAATACACAATCCCAAATCGTATAACACACTTCCGTTGTTTTTACTGTTCAGCACTATATTTATCTGCGACCTCTTGTATTCTTATTTTCTAACCAATTACTTGGTCAAAACAGATAGAATGAACGCACACCATTCCCTATTCCTTTCATGATCTTTAGGAATTAAACACACAGACAATATCAGACAAAAAAAATGTTCACAACACACACACACAGTCATACATGCACAGAAACACACACTAATGGCAAAAGTTAAGAGGATGTGAGATTTGCCTGAGAAATGTAAACGAAACAAAAAATAATTCTCTCCATAATATATATATATATATATATATATATATATATATATATATATATATATATATAAATTTAATCATTCACAGCATTAATTCGAAATTGGGCTGAATACCAAGAGTATTATAACTTTTACATGCGGAGAAAAAAACATGCTTTTTGTCCGAAAATAAAACTTATAATATATATATATATATATATATATATATGTATATATATATTGGACTCTCCCCCACTTTTTGAAGAGCCGAATACAGAGACATAGTGCACCACGAGCCAAACAACCCTCTACAGGTCTTGAAGTCAGTGTTGCCCTTTTCCTAGATCAGTCTGTTCTGCTACTTACTACTGCGGGGAGAGGAATTGGATTCATATCTTATCCAAGAGTATTAGCACATCAAATGGATTTCGAAGTCGGCTACCCGATATATATATATATATATATATATATATATATATATATATATATATATATATATATATATATATATATGTGAGGGACATTGGGTAACATTTTTATTTCCACGATCCTTTACTGCCTGATACACTCCGCTTTTTGGAATTTACTTCACATTTCGGACTTCCTACATGAAAATTAGAAAGTTGTTTTGAACTTCAGTTACAGTGTGTTCAACACCCGGTTAAGGCAGTGGAGAACTTTCAGAGGAAATTTAGCCGGAGATAACTGATATCCATTATATAAGGCACATTGAACTAGAACAGTCTATACGAGTGAGCGAAATACAGGGTTCAGTTCGACATCCTAACCACCTGCTGAAGAGTACAGCGGCCGAAACGTTGTAATAAATATGGTGAAAAAGATGAGGACAATAGTCCGACTAATGTAAATAGTGTACATAACACCTCATCTCAGAAATATAGACAGAAAACAAGTGTTGCAGATATATCAAATTTTAAACAGTAAGTACAATAAAAGAGTATTACAGGACTAGTGAGTGTGGGTCCGATGACCCGGCGTTCAGTCAATTCAGTTGTTATATTTAACAGCCCCACCCACTCAGGAAGGATGTATGTGGCACAAGGCCGAGTTTACCGTCGGTTCTCCGAGCCCGTAGACTCGGCCAAAAATATTTCCATAGAACGGGCATAAACCGGTTCAGGGCCTGTTTACCTCCTCGGACGAAACATTGGCCAACGGCAACGTATCGTCCGAGTTCTTCTCTGCTCAAGGCAGAGAGTTCGACAGTTGAACAATTTGGTCGACTGTTAATATTTAACATCCCCCACCACGAGGGATGTACGTGGCACAAGGCCTAGTTTACCGTGGGTTCTCCGAGCCCGTAGGCTAGGCCAAAAATATTCCCTTAGAATCCGCATAAGCGTGTTTGGGATCTGTCTACCTCCCTGGACGAAACTTTGCCCTTCGGCAAAGCCTCGTCCGGGTTCCTTTCCGCTCAAGCCAGAGAGTTCGATAGTTGAACAATCTGGTCGACTGTTCCCCCAAGGCCTTCTCTCCTACTTAGTTTATAGTAGGTGGAAGAGTCAAACATAGACTCGTTAGAGGGAGGACACACCAACAATTGCGGAATGTGCTGTGGCATTGAGAAGATAAACTGACACTTAGTTCTCTTCGATAGTTTACTTGTAAGGATGATGGAAGTGATAATCGATTATAATCTGATTCAAATTCAAATCCTAATCATACAATAAATACATAAGAAATGACGAAATACGTGATTTTCTAAGCGTAGATGTGACACAAGGCTGAAAGAATGGAGCACCCATCCCCGAGCTTAATATTCAGTCGTAAAATTACTTTTCTAACCATTGCACAACGTCGAGAAGTACATCAAATACGGTATACATTAGAACGGAGTAAGTAATTACTCAAACTAGGTTTGAAAAAGTCCAATACGTTTGTTGGGTTAGAATTGGGGTACAAATGTCACTTCTCTCCCTTTGGTTGAGATAGTCATGAGGATTACGTAAGGGCCAGTGAATGATGTCAAGAGATAGACTGACGAAAGCAGTTGTCATGTAGAGCTCAGAGAAGAAAGGACGCCCCTCGTCCAGATCGGTAGGCCTTACTGGGGAAAAAAAGCACATGGCTTAAACTGGTTCGTAGTGAAAGCGCCGTAACTCCAGTTTTCACCACAAGGAAATATTACAAGTAAGGTTCCTCTTTCTTACACAGAACTTGTTGCTGCATATGTTGTAAATACTCTGTGTGGGACACTTGCATATTTGTATATATCTTATTTTGTTTGTTCGTTCGTTTGTTCGTTTGGGTTTTATGGCATATCAACCACTGTGGGTTATTTAATGCCAAATCCAGTTTATGAATTTTAAATGCTTATTTTGTATGGAATAAAAAATGTATAGCTGGCAACATTATTGGTTCCAAAAAACGTATAGCTGGTAACATTGTTTCAAAAACTTATAGCTGGCAACATTATTTTTCCCAAAACATTATCTGAGACCTTGCTGTTGGATGTAGTTTATCGCCATACCCAGGACGCGGATGTAGTTTACCGTCATACTCAGGACGTGAGTAAGACTTGGAAAAACTAGGAGTTCACTATTTGCCCATAGCTGGGACCCTAACAGGTCCTACCACCCCGGGTCAAGGTGGACCTGGGAACACCAGCAATTAAGAGGTGGTTCCACGCTTCTCAAAACCTTCTGATCAGAGTCCTTGCTGTTGGATGCAGTTTAACGTCATACCCAGGACGCTTATTTTGTGTACGAAATAGGATTATAAACCTTTCTGAGCCAAACATGTTTATTATTCTTTTTCTATTCAGCTACTCCGTCCTATCCGTGAACTACGGTGTTGTTATATCATGGATATGATAATGCCCATAACTGAGAGAAATGCAATTGGAAAAATAAATATTTCTTTCCCTCGCTCTCGTTAGACGGTGAAGTAAAAAACGAAAAGAGATTACAAGACTTCTCACATAAAGTTTAAATTAATGAAAACGTAATAAATGATTAAAAACAAAGAAAAACATTGTTATATTGGCAAGAAATGTAAAACTACATATATCGTCCACAATCTAAGAAATGCATTAATATTCGAATAATATCTAGAACAGAGGATAAATAATTAGAACCAATAACAAGAATATAAAGAAAATTAGAATAATGTAAATAAATCCTGGATTAAGGATTCACAGACTGATAAAGATTGAGATTCGTCTAATAAATAACAAACAAGAATATTAGTTAAATAATTAACAATAATCAAGAATAAAAAAGAAATCGTGTACAAAACTGTAGGAATACCGATAAAAATAGTAGCAAACATAAAGAATAAGAATATTAGAATAAAACTAGTTTTTAATTAGTTTTATTCTAATATTCTAATATTCTTATATTCTTATTAAACACAAAGCAAAGATAATCCGAAATGAAACTGAATAATAAAACTCACTAAGCGAACACGAATATGATGGACACCCATACCATTTTATAAAATAGAATTAACGATTTTTAGAATAAACATAAAGTTAATCTGAATAGAGTTAAGGATTAGATTTAGAATTGATTGCAGAATAATGCGAATGCTGAGATGAACATATGCAGCAGAAGACTAAAGAACAATGAAATATTAATGATAAAAATGGCATATAAATGAACATAAAAAAGTCTAATCACTTGGGCAACGGAATGAAAATGTTGAACCGAACACGAGTAAGAATCTCGTTGAACAAAACAGCAACAAAAATCATATTTAATTCGATAGAAAAAAAAAAAGAAAAAAAGATTACGGCAAGGCAAAAATAATGAATATTAAACTGATAAACACTTTTGTTTTGGACAAGAGAGATGAGAAAACAAGCCATGATGACGATACGATACTTTCTTGATTTTTAAATTCATTTTTTAATATTGAAAAATGGGGTAATTAAATAGCAAAAGACAAAACAAATAACATGGAAGTTGTATAAAGAGTCTGTAGGGCGTATAGGGGGGGGGTCACTAGGGCGCTACAATTTGTAGAATTGGATCGTAGAAAAAAAATGACTTTCTTTGTTTACGGTGAGAAACCCCAAGTCGTAATGTTTACATAAACAATGTCCCAAGAAGAAAAATAACCTAAGAAAAAATAGTTTTCAAGAAAATAATAAAAATTGATTA